>CM028672.1:43407179-43988526 GCA_016760335.1 Gastrodia elata | reverse complement strand
GCTGTCTGCGAAGGGGGTATCAGGGACGAAGACACTGGCGCATCGAGCCGGGCCAGCCCAAGCCCGCGCAGTGCGACAATGCTGACCCTATAGGGCCCCCTCTGACCCGAGCCGTTTGATATCCGGGCTGGGTGAATTTTTTTAATTAGGAATAATTTTCCTTATGTTAATTCAATTATAATTGGATTTAATTAAATATTCTATGATTCAATTTAAATAAACATTTAGATTAAATTTATTGAATAACTTTGGCTATACTTATCCAAATGATATGATCCAATATATTATTTTAATCAAAAAAATGTAAAGAATAATAATATAAAATAAAATTCAAGATCCAATAGTTAGATTTTAAATAATTACCTAATCTTTTTCTATTTTTAATAAATTCATAATTAATTCAATTAATGTCCAAAAATTATAATTAAGATCTCTGATTGCTCATGAGAATATTGAGAACCCATTTAAGTCAATAGAAATAATTTAAGAGTCCTAAATTTGCTAATCACCTCTTAATTATCCTAAACCTTGATTAGTGAATTAAACCTTATTTAACCCTTTGATTTTAATAAATTAAATTCCTAATGCTTTCTTAAAAATATTAGAACTCTCTTATATACTTGGATTATGTTAATGTGCTCTAATTTTCTTAATCATCATATTTGGTCTTAAAATGTGATTAATTCTAATTAGGCTAATTATGATCTCAAATCTTCAGTTAATTATTTCATTTATCTCATTATCCAATATTAAGTTCATTAAAACTATTGTGAATCACTTTGAATGATTAAAATTTAAATTTCTAATTTTAGTCTTAAAAAGAGTATTTTGATTATTTTGACCAAAATACGATTTTAAGCACCCTTAAACTCTTGAATCTCAATAATATGTTGATTATTAGCACATTAGCATCTTTCTTATAACTTTTAAGTTAATGAACTTAGTCTAAGTGAATAAGTCTTAGATTGCTTTATATATATATTAAGCTCTTAATATATTTAATTTAACAATGGCGTCCATTAATTAAAACGTGTGTGCGCCGCTTAATCCTATGCACCGTTAACCTTTTCCGTCCTTTGATCTAATGGTCGATCTGGACCGTCTGATCGTAAATCGAATGGTCCAGGTGTGTAATGACCCTAGGTCATTAATAAGGCAAACATTGAATTTTCGATTCGTTAAATTCTCCCACAAATTTCAGTTTCTCGTTTAAACTCCCGCTGAAAATTCAATTTTTCAGTTTCAATACCTAAACTAAAAAGTTTTCAAAACGGGCAGTTACGAAATTAAATAAAATTTCTCAATTAAAAGCAAATTACGGTTGTTACGACATTATCCCTAATCTACGGGCATTTTTGAGGAGGAACTAGTCGGTCCAAACGGGTGTGCGTTACGCACGCACACCCTATATAAACAAGCATATAGCATTCGACGCATCACGCTCAATTCCACTCGTCTCTCCCTCTTCTTCCGCTCAACAGTAAAGGGCGTACCTGAGCAGACGGGAGCGCGCATCAAACAACGGCGAAGGCGACTTGATCCTTGCGGCCGACGAAGAACGTAGGCGGGAGCGCAGTCGACGCACACGATCCGGTCTTCCCGCTTCGGCACCGATCCTTCCCCGCTCGATTCCACGCTCGATTCCTTCCGCTCGACCGCTTCCATTGCCGATTTTCCCCTATGCGTGTCGCTCAACTCGCTCGACTTAAGGTAGGAAGCTCTGCCGAGTCTCTTAAGAAATGGAGAATTATATGTGTCTATATATAGAAATATATATATATATATATATATATATATATATATATATATATATATATATATATATATGTATATGTATATGTATATATATGTATATATATTTATATATGTATATGTATATATATGTATATATATTTATATATGTAAATGTATATAATAATAATAATAACAATAATAATAATTGTTATTATTAGAATAAAATTAGAATATAATGAATTAATTTAATTTTAAGTTTTATATTACAATTTTTGAGTAGTATAATTCAGTTAATCTATTGTATCAAAAGCAAAACATCTATTTCCGTGCATTAGTAGTATATCCTAAATATCTAATCCTAACTTTAGTTTAATTATCAAATCATTCTATTAAAGAGATTTAAGAAATAGAATTTGATGTAGTTAAACTTGTATATACTCAAATTGAAAGTATAAATTAAGTGAATACTTTGCTATTTTAGAAGTCACCTACAACCAAATTCCTATATGAGTGTGTGTTAGATTAGGAAAATCTATGCATTATACTAATTTCTATATAATGTAATTTGATACATTTGATTCTAACCTATAAATCCTTGCATTCAAATTACGCATGAAATTTGGAACGAAATTAGGAGTTTTTAAGAAAGCATTATTTAACTTAAAATCATTCTTATGACATTGAGATTCTAAATATGTAAATTAAAATCAAGCTTAGGATTAGAAATGTAGGTTTTAAATCTTATAAATAAGATTCGTTGAAACACAACATCACTTTAAAAGTTTAATAGAATTCTCAATCATAACTTTTGCAGATCCATTGAAATTGTGAGTGAAACGTCTTGTTAGTCAAAACAAAAAAGGTACACTGGATATTACTTTTATGCTTTTCTATGCTTTCTATCTTTTTACTGTTTAAGCATCCCTTTGAACCTATTTTATATTGTTACATTTTGCTCTTACTGCTAGAGAGATAAAATAATATTTATGTATATTGTGAATGTTGCAAAAGGTTCTAATACGAAAGTTAAATCAAGTTAGGGATGGGGCTAGTCCATCAAAAGTCATAAGGGTGCCATCTAGAGCCTTTGAGAGGGCCTAGGTGAAGGTCAAGCTTAACTGCATATATGATTCCATCTGAAGCCTTTAACAGGGGCCCAGGTGAAGGATACCATCTGGAACCTTGAGAGAGGCCCGAGTGAAGGTGCCATCTGGATCCTTTAACGGGGCCCAGGTGAAGGATACCATCTGAAGCCTTGAGAGAGGCCCGGGTGAAGGTGCTATCTGGAGCCTTTAAGGGGGCCCAGGTGAAGGACATGCTTAATTGCATTTATTATGAACCCAACCTCACGGTTTTGGCCTTGCCCATCAAAACCACTAACATTGCTTCATAATATCAAGTCATAAACATAAACATGAATTTTACGCTATATTATTGATTTTCCTTTTGAAAACTTGGCATGTGAAAAGAACAGTTATTTTTGCAGGGGACATATTTATCTTGTATTTGAAACACACTATTTTCCTGCAATTGTTATTATTTTTGCTTCCCGCTCTGCTTTAAGTATATCTTTAATATCCTTTATATTTAGAATGTGCACTAAGGCATTATTTTTATAATGCCAGATCAATTACAGCTGGAGGCGGTTGATATAATCTAAAGGCATAGCGCAGAAACATAACTGCCCCTTCTAGGATTAATAATTTGATGTATAATGAATTTCATGTAATAAATTTTTAGATATTATATGCTTTAAATTGAATGAATGATATTTCTTAATTATTGAATGGCTTTGGATATTTTTTTAACTACTATTTTACCTAACTGCCAATATGATCCTGCGGAAAGATGCAACCGATGTTAGATTGGTTGTTACCAACCTAACATAGGTCATCACAGTTGGTATCAGAGCAGGATTGAAAGTGTTAGAGTAAAATAGTACTTGACATAAAAATCATAATTGGGAAATCATTCAATTTAAAATATGAATATACTGGAATGAAATACATGATAGAAAATTAGTGATATAGTAAGATGGTGGTAGGAACAAAAAATCTTATAGAAAACTAGTGACACGATGAGGCTATTATTAGGGCAACATTTTGTAGAAAAACTAGTTGCATAATAAGGTCATTATTCAACAAATTATAAGTTTGGATCTTTAATAGATGAATTCCCCTAATCATTCGGTGAAACACTCGGAAATTAACTTTAAGCCAAGAAGGGCCTTGGTAAATGAACTTCAACGAACCTCATTTTAGCCCCCCTACTCTTGAAGATCAGATTCGAGAGTTGGAGGACAAGGAAGGGGCACGCGGTGAAAACCTGACAAGGTTCATGTGTGTCTCTTACGAGAAGATCACCAACCTCCAAAATGAGGTATAAGAATTGAAGGAAACATTAAGGTGGGTAATTCCTAAATTGGCTGAATTTACTCTAGAGAAAGAAGAAGAGCATGAAGAACACATTTCAGAGGTTGAAAGAAAGGTGCATCAAACGAGGAATGCAGTCTCAACTTCTAAGAAGAAGAAAGCAACCAATAAGTATTGGAAGCTTTGGGCTATAAGCCTTAAGAAACTCATTTAGAATATTATTATCTAATAAGCAAAATTTTGTGTAACAAAATGATTGTACCTTTATTTCTGTTAACTTTCTTATGTATAAAAATATTAGTGCTCTCTCTAAATTATGCATTCAAGTCTTTAATTATCGCAATCACCCTCCTTATAGATGAATCCAGAAGAATACTATCCAGAATTACCCGTTGAGACTCCAGTGAAAGTCTCTCTACCTCAGGGACCATCAGAAAATAAAATAGAAAGGTTAATAGAGATGATGGCACAAATCTTAGCCAAACAGAATGACACTGCTATTTATGCACCTAAATCTATGCCTGCACCTCACTCAGAACATCAGCATAAAACCAATGAAGCCTTAAATGCCTTCACGAAGCTGAAACAATCGTCTTATGACGGGACTGCCCGCCCAATGGAAGCAGAAGATTGGCTTGAGGAGGTAGAGGGCAAGCTGGAAAATGTGAGGTGCCCAGCCACATATGCAGTAAGGCTAGCCAAGAGCCTGTTTAAAGGGGAAGCAGAACAGTTGTGGATAGTCACCTACAGGACCAAGTTTGCTGGGCTAGACTTGGAAGACATCAATTGGGAGGAATTTTTTGTGGTATTTAGAGCTCAGTATATACCCCTCTCTGCGTGAAAGATCTTAGAGGATCAATTTATCCGTTTAAGTCAAGGGGAAAGGAGTGTAGTAGCTTATGAAACCGAATTCACCAAATTATCCTGTTACGCCCACAAGCTAGTAGACACTGAAGCTTCTCGGTGCAGCTGATTTATAGATGGGTTAAGAGATGCAATTCAGACTAGTTTAATACCATTCAGGCACACTAACTTTGCGGAGCCATTGGACTGTGCAACTATGCTGGTATTTAAAGCAACGGATAGCTGAACACTAAGGGAAAAGACACCATTCCTCCACAGACTCCTAAGAGACTTTCAAAAGGTCTCGATTTGGTAACCAAGCTAGAGAGTACCAGATCACGACAAAATCAACTGGGGAGAAGAAAAACTCAGAGTGTCAGTGACCACACCACAATGGCACATATTATCACACTAGCAACAAGTGCTTCTGATGTGGCTGACCAGGTCATAATTATCGAGTCTGCAGAGCCGTCAGAACCATTGATGGGGATGTTCTTATTGCTCGTGCATCAGCCCCATGGGACATGCATGCCCAAGCATCTGCCCCCGCCACTACGCCAACTCGAAAGAAGGGACCCGCTACGGGACCTTCCGCCGCTGCAAGGGTTTATACTCTAACTCTAGTGATGGCTCCGGAGGACCACAATGTCGTGACAGGTATTTATTATTACATGCTCAATAATTTATTTTCTGAAGGCATCATTATCATATCGTTAAATATTATGTACCTTATAGTTTTTTCGATCACTCATGTATAACTCTATTTGATACGGGTGCAAGTCACTCATTTATTTATGAGTCATTCACTGGGAAGTTACAGCTATCATGCCTCGAATTAGAAGAGAAACTAACTATGGGTTTACCATCTGGTGCCATCAAGAGAGCGGGAAAATTTTGTGAGTTCAATATTCCAATTAGTAGTGAAGCATTTGAGGCCACCTTAGAAGTCCTCCCCATTGCAAATTTTGATATTATCTTGGGGATGAACTGGCTAACCTGCCATCAAGCAGTGATTGACTGTCAACGTAAGAAGGTCACCCTCAGGAAGTCAGGGAGACCAGTGGCATTTGTAAGAAGGTTAAGCACCACCGCATCACTCATCAATGCCTTACAGGAAACCAAATTGATACAGAAAGGCTGTGAAGCTTATCTATTGACGATGATGGGAAACAATGAGGGAGCTGCAACTTTAAACGAGACAAGAATTGCAAGAGAATTTCTTGATGTGTTTCCCAAAGAATTACCAGAAGTACCTCCTGTGCGGGAAGTAGATTTTACTATCGAACTAATTCCTAGAACGCTACCAATATCAAAATACCTTATAAAATGGCTCCCAAGGAGCTACAAGAGCTAGACAATCAACTAAAAGAGTTACTTAGCAAGGGCCTCATTCGCCCTAGCATGTCACCATGGGGAGCTCCTGTGTTGTTTGTCAAGAAGAAAGATGGTACCATGAGGATGTGTATTAATTATCGAGAATTGAACAAAGGCACAATCAAGAATCGATATCCTCTCCCTCGCATCGATGACTTGTTCGATCAACTTGCTGGAGTAGTAGTATTTTCTAAGATTGACCTTCGATCCGGATACCACTAGGTGATAATAAAAGATGAAGACATTCCAAAGACAGCGTTCCGAACAAGATACGGACATTATAAATTCTTAGTAATGTCATTTGGGCTGACAAACGCCCCATCATTATTCATGGATTTGATGCAAAGGGTCCTAAAGCCTCACCTGGATAAATTTGTGATCATCTTCATTGATGACATCCTAATATACTCTAAGAGTGAAGAAGATCACGAAGTTCATTTGCGAGCAGTTCTTGAGACCCTGAGATCTAATGCACTATATGCAAAATTCTCCAAATGTGAGTTCTGGTTGAATTTTGTAGCTTTTCTAGGGCATGTGGTAAGTGCCGAAGGAATCCAGGTGGATCAAATGAAAATACTTGCCATTCAAGAATGGGCGCAACCTACATCTATAACAGAAATCAGAAGCTTTCTAGGTCTCGCTGGTTACTATCGAAAATTTATGCAAGGGGTTTCTAAAATTTTAGCTCCACTTACCAAATTAACACAGAAACTGGTACCCTTCGTTTGGAGCTCAGAATGTAAAGAATCCTTTCATAAATTAAAGCATGCCCTCACAACCGCTCATGTTCTTACTTTACCTCAAGAAGGGATGGACTACCAAGTTTTTACCGACGCGTCTAAGGTAGGACTTGGATGGTCTTAATGCAAAATGGAAGAGTAATTGCTTATGCCTCACGTCAGCTAAAGGTGCACGAAAAGAACTATCCGGTGCACGACTTAGAATTGGCAGCAGTAGTCTTCGCTCTCAAGATATGGAGGCACTACTAGTATGGAATAAAATGAGAAATTTTTACAGATCACTAAAGCCTCAAATATATTTTCACTCAGAGAGAATTAAACTATCAGCAGAGGCAATGGTTAGAACTTATTAGTGATTACGACTTGGATATTCAAAATCACCCCGTCAAGGCAAATATCGTAGCTGACGCACAAAGCAGAATATCAGTCGGTACACTCGGCACACTCAGCACAATCACTATCAACAAGTACCTGGTAATGAACTAAATAAACTAGAAATATAATGGGTAATTATGAGCCAGTTGAATGCCCTTCTGGTTGCAGGAGTTACAGAAGCTATAGAGTCAACGTTGGAACAGTGCATAAAATTGTCCTAAGGAAAGGATACAGAGTATCTAAGGATAAAGAAAATTATTTCAGAAGGGAAGAGTAAGATCTTCAGGAAAAGGACGGTTGCATTTATCACGGAACTCGATTATGGGTACCAGAGGATAAGGAATTAAAAATGGCAATATTACAAGAAGTGCACTGTTCTGGTTATACTATTCATCCGAGAAGTTCCAAAATGTACCATGATTTGAAGAAAATATATTGGTGGTCAGGACTAAAGAAGGATGTAGGAGAATTTGTGGCACGTTGCTATTCTTGCAATTTGGTAAAAGCAGAACATCAGAGGCCCGGAGGACTCTTGCAACCTCTACTAATCCTGGAATGGAATGGGTTGATATTGCTATGGATTTTATAGTATGTCTACCCCGAAGCAAATCAGGGGCAGATACCACATGGGTGGTCATTGACAAGCTTACAAAATTTGCGCACTTTCTCCTAATAAAGCAAATGGATCCAGTGGAGAAGCTCGCCAGGATATATATTAAAGAAATTGTTTGATTGCACGGGATCCCAAAGACAATTACATCAGACAGAGACAGCAGATTCACTTCTCAATTTTGGAAAGCAGTGCACGATGATCTAGGTACTACCCTTGTAATGAGCACTGCATTTCACCCTTAAACAGACGGGCAAACAGAAAGGGTAAATCAGGTTCTAGAAGACCTTCTAAGATTATGCATACTTGACTTCAGTGGGAGCAGGGAAAAATATTTACCTTTAGTTAAATTTGCTTATAACAACAGCCATTAGGTCAGTATTGGCATGGCTCCTTATGAAGTCTTATACGGAAGGAGATGTCTTACGCCCCTATCATGGACAGAAGTCAGAGATGTTCAAATTTATGGGTCTGAATTGATGGAAGAAACTAATAAAAAGATTCAACTAATAAAGAGCAGAATAATGGCGGCTCAGGATCGCCAAAAAAAATACCATGATTCCAGGCACCGAATGTTAGAATTTCAAGTTGGGGACTTTGTATACCTGAAAGTAAGTCCTATAAAAGGAGTATTTAGATTTGGAGTGACCGGTAAATTAAGTCCTCGATATATTGGACCTTTTGAGGTGATAGCCAAAATTGGAGTTGCTGCTTATAAAATCAAACTACCTGAAAATCTTATGGCAGTTCACAATGTATTTCATATTTTGACTCTTCGTAGATGCCTACAGAAACCGTCTCAACAAATAATAGCACCCGGTATTGTTATCCAACCAGATTTTACATATGTTGAATTGCTTGATAAAATCATAGAATGAGATAATCATCGATTAAGGAAAAGAACAATCTCTATGGTCAAAGTACAATGGAAGAATCATAGTGCGAAAGAAGCAACATGGGAAAGAGAGAAAGATATGAAGAAAGAATATCCCAAATTCTTTCAGAACTCAAGTAACCTTAAGTAAATCCTTTTACATTCAATTAAATATTTATATATTTATATATGTATATGTATATATATGTATATATATTTATATATGTATATGCATATATATGTATATATATTTATATATGTAAATGTATATAATAATTATAATAACAATAATAATAATAATAATAATTTATAATAAAATTAGAATAGAATGAATTAATTTAATTTTAAGTTTTATATTACAATTTTTGAGTAGTATAATTCAGTTAATCTATTGTATCAAAAGCAAAGCATCTATTTCCGTACATTAGTAGTAAATCCTAAATATCTAATCCTAACTTTAGTTTAATTATCAAATCATTCTATTAAAGAGATTTAAGAAATAGAATTTGATGTAGTTAAACTTGTATATACTCAAATTGAAAGTATAAATTAAGTGAATGCTTTGCTAATTTAGAAGTCACCTACAACCAAATTCCTATATGAGTGCGTGTTAGATTTAGAAAATCTATGCATTATACTAACTTCTGTATAATGTAATTTATTACATTTGATTCTAACCTATAAATCCTTGCATTCAAATTACGCATGAAATTTGGAAAAAAATTAGGAGTTTTTAAGAAAGCATTGTTTAACTTAAAATCATTCTTATGATATTGAGATTCTAAATATGTAAATTAAAATCAAGCTTAGGATTAGGAATGTAGGTTTTAAATCTTATAAATAAGATTCATTGAAACACAACCTCACTTTCAAAGTTTAATAGAATTCCCAATAATAACTTTTGCAGATCCATCGAAATTGTGAGTGAAACGTCTTGTTAGTCAAAACACAAAAGGTACACTAGATTTTACTTTTATGCTTTTCTATGCTTTCTATCTTTTTGCTACTTAAGCATCGCTTTGAACCTATTTTATATTATTACGTTTTACTCTTACTGCTAGAGATATAAAAGGATGTTTATATATATTGTGAATGTTGCAAAGGGTTTCGATACGGAGGTTAAATTAAGTTAGGGATGGGGCTAGTCCATTAAGAGTCATAAGGGTGCCATTTGAAGCCTTTGAGGGGGCCTAGGTGAAGGTCATGCTTAACTGCATATATGATTCCATCTGATGTCTTTAACAGGGGCCCAGGTGAAGGATACCATCTGGAGCCTTGAGAGAGGCTCGAGTGAAGGTGCCATATGGAGCCTTTAACGAGGGCCTAAGTGAAGGATACCATATGGAGCCTTCAGAGAGGCCCAGGTGAAGGTGCCATCTGGAGCTTTTAAGGGGGCCCAGGTGAAGGATATGCTTAATTGCATTTTTTATGAACCCAACCTCACAGTTCTGGCCTTGCCCATCAGAACCACTAACATTACTTCATAATATCAAGTCATAAATATAAACATGAATTTTACACTATATTATTGATTTTCTTTTTAAAAACTTGGGATGTGAAAAGAACAGTTATTTTGTAGGGGACATATTTAGCTTGTATTTGAAACACACTATTTTCCTGCAATTGTTATCAATTTTATTTCTCGCTCTGCTTTAAGTATATCTTTAAAATCTTTTATATTTAGAATATGCACTAAGGCATTATTTTTATAATGCCAGATCAATTATAGCTGGAGGCAATTGACATAATCTAAAGGCATAGCGCAGGAAAATAACTGCCCCTTACAGGATTAATAATTTGATGTATAATGAATTTCATGTAATAAATTTTTGGATATTATATGCTTTAAATTGAATGAATGATATTTCTTTTATTTGAATGGCTTTGGATATTTGTTTAACTGCTATTTTACCTAACTGTCAATATGATCGTGTGGAAAGATGTAACCGATGTTAGATTGGTTGTTACCAACCTAACATGGGTCATCACAAGGTGTAACAACCCAAGTTGTTATCTTAGTTAATTATGACTAATCTTAGTCTTAATCTTGATCTTAAGTATTAATTAAGTTATTAGGAGTCAACCCCTAAGTCCAGTCCAAATAAGGAGTCCATTGGATCGAATCCTGATTTCTATAAAATCTAAAAACCCTAAAATTTGACCTATTCAAATTGACCTCAAATCAAAAAACGAACTTCGCCATTGCGCTCACTGCCCCCAAATTTGCTAGGGGTGATGTTTTCATGCAAATCAAAAGTCGTCAAAATTTTGACGAATATTTTAATAGTAATTACAGTAAATACCAAAAATTGAGAAATTAAAATACTCGTCTGATCAAAAATCCGACCTCACAGTTGTGTTCATCACCCCTCAATTAGCTAGGGGTGAGTGTTTGGGAATTTTTGGGAATTAATTATTTATATAGTATTAATTATGAATATTATTTTTAAATAAATAGATTATTTAATTTATTTAAATTAAATATAATTTAAATTTTCTTAAATTTCCGCGCACCGTTAAATACCTGACGCCGTCTGCCCTATCCTTCTTTCGCCGTCCGAGTCGCCCGTCAGATCAGATGGACCGCTCTAACCGTCTGATCTGTGATAGACGATCCTCGTGCCCCCGTCCCCGTCTCCCTCTCGAGTTAGGGCACGCGTCGCGGGTCACCCAGGCCGCGGCGCTCGGCTAGTCGCATCGCCCGACCTCGCCTTGAGGGCTTCATCCGAGGTCCTTTAAGAAGCCTCCGCAGCGTTGCCGAACTCCCAGAGGTGCCGAGAAGCTCGGGTGTTCACGAGTCAACTGTGAGTTCTTCGGCTTCACCCCTTCCCACCCCGGCATCTCGTCAGGTACCCTCCCTCACCTATGCTATGTGTTTCCTCTTTCAATAGGCAATGATTGTCGGAGGCATAGAATCGATCGATCGAGCCGGTGCGGGCTCGATTGTGTAGAAACCCTAGGACCCTTCCGCCCGTACGCGTGAGCCCGACGTGGGCGAATCATCGAGGGGTCGGGTCGCGAGAGACCCGACCCGTCCCAGCTCGAGGACGATCGGCCCAAGGCCCGGCCCAGCTCGCTCACGTCGAGCGTGACGTGATACCTGGGTGACTGCGGGCTCCACGCCCCGCTGTTGATAGATGTAGCGCGGCCCACAGCAGTCGTCCCGTCCAATGCAGATGCGCTACGCGTCGTGTGGGCCCCACTGTTTCAAACCCGCAGCCGTTGTAGGTCCCGCCTTGGCAACTTGCGGCCAACCGAAAGCCGCCACCTGTCGCTGTGGGTCCCACCTCCTTAAATCCCTGCAGAGTTAATAATTAGATAAAAATATATGTATACATAAGATAATTTTATATATAATTTGTATATATATATATATATATATATATATATATATATTTATATATATATATATATATATAGTTATATACTCAGAATTGCACATATTCGAGACATCACCTCGGGGCAACGAGCCACCCAACCCCGACGGCAAAATCGTCTACAACCCCCCATATATATATATATATATATATATATATATATATATATATATATATATATATATATATAAATGAATATTTATACAAACACATTTATAATTTAACAGTGAATAAATAATATTAAATTGCTAACCTAATTAGTTTAAGTTAATTAGTTGTAATTACTATTTAACAGTAGTTATCTAATTAAATTAGATAAAACAGTAGGTTAATGGATTAATTTAAATAATTTGAATTAATTAGTTAATGATAAATTAATTAAAGACAGTAAATTGTAATTAATTAAATTTAATTAAATTAATTAAAGAGTAAGTTTATTTCATTGAATAAATTTTAATTAAATTAAATTAAATTAAATTAAATTTAATTAAACCTAAGAAGTTTAATAATTTTTTGTACATTTATCCAAATATAACAAATATAGGTCTTATTTTACTCAGAAAAATAAAAGAAATCAAATGACGTAATTCAAAAATTAGTTTCGGGTACATATAACGTAGTGACATTTTAGGACCTAAACAAACCCTCACAACTTTTAACCTAGTTGTCCAAACATGGGCAATATGGATCTTAAAATACTTAGCAGAACAGCCCCAATACTATAGAAGTATTAGTTTCCCCATTTGGAGCTTAGTTTGAGAAGTAACATTTAAGACACTACCCTAAAAATGATTAAAATTCCTATGGACTTTAATGGACCTTAACTTAGTCAATTCAACTCTAAATTCAGAAATTCAAAGTGCTAACTAGCTTAGAATTTTAATATTATCAATATATTGAAATAATATTTAGGATCTAAATATTAGAAAGTTAGAAAATTATCAAAATACCTCTAATCTTAGTTAGGCCATAACTTGACCATTTGAAGTCCAAATTGGGTTTACTCTCTGTCAACACACTCAGTATATTATAAGAAAGCTATAGAAACTGAGTTTGCTGAAATTAGATTTCAAACAAAAAAGTTCAGTTTTTGTCCCTCGTTAACTGATAAAATTATCGAATTGCCCTTAGAAATTGAAATAGCTATAACTTAGTCTTTTAACCTCAGAATATAATGTTTTTGGATTTTATAGAATCATTGAATAGTAACCAACAGTAAACTGCACAAAAATTTAGATTCTATTAGAAGTAAATTATAAGATTGCCCCTTAGGTTAAAAGCCTTAGTTTGAACCTATATGATTCATTTCTTGTCCAAATTGAAAGTACTTACTATCTATCTTCATGTTAGACAGTAAGGAATCTTTTGGCAGTAAGAATTCCAATTTGGAATCCTAAATCAAAAAGTCACTTTTCAGACCCTTAAGTAGGGGCAAAATAGTCATTTTTTCTAAAATTTAGGTTAAGTGTCTTTTACTCTTAAATTAGCTTATAATGAGTTATGCCCGTGTTAGAACTATATTAGAATCATTTTAAGTGGTTAAATCAACTGTTAGGTCAAAACATTAAATTCCTAAAAATTCTCTAAGTCTCTACGTAGGGCTTAACACTTCACATTAGGACTACTCCTAAGATTAGGACTAGATCATAGGTTATATTTCATTTATTAGATAAGTGGGTTATTTAATGAATGAATCCTTAGTTTTATTAGTTTCTAGATTTTTACAACTTATTTTAATGATTTTGTCTTTTAACCCTAGATTTATGATAAGATATTTATCATATTAAGTTTAATTTGCTCAACATAATTTACCCTAATCAATAAATCACTTTTTAGACTGAAACCTAGATCTTAGGTCTTATTATTAGGATTATGTGATTTAGCCCAATCTCGTAGTGTTAAATTCATAATCTCTAGTTTGTAGATCTTTGTCAGCTAATAGTTTAGAATGTCTAAACTCATAAACTAGGTCATGAATATTTTTCATAGTCGACATTGATTAAGCATATTAGGGCTTAGCTAGTCCTAATATTTTGTAACCTATAAGGATGTACTTCTAAGTTACACTCGATAGTAAGAATTGAAGATCCTGAACTTATGTAACTTGGAATAGTTAGAATGTTTAAATTAGATAACAAATATTATCACCATGTTTAGTAGTGTCTCTTACTTACTACTTAATTTTTGTGCTACGCATTCCTTGAGTTTTGTGCTTATTTTTCTTGGACATATCATATAAGAAAAATGTTGATGCATGAAAATGAAAACTTAGACTATTAAGAAAACATTTGCATTTGGGTTCAGTTTATGGTAGATTATGGTGCATATTACTCCAATGGACAGGGGTAAGGAGAGATAATGATGCTTAACACTACTCATTGAGGAGAGTGTGTTAGGCTTGGGACCTATTTAGTCTTGCAAACGTGCTTAACTCCACAGCTATTTCTGAAATTATCCACTAAAATAAAAGTAAAATAACTAAAAGATGTTAATAGTATTATCTGCCTCTTCAATCATACAGTATTATATAGTGATATGTTTTCCCTAGCCCATAAAGGCTATGGGGATGGATATCTATATTGGGCCAGATTGACCAATTCTTTCTGAACATATACATGCTTTACTTTATTTACTTTCATATACACATTAGATTATTTCTAGCCTATTTAGGATGCTTTTACCATTGTTTTATTTGCATATTAGGATGTATACTGAAGTGAGTATTCTAACTCCTTTTACTTTTCTTACTTACTTTTCCTCACTTGTATGCTTAATATATTACACCCATGCTTGTGCTTATTTTGTAACTAGTAGTGATATCCAATTAAAATAATAATATGCTTAGCCAATTTTAAAATATACTTAGACTGTTTAGTCTAGCCAAATTTTTGATATTCTTGGCTTTGCCCTATCACATTTTAAATGACAAAATATGATAGATCAGGTGCATTTGGAGGCTAGTGGAGCTGGACCAAGTGCTAAAAATTAACTGCTTCCACTTATCATATACTAAAAATATATAGCTTAATATAAACTCCAAGTGAGCTTTCATTTTCTTTCCTTTATTTAAGTTTATTGTTATTTATAATTAATGTTATTTACTTTATTTTTACTACACTTGTGTTGGAGCTTAGTTTATATTAAATGCTTGTGATGAATAAATGGATGAATATAATGAATGAATGGATGGTTACAAATATATAAAAATGAATATTAACTAAGTCATTAATTGCAAATCTACTTAAGATGTTAATTGAAATTAGTTGTATATTACATTACTTATAAAATTGGAAACTAGTTTCTTATTTAAGTTGAGAAGCTTTTCTTTATCTACATGTATGTAATGAAAGCTTGTGAATTGAGTATACCTTAGGGTAGACAATTGTTACACATATGATTTTCTCCCTTTAAAACTTTTTGAATTGTAAATGAGCAATCCTATGTAATGGATTGAACTCTATTTTAGAACTAGAAATAAGTGATTCTATGTAACAGATTGACTTTACCTTAGAATTGGAAATGAAAAATCCTATGTAATGGATTGAACTCTATACTAGAATTGGAAGTAAACAATCCTATGCAATGGATTGATTACATGTTAGTTTAGGTTGTCTTTCTTTCAAATTATAACTTCTATTGAAATGGAAGTCTTGTATGTCTACTTTGCAGGTATTTCCTTAGCCATTTACAAAGGAAACTCTGCCAAAATATTTAAGAATTTTAGAACTTAGAATAATTTTGACAAAAATGTAGACTTATAACTCACATGTCAAATACTCATTAAATATCTAGAATTTTATATCTAAGATTGCAAGTATTCATTTTAATTATTTTAAATTACATTCTCATGTCTCCTTATATATATCACATGCTTAATTATATTTCATTCTCACTTATAAATTCATGTGTTGTATCTTCATATATAAATTACTTAATACCATTCATAATTTCCCTTCCATCTTAACTTAAAACTCTCTTCTAAATCCTTGGCCAAACATAATATCTAATGATTTAGATTAGTTTTCTTCTAATCTAGTATTAGGTATTATGGTGACGTATCAATATTTAGTTAAGTGATTCCCAATATTGGGTCGTCATAGTTGGTATCAGAGCCAAGTTGAGAACTTTAAGTTAAGACAAACATATCCATTCATCTAAAAGCAAACAACACAATATAGTAAAAATAAATAAATAACATCTTAGGACAGTAAACATATTTTTAATTAAATAAGTGACCTAAATATCTAACTTAAACTTTAATTCAACTTTTAGATGGCAGATCCTAGTACTGAACTACGACTTTATACCAAATTGTTCTTCCAGTATTGGGAGTATGATCATTGGTATGGGTCGATGTTTGGTAGAGTTTACTTGGGAGTATCTGCTGTAAGAGGTGACATTCTAAATAAACTTCTAAGGTTTTGTGTATTTAGAGGCGATTATTTCCCTCAACTAGCTAGGGAATGTCTCACTCGTGTTACTACAGTATTTGAAGCCATATAATGCCCTGATCACATACGCCTTAAAATTTAAGATGAATGTTTTAGTGACTACGCCATGGACTAGTGGTGTCACGCTTATCTAGTTCTCATTCATGGATGTAGGCATCTTCATCGTGCCCCGCTTATGAAGAATTTAAAAATATGTTTTATGTAAAATTCTGTAATTAGTGGTACTAGTCTTCTTTTTGCTCTAGTTTCTTTCCCTTTAGTAGCTTTGTAAATAGCTTCTTCTTTACTTATGTTTTTTTCTTTTACTCCAAAATTATAATCTCTTAAAAGCTTTAAATTTTAATGAGAATTTCCATTTCTTATCTTCTTCAGTTTCTAAATGATGTTTTGTTTTTCCTTTCCTTAGAATGGATCCAAATCCTAATATTCCTATTGAACCAATAGTGGAAGAACCTACTTCCACTATGACTTCTCAATCTGAGCAAATGTAGAATTTGTTGGACATGATGAAGGTGATGGTAGAAGCACAAACACATGCAGCAAAAAGGATGGCTTCGTCCTGCAACCTTTCCCAACCTTCTCCAGTTACATCCCAAATCTGCCCAACTCCTCCTCAAGCTTCTTCTCCTATTATTCCTAAACTTCCCCTAGCTCCACAACTATCCTCAGGCCCTATTGTTCATGCCTACCTTCTCACCTTTCTTTGTCTGTACCCTCCAACCTTCAATGGTTTAGTTTCCCATTTCAAAGCCATTGATTTGCTTAAGGCAATTGAAAATACGCTAGCCAGTATTAAGTGTCTAGAGAGCGAATGTCTCGATCTTGTAACCTATCTATTCCACGTAGAAACCGAGTACTGGTGGGATAGTGAGTTGAAAACTCGTTTCTCAGATGTACATATAGAAGACATACCTTGGGATGAATTCAAACAGGTGTTCGGTGAAGAATTTATTCCTCCTTCTGCCCAAACTATCATAGAAAACGATTTCATGTAGCTTACCCAGGGAAATCGTTCAATACACGACTATGAGATGGAGTCCATAAACTCTCTCGCTTTGCTCCAAATATAGTCCATACTGAAATGGCTAGGTGCACTAAATTTCTATTCGCTCTTAAAGATTCTGTTAAAAGTCATTTGATGTCTCAATATCATGACAATTTTCCTAAGCTATTGGAAGGTGCTCATATTGTGGAGTATCATCAAAACCAAATGGATTTGAGGAAGCACTCCCATCCTCAACCTTCCAGATCAAAACCCTTCAAGAGAAACTATTCTCATGGTCCAAAAGTCTTCCAGCTTACTTCCGGCCAAAACCCAAATCAAAATCCTAGCCAGAACCCCAGGCAAGGCCAGCAAGGAAGACCTAGAGCAGTATGTAACAGACCCCAT
The DNA here is from genome assembly GCA_016760335.1 of Gastrodia elata. Classification (NCBI taxonomy): domain Eukaryota; kingdom Viridiplantae; phylum Streptophyta; class Magnoliopsida; order Asparagales; family Orchidaceae; genus Gastrodia; species Gastrodia elata. The sequence goes on along the minus strand of CM028672.1, from coordinate 43,970,386 downwards.
CCATATGGGAAGTGCTACCACACAGGTGGTAGGTGTTACATATGCGGCAGGACCAATCATAAATAGTGGGACTGTCACGCTAATTGGACTGTTGACAAAATAATGATCAGCCACCAAGGTTCTGTTCAGAATCTAATTCCTTTAAATTCTCAAGTACCAACGCTTGCCTTGATGCCTCCTCCTACTAGTGGAAGTGGTCAGCACCAAAAGGTAGTACCTGTATCTCCCTCCAAGCATGGCCGCTTCAGTAGAAAGGATAAGGGCAAGTCCGTTGCGCAACCACCTGTACTACCGAGGGTATACGCTCTGTCTTCTTCAGCTGCTCCTGATGATAATAGCATTGTTACCGGTACATTCTAAGTTTAATTTTCTGCTTTCTATTTTCATTTTCTTCTGCAATTTTAATTTTCAACATTTTCCTGCAATAATTTTTGTTAGTGTAATTAGAGTTTATTTTCCCTGCTATAGGAACTCTAATTATTAAAAACCAGTTTTGTGATACTCTCTTTGACACTGGTGCTAGTCACTCTTTCATGTCAGTGAGTTATGCCTCTTCCTTAAATATTTAATATTTCAGCCTAAGTAGTCCCTTAATAGTTCAAATGCCATCTGATGTTGAGATGTGTGCTAATGAGTTCTATTTGGTAGACATCCCATTCAGTAACTAATTTTTCCAATCCAAACTTATTATTATGTCCATTACAAATTTCAACATAATTTTAGGAATGGATTGCTAAGTAAGTTTAATGTTGTAATAGATTGCTTTCGTAAGCGAGTTTCACTTAAGGTTGGAAAGAAACTTGAAGTGTTTGTAGGAAAGCTTGGCTTAACTACATCCTTAATCAATACAATTAAAGCTAAGCGCCTCATTAGTAAAGGTTGATATGTGATTCTAGTAATGTTAATTGGCAATGAGAAGCAAGTAAGTAGTTCCGAAGAGACTATCATCATTAGAGAGTTCCTGGATGTGTTCTCTAAAAGACTTGCCTGGACTACCTCCTCTACGTGAGGTAGGGTTTTCTATTGAACTTGTCCCTAGAACCCAACCTATGTCTAAAGCTCTTTATAGAATGGCTATAAAAGAACTGCAAGAGCTTAGAGAGCAGTTGCAAGAGTTGTTAGAGAAAGAATTCGTTTGCCCTAGTATGTCACCTTAGGGAGCTACTGTCCTATTCGTCAAGAAGAAGGATGGTTCAATGCGGATGTGTATAGAATACCGTGAGCTTAACAAAGTGACTGTGAAGAACAAGTATCCTCTCCCTAAGATCGATGATTTATTTGATCAACTCGTTGGAGCAAAGATTTTCTCCAAGATTGACTTAAGATCAGGTTACTACCAAATTCGAGTCAAGGATGAAGATGTTTCCAAGACTGCATTTAGGAACCGTTATGGGCATTTTGAGTTTACAGTCATGCTATTTGGACTGACAAATGCTCCTTCTATCTTCATGGACCTGATGCAGCGCATTCTTAAGCCGTATCTCGATGAGTTCATCATTATGTTCATTGATGACATCCTAATCTACTCGAAGTCAGCTGCTGAGCATGAAGAGCATCTTCGTATCGTTCTAAAATTATTAAGAGAGAATAAACTTTTTGCTAAGTTTTCTAAGTACGAGTTTTGGCTCAAGTCCGTAGCATTTCTGGGTCATGTGATTGATGCCAAAGGCGTTAGAGTAGATCAAAAGAAGATCCAAGCTATTCAATAGTGGGTTCAACCTAAATCTATAACAGAGATCCGGAGCTTCTTAGGACTCGCTGGTTATTATAGAAGGTTCATTCCTATATTCTCTCTAATTACTTCATCGTTAACTCAGTTAACTAGAAAAGATGTTCCATTCATCTAGACCACAGCATGTGAAGAATTATTTCGAAAGTTGAAATAGTTATTGACTTCTGCTCCTGTTCTAATACTACCTTGTGAGGGTAAAGATTTTCAGGTACATACTAATGCCTCTAAGGTAGGACTTGGTTATGTTCTGATGTAAGATCACCGTGTTATAACCTATGCCTCTAGATAGCTTAAGCCTAATAAGAAGAATTATCCTGTGCACGATCTTGAACTTGTAAAGATAGTTTTTGCTCTCAAGATCTGGAGACACTACCTGTATAGAGTTAAGTGTGAGATATTTACTGATCACCAAAGTTTAAAGTACATGTTCACTCAGAAAGAACATAACTGCCATCAGCGTAGGTGGCTGGAGTTACTTTGCGACTGTGATTTGGAAATCCAATACCGTCCGGGTAAAGCTAATGTCATAGTTGATGCCCTGAGTCGTAAAGCGACTTTATCTTTCCTTTGTTGCAACGAATCTTTGATCGAAGATTTTGTCAGATTGAATTGTGAGCCTATCAGTTTAGCTGATTTAGGCACTCTAATATTTGCTATTTAGTCAGATGATTCCCTAAGATCCAAGATTATTGAAGCTCAGAAGGAAGATTCGAGTTATTTTGCGTTAGTTTTTGAAATTGTTAGTGGGAAAAGATTTGAATTACATCTTGATGATGAAGGTGTGGTAATTCAGAAGTCCATATTATGGATTCCTAAAAGCTTACAGATACAAATATTGTCTGAAGCTCATAATACTGGCTATGCGGTGCACCCTAAAAGTTGTAAGATATATCAGGATCTCAAGCAATCATTTTGGTGGTCCGACATAAAATAGGATATAGCCATTTTCATTTCCAAGTGCCATCTCTGTTCCTTGGTCAAGGCCAAACATCAGAAGCCTGGTGGACTTCTTAAACCCTTAAACATTCCTGAATGGAAGTGGTTCGATATCTCCATGGACTTCATTGTAAGTTTTCCTAAGAGTAGATCATGTTCTGATTCTATTTGGGTGATAGTTGATAGACTTACCAAGTTAGCCCATTTTCTAGCTATTCGTCAGACAGATCCAGTTGAGAAGCTAGCTAAGCTTTAACTTAAAAAGATTATTCGTTTGCATGGTACACCGAATTGTATAGTTTCTGACAGAGACAGTAGATTCACTTCCAAATTTTTGTCAGTTGTTCAGTAAGAGTTGGGGACGAGTTTAGCATTGAGTACTGCTTTCCACCCCCAGACAGATGGTCAGACTGAGCGTGTTGATCAAATCTTGGAAGATCTCTTGCGTCTTTGTGTTCTAGACTTTGATGGATCATGGGAAGATCATATAGCGTTAGTTGAGTTCGCCTATAATAGCAGTTATCAGTCCAGTATTGGTATGGCTCTTTATGGAAGGAGGTGTAAAACTCTAGTTGCTTGGACTGAAGTAGGAGACTCTCAACTTTATGGTTCCGAGTTAGTAGAAGAGACTACTAAGAAAGTTCAACTGATCAAAGCGTAATATGACTGCAGCTCAGGATAAACAGAAGAAATATCATGATGCTCATCATCATCAGTTGGAGTTCCAAGTAGGTGACAGAGCTTATCTTAAAATAAGTCCGATGCATGGTGTGTCGAGATTCGGCCTATCTGGAAAGCTGAGTCCAAGGTATTTAGGACCCTTTGAAGTGATTGAGAGGATTAGAACATCTGCTTACAGTTTAGAGCTACTAGAAGATTTCTCGACTGTACATAATGTGTTTCACATTTCATCACTAAGAAGGTATTTGCTAGGTCCAAGTCAGCAAGTTCAGATACCTGAAATGGAACTGCAACCTAATCTGACTTTCATCATTAAACCAGTTGCGATTCTGGTGTGGGATCTTAAGCAGTTAAGGAACCGCAGCATTCCTATGATCAAAGTCCACTAGCGGAATCATCCAACTGGTGAAGCCACATGGGAGAAAGAAGAGGACATGCTAAAGAAGTTTCCATAATTCTTATCTTAATTAGGTAGATTTAGTTCTTTTAAATTTGTTGTAGTTTCTCTAGCCTTCCTTTGTATTTTTAATTTCCTTGTTTTTATTTGTTGTGTCATGGGTGACACTCTTTTTAAGGAGGGGAGTCTGTAACAACCCTAGTGTTGTTACCCATCAATTAGTGGCTTAATTGACTCTAATCCTTTTCTATTAGTCCTATAATATAGTACTAGGAGTCTCCATTTTAATTTTCATGTGATTTGGAGATCGTATGATAATTTTCAATATTTCTTAGTTTTCTAATAATTCTGAGAATGCCTAATATACTTAGACCTCAGAATTGAAAACGGAGTCCACCATTGGACTAACCACACCCAAATTAGCTAGTGGAGGTATTTTAGAAGTGTTTGGAAGTCGTCAAATTTTCCCATAATATTTTAATAATATTTAAATACCTAGAAAATTAAGATAATTAAATTGACCTTTGATCAAAAATCTGATTGTATTTTTGAGTTCCCCACACCTCAATTAGGTAAGGGTGAATTTTTGGGATTTTTCAAAGCGCATTTGATTATTTAATTTTGATTATTAAATTGTCTAAAATTAATTAATAAAATAAAATAGATAAACTAATACATAATCAATTTAATTTAATTTATACCTTCAGTTTTTCTTTTTTCGTGGTAATCTGCTATCTGGGGCGATGCACGGAATATTGAATCGCTAAGATCATGGTCGTCGTGCTTTATCCTGTTATAATCAGACGGCGGGCATTTGATCTACTAATCTGGCCGTTGGATCACGCTGCAGATCCAACGGCTAAGCCTCTTTCTTTGTACATCTTCCACAACATAGCCACAATTTCTCTATCGTGCGTAAGAGGTGTACATAGCAGAGCAGTGTCCTCGTCTCCTTTTATTCTCCCGAGCATTATCTTATTCTGGGCAGCCTAAGGAAGCTCTTCTCCAAAAATTTTTGTCTGCTTTCTTTTCTTTCTTACTGAGAGCTTGAGAGTTAACTGCGAACTGAAGACCTCATTAGCAAATTGCGAACCTATTCTGATCGATCACTCTACCTGAAGCGATATCTAACCAATAGCTTTTTTAATCCCTTATAATTGCCAGGTATCCTAATCTCTCCATATTCTATTTCCAATATCAATTCGTTTAACCATAAACTGATTTGTGAATTGATTTAAAATTGTTTGATAAATGGGAAGGTAAATCTTCCATTAATAGAGGGTAGCATTGATTCATCATTCAAATATTTGACTCATTATCATCTGCTTATCGTTTTCCTTTCCATTTTCTTCATTTTATCAAAATACTTCGATACCTCTACTGGATCCAATTTCGTAGAAATTGAGTTCAGTAATTTCATTTTAGATGGACCAAATCCATCTCGATAATATTTTGGGATTTCCTGTGTTTATTGCAGTATTATATAAAATTGAAATGTATTTTGTCTCTCTATCAAAACTAGATTGAGCAATTTCTGATTTGATTTATGCGGCATTTTCTTTATCATGTTCGGCTATTGATGAACATTTCTTTTAGGGCATTACTTCTTCTTACCTTAGGTGAAATCTCTGGTAGATTGATTTGATCTGGGTTAGATTCTGAGAGTTGAGCTTCATTTAAGAAGTTCGATTCGCCACCTGGAGCTTCGAATTATCTTCTCTGTGATACCCTAAAAAAATACCCCATTCGCGTTATCCTCTGTCGAGAAACACTACGGTCGAACCTAGTGCATTACTGAACCGGACAGTTTGATTAAATCAAACCATGTTGTTTGATCACTAACGTGGCGAGAGGGACTCTTTAATCCGGTGCAAAGCTTAATAATCAAAGAAGGATTAAGTTAATGAAATTAAATTAAAGTTAAATTTTAAATTATGTTAATTTCATTTCTTTAATAATTCACAAAATACTCATCCTATATACAATATTATATACCATTTAGATCACAAAAATGAGTAGATTAATAATTTATAATTTAATTTCTATTTTAATAAATATTTTAATTAGTCAATATTTAAGATTAATTAATTAATTACAAAATAATTTCATCATTTCATATGACCTAATTTGAACATTTAATGTCCAAATTAAATGATCAAATAGACCATTTCACTCACAAAAATATGAGGAACAATAATATGAAATCAAATTTAACATTTGAACCCTAATTTTCTTAATCACTTTTTAACTCTAATTAGGAGTCATTAAAACCCTAATTTTCCAAAGTTATCCAAATTTGACCTACTTAGTGTTATTTTTCTCTTTAAGATATAAGGATTTCATTCATATGTAAATCATTTACATTGGATAACAATTTATAATTTTAGGTTTTTGACTCTTATTTAGTGTTACTGTGATAGTTCTAATTTCTTAGATAGCATGTATTAGGTATTATAAAACTCTATGATAGCTAACTTGTCACATTTATTATTCCCATGTTAAATTAGATTAGTTACGTATGAGCTTAGTTCTAAATTTTCTAACTATATGAATTAATTGTCAAGTGCTTAATTCACCTTTCAACACTAAGGTAGAAACCCTATGATTGATTTCCAAATTTAATTGTAGTTGATCCCTAAATCTATTAGTTATACCCATTGAGTGTAGTTAGACTTAATGCCTTTATAATGGTAAATTAGTGAATCAACTAGATCTAGTTTTAGTGACTAGATTAGAACTTAGTTCATTCACCCTAACCCTTAAAGTCTTCATTTGATTTTTTTAACAGCTAGTAATATAAATCCTAAGTCACTTAGGGTAATTTAAGAATCCTAATGAGTTCCTTAAACATCAACTATCATAATACTTAGAACTTGTAGTTCTTAAGTCCTATTAATTACTTACCCTAAACTTTTCAATTACTTATAACTTAGCAAGATTAATACTTAATTGATTAGATCCTTCAAACTATAACCTAGCTAGTGAACTCTAGTGAACTTTAGTGAGTTATCTTAACTTCCAATTTTTCAAGTTAGATGTTTTATTATCTTAATTTCTTACTACTAGATACCTAAAGCCTTGATTTAATTATTCAATTGAACTTTATAGTTTAGGATGTGAATAAGAGCTAGTTCCTAATAGTATCAATTATACTTATAAATTATTTTGTCATATAATATTAATTGAATTGAATCTACTACTTTCAAAATCTCAACTACTATTATACTTACAATTAACTTGAGATCAATATCTCAAAGTTAAATGGGAGCTCAATTAGCTCCAATCATTAAGTAGATCATTAAAATTAAATAACTTTATCACTTAGTTGTAATTATTGAATTTCCTTTGAATGCTTGCTAAGCTTTGAGCCTTATTCAATTGAATCATTAATATAATACATTGTGCATGAATAAAACTTTCATATTAAAATTAATAGGGGTTTAAATTAGTGGATTTAGCCTAGGGCAAGCTAAAAATGAGTAATAAGGAGACCTCACATTCTCAGAGGGTGAATGTGAGTATTTTAGGATTTGACCCCTCTTTTCTTTAGTTGTTAAACAGACGTATTTAACTCCTCTCTTCATTCTAAATATGCCCACAGAATTAGTACAGATTAAAATAATTTTAATTAATTAATATGTGATATCTTATTCAATCTCTTAAGTTATTAAGACTCACAATAGCTTTTAGCTATGTTACTTTCTATAGTTCTTGTGGCGCCCTGCACCCTTAATCCGCCAAAGTATTAGGTTAAGGGTGGGGTGTCACTCTGGCTAACCCCTCACTTATCATTGGATTTGGATAAACTCCATAATCCACCTGATTAGGGAATGATTAGTACAGATTCAAACTAACAGTCACTGTATAAGTAAACAAACAGAGTGCGGAAATGATTTAAGGAAATATAAACCATCCAAGTATCTCAGTACAAATAGGAAAAAATAGAACTCATAATATAAGCATACAATCCAAATACACAGTCAACAGTACCTGAATTATTACATCATTTAAAATGTTTAAATAAAAATAGAATGAAAACCACTCATCCTCACTCAAAGTATAAAGGAACTAGACTGCAGCTTCTTCCATGGGCTCCTCCTCTGGGTAAGGCTCCACACCTAACTCCTGCTCATCTAACTAAAAGGAGTCTGCCATTGTCGGTTTCACAATGTAGGGCCCCAGCCAAAGAAAAGAAAAATCTGGTTAGACAATTGTCTAAGTACATTTTAAGCTGATGAATTATTATAAGTATTAAGTAATATCACCATTTGACAATATCTAAGCAACATATATAAATGAAAAGGAGCAGCAAGCAATACAAAGAAACAGGGAAGCTATAAATCATCATTTATAACTTAAGCAAAGAAAAGGGAAGAGGCTGAGATATGCCTCGCATACAAACTAAATAAGGAAGGGCGTATAAATATACATAACTGTCATGTGCTGTAAGAAAAGTTCTACATCCTAAACATGCTGGTGATCAACAAAAAATATGCCAATTAAAACAAGTTAAATTAGCAGTGGTACATATAAATAGCAGCAAGATTCTAATATCCTATATATATATATATATATATATATATATTTATATATATATATATATAAGTAGTATAAGGAAATAGCTGACTGAATAAGAATACTGAAAAGTAAACAACAACAACTGCATATAAAACCATATGTGTACAATCTACCATACAGAAGAGAGCTACATTAGCTCACCAAACAGGGCTGAAGATCTTAGCACCAGTACAACTAGGGCGGTTCCTAGCACGATACGGCTAAGGCAACATCAGTCAACAAAAAAGGCCATAACACAGTATGGCTAGGGCGGTTCCTAGCACGATATGGTTAAGTCACCAACAGTCATACCCGAAAGATCCTAGCACTAGTATGGCTAGGGCGGTTCCTAGCACAATACGGCTAGGGCAACAATCGGTATGAGCAAAAGAACACTGAGAGGCAGCTCAAACACATCAAATCATTATCTTCTCATTAATTACTTTAATATTTTTACAAGGAATCTAAGGAGTCTCCATATTTTTCTAACATTTTATTCATGCATCAAATGTCTTATATGATATACTCAGGGAAATATGGCACAAAAATACAGGGAATGCGTAGCAACAAAATATCAAAGTAATCAAGGGACTCTACTAAATATGGTGATATCATTTGTTTTCTACTTAACCTTCTAACTATTCCAAGTTACACAAGTTTAAGATCACCATTTTCTTACTATTGAGTATAACTCAGAAACTCAACCTTACAAGTTAAAAAGGACTAGAACTGATCAGGTTCTAATCTAGTTCAATCAGATAGATGACTACGAGTTAAATAAATGAATCATACGTCCTAGTTTTGTGAATTTAGATGTTCTAACTAAGATCTGATCAAGATCTTCTAAACCTATAGATTATGGATTAAATACTACGAGAATTAGGTTTAATCACATAATCCAAAGGATAAGACCTAAGTTCTATGTTTTATTCTATAAGTGATCTACTAGTATGGCAAATCCTATTAAGTAATCAAACTTAATAGGATGAATCCCCTACCTTAAATCTAAAGTTAAAAGATAAAATAATTAGAATGAGTTGTAAAATAAAGGAAAATCTAGAAACTAATAAAACCAAGGTTTCACCCATTGGGTAACCCAATTTACCCAATGAACGAACTCTAACCTATGATCTAGTCCTAATCTTAAGAAAAGTCCTTAAGGTGTAGTGCTTAAGACTTAATAGAAATTATTGGAATCTAACTTAAGGGTTGATTTCACTCACTTAATTGATACTAAGAAGATTATAACACTGGTTTTAGGGTTCTGGAATGTTATCTAAAGGGGTAGGGGCACTTAACTTAATCTTAGGGCAAAATGACTATTTTGCCCCTACTTTAAGGGTCAAAAAGTCAACTTTTGACTTATGGGTCAGAATTGAATTCTCTTAGTTTCAATTAATTCTTTACTATCTAACTTGAAGATAGACAGTAAGTACGCCTAAATTGGGAGAGAAACGATCAGGTTATGACTAAAATAAGGCTAGGGGTAATTTGGTCATTTGCCTAAACTTCCAAGGTTCAGATCCTAAATATTATTTTATTATATTGATGACATTTAAATTCTAGGCTGATTAGCATTCTTGAATTTTCCAATTTGGAGTTGATTTGACTAAGTTATGGCTGTTTGAAGTCTAGGGGTATTTTGGTCATTTTCACCGAGGATTCTAGGGTTGACTTTTTGTCCTGATATCCGAATGGGAAAACTAATACTACTACGGTGATGGGGCCACTCTCCTGAGCATTTTAAGACCCATATTGACTAGGTTTCGATAACCGGGTAAAAAGTTATGAGGCTCTAAAGAGGTCCTAAAATGCTACCTCGTTATACGTACCCCGAAATAAATTTTTACATTACGTTATTTGATTCCTTACATTTTCTGAGTATTTTAAGACCTATATTGGCTATGTTTGAATCATCCTATAAAAAGTTATTAAACTTTAAAGATTTACTATTCAAAAATACAATTTGAATTATTTTACTATTCGTTTATTCAAATTAAATGATTTTACTGTTCATTCCTAAAGTTTATTTATATGTTTCTAAAATTATTGATAATTAATAAATCTGTCATTAATTAGAGTTTAATTATTAATTAATCTATTAATTAATTTAATTATAAATATTATTATTATTTACTGTTCATATATTTAAATGATTTGATATCCAAATTTTTAATTTATTTACTTGAATTAATATTACCCTAATTAATATAACAGATATTATTTAATTTAATTAATAATAATCTAATTAACATTAACAGATTTTAATTATATGCCTAATCAAATTAATTTAGTTAATTAATCTAATTATCATTAATTATTAATTAACAGATTCTAATATTATTTATTTTACTTCTAATTTAATATTAATGATAGATTCTAATATCAATTAATTCATTTTAATTATTATTAAACCAGTTAGCCTAAATTTTTCTCAATTAACATTCATCTAATTTAATATTAGTTAAGTTCTAATCATATTCTTAATATTAACAATTATCATATCTAATACTAATATAATTATAACTAACTGATATATATATATTTATATATACATATATTATATTTATTATATATATATATATATAATTATTATTATTCTGCAGATAAGATGGCGGCGGGGTCCACCACAGCCATGTGGCAGGCTGCCATTGGCCGAGGCAGAGGGCGCGGGGCCCGCCAGGACACGTGGCAGGGCGCGAGGGGGTGCGGCTCAGCAGGTGGGGACCGCGCCTGGCGGAGCGGCTGCGCGTGGGGCCCGCATGACACGCGTACGATGTGTGGCCGGCCCGCTTGGATTCGCGCGGGGCGAGCCCGACCCAGCCCGGCCCGCAGACGCTTCGCCTCCCTCACGGCACCCCGAGGGCTTAGGGCTAGGGCACGCCCTTTCGCGGCCCTCCCGGTGGCGACGACCCTCGGCCCGCATGCCGTTGGACGGGGCTTGACGATACCTACCTAACCATGGTCGGGGCGTTCACAGAGGTGGATCGAGGCGGCCATACGGTCGAACCCTAAATCCTAAGCTCGGCGAGGAAGAGATAACGGAAAGCACTGTACATCGATCGTGAAATTCGCTCGATCGAGCAGGCCTAAGAACGATCGGATCCATCCAGGTCCTAATCTAAGGTGTGGAATAGCCATGCGAACAACAATCATTGAATAGAAGAAGAAATCGAGGGTTCGGGGAGTACCTAAAGTCCGACGGTGCTGGTTCGCTCGGGGTCGATCCGCGGCTCCTCGGGTTTTCCTTCGCGAGATCATAGCGAACGGGCCTTATGGAGGTCGACGACGGAGTTAACGAGGCTCGGGGGATGGAAACTGGCCGCGCGGGGCGGCGTCGAGCTGGCTAGATGCGGCGGTGGCTCGCCGCGTGGTGGCTCGCGTGCGAACCGCGGGGACGAAGAGCGGGGGCCATCTGATCTTCGATCAGACGGTCTGGATTCGCCGTCTGTGATGGACAGCGTCCCCGACCGCACGCGAAGGGATGGAGGAAATGGGGTTACCTAGACTGACGGCGTCGTTAATCCACTTAAAAAATATTATTATTTAATTTAAATTAATTATTTCCTTATTTCAATAAAATAGTTAGATTATATAAAATAAAAAGAAAAAAAAATTTAAACATGTTTTCCTAGCTAATTGAGGCGTGAGGAATGCAACGGTGAGGTCGGATTTTGATACCTCGATTTCCGGGGTAATTTTACTATTAAAATATTCGTCAAAATTTCGACGACTTCCGATTGACACGAAAACTTCACCCCAAGCTAATTTGGGGTCAAGGAACGCAATGGCGGTGTCCGTTTTTCGATCAGAGGTCAACTTAAATAAGTCAATTTTTAGAGTTTCCAAAATTTCTAGAAATCAGGATTCGATTCATTTGACTCCTGATTTGGACTAGGTCTCAGAGGTTGACTCCAATTGACCTAATTAGCGCTTATAATTGTGTTTAAGACTTAGGGTTAGTCCTAATCAACTATGGTAATAACCTGGGTTGTTACAGTTTTAGACTATGTGAATCTTAGACTAATAGTCTAAGATTTTCCTTCAATTTTCTTATCAAGCATTTTTTATGATTTAGAACTGTACTTTACTTGTTTACAGTTTACTTAGATTATAGTGAATATTGTAAAATTACAGTTAAATGCTTTATTGTTTTTTTTCCTTACTTAGCATAAGTTTATTTAAATATATACATACTTTACTTCATTTACTTTTATATACACATTAGTTTATTTTTAGCTTATTTATGATACTTTTACCCTTATTCTATTTGCAAGTTAGGATGTATACTTAAGTAAGTATTCTAACTCAATTTATTTTTCTTACTTACTTTTCCTCACTTGTATGCTTACTATATTGCACCCATGTTGTGCTTATTTTGTAATTATTAGTGATATCCTATTAAAACAATTATATGCTTAGTCAATCTTAATATGTACTTAGACTGTTTAGTCTAACCAGATTTTCTATTTTCTTGGCTTTGCCCTATCACATTTAAATGCCAAAATATGATATATCAGGTGCATTTGGAGGCTAGTAGAGCTAGACCAAGTGCTAAAAATTAACTGCTTCTGCTTATCATATACTAAAAATATATAGCTTAATATAAACAATAAGTGAGCTTTCATTTTCTTTCTTTTATTTAAGTTTATTGTTGGTTTGTAATTAATATTATTTACTTTACTCTTACTACACTTGTGTTGGAGCTTAGTTTATATTAAATGCTTGTGATGAATGAATAGATGAATATAATAAATGAATGTATGGTTATAAATATATAAAAATGAATATTAACTAAGTCATTAATTACATATCTACTTAGGATGCTAATTGAAATTAGTTGTATATTACATTACATATAAAATTGGAAACTAGTTTCTTATTTAAGTTGAGAAGCTTTTCTTTATCTACAAATATGTAATTGTGGGGCCCCGTACATTCCCTAGGCGACACTAATACTGATATTAGCATAATCGTGGGGAGTATGGTGCTCCAACTGTGGCAAATCCCCAACTTAAGTAAGGACAGGTCCTAACTTGCCTTAAGCCAAGGACTTGTCACCTAGAACTGTGAACATACATCAATACAAATCAAAGTGGCAAAAGTAAGAAATAGTATAATATAACATCCACATCACAATATAGTATAAGAGATTAAAAGAAATAATAACTTGGATCAAATGCAGAAAAGTAAATACATCCAATATTTAATTACTACAAACTGAATTAAATGAAAGTAAAGATCTCCCAAAACCTCACTGCAAGAAGGAAAATCTAACTAAACAATAGTAGGAAGATCTTTCTCCTGCACCGGCTCCTTTCCTGTAGCACTGCCTACGAACAGCTCTAAATCTGACATTTGTCAATATCACAAATGTCAGGGCCCCAGCCAACAAAAGAAAAATGTTACAGTTAGACAATTGTCTAAGTACATTTTAGGCTATTTAAGTGAGCTGAATATTTAAGATATTATATTTAAAGGTTTTGAACATGCAAGCATTATAAGGTGCTACAAGCTATAAAGAACGAGATAGCCATAAACTAATCATTTATAGCTAATCAACAAGTATGTAAAAATAACATAACAAGCAGCAACTAAACATGGTGAAGTTAAAAGCAAAATAATTGCGACTACTGAAATAAATATGCTCCTAACATGCTTATGATCACATGGATACATGCTGAGTATATGAAGAACACAAGTGCTGAAATAGACATACAATTCTAGCATCCTAAATATGCCAATATTTAATACTAATCAATAAGATCATATATACAAGCATGCAGATTAATATGTAAAATGGCCACTAAGGCATGTGGCAAAAGTAAACTAAGTATATGAATGAGCAAAAATAAAGCTACTAAGACATGTGGCAAAGCAAGTCGAGCACTAAACGAAAGGCCACTGAAGCATGTGGCAAAGCAAAACAAATACTGAAAACTAAATTGAAGTAAAAGTAAGCCTAAGACATAGTACTGCCATAACATAAATAAGCCATACAGGACCTCTGAACTGAAAGTTCAATATGTATCCATCCTAGACATCTACGGAGCTAAGTCCTAGTTGAACTTATATAATAAGCCATGTATCTATCCTAGACATCCGCAGAGCTAGGTCTGAGTATATTCTATAATAAAACTAGAAATGAATGCTATGCCTTTCAAATACTAACTTAGGATGGATCTTCCATATCCTAAGTTTACCTATTATGCTCAAGGAACAAGGCTCAATATTCAAGGTGTACAAAGCAGTCAAAGTCAAAGTAAGCAAGAGATTCAATCTAGACTTATGTGATATTTGTTGTTGTCTAATCTATCCAACTAACTATTCTTAGAAGATATAAGTTTAGGATATCCAATATCCAACTATCGAATATAATCCCAGATTCATGACCTTAATGTTAACATTAAAACTTAGCAAGTTCTAATTCATAATCATATGATGATTATAAAGATTAGAGTAAATGAATCAATGACTTAATTATTATTATTTTCCTTTCGTAACCTAAATCTTGATTTAAGTAAATCAAGATTAAGGATTCTAGATTTAAACTCCATCTTGGTGTTCAAATCCTGAATCCAAGGTAGTATCCTAATAAGGATCGAAGGTTCACACTCAAACATAATCTCAATGAGCAATACCTTATAAGCTGAAGGATTTAGGAATAATGATCTTAATGAAATGTTATTCTAATATTATAAGATAAAATAATCATTAAGAACTAAGAATCTAAAATTTATACTCAGTCTTTAAAATAATTACATTATCTTATAGATTGAATCAATACTACACCCACAAGGAAGGTTTCAAAAGGATTAAATAGTTAATCAAGTAAGGAATTCTGAATAAAGGTAGTTCTATTCAATTGAATGATCTAAAGTCTAAGATCTAAGATCTAAGATTTGATCACTTTTAGACTTAAGCTAAGATTTAGACTTAAGGATTTTACAGTAGTATTTCTTTTAGGATTCAAGCTTAAGGATCAACTTAACTAAGCTATTAGACTAGGGGTCCAACACTTAAAGGTAATTAGGCCTAACTCTTAAGAAAGAGGGTTTTAAGAACACTTAAGTCTTAAGATCTTAATAAGACTAACTTCAAATTTCTTTACTTGGCATCAATATTATTAACATAAGATTTCAAAAAGGTGCTAATAATCTAACTAGAGATATTTTACTAAATTTTTAAGGTTTAAAGGGTGCTTAAACACATCTTAGTCAAAATGACCAAAATACCCCTCTTAAGGCTAAAAATAGGATTTTAGGATTTAATAATCCAAATTGATTCAAATCTATTTTAATGAGTTCCATATTAGTTAATGAACTAGGATACACACTTACCTTAGGTTTTGGTAACCTAATTAGCCTAATTAGCATTAATCATATTTTTAAGCCAATTAAGATGATTAAGGAAATTTGGGCACACTAGAATGACCCAAACCTATTTACAGGCTCTACTATACTTAATAAAGCATTAGGAACTAAATTTACCAAAATTAGAGGTTAATCTAAGGCTTAATTCACTAATCTCAAATTAGGATAGTTAAGGGGTGATTAGCAAAATTAAAGATCTTAAATTACATTTAATGGTCTATAAAGGTTCTATATGGTCTCATAAGCAATCAGAGACCTTAACTATCATTTTTGGATAATTAATGAATTTAATATGATTTAAATACAAACAGAGAATGATTAAGCAATTAATTAAAATCTAACCATTAGATCTTTGATTTTAATTTATATTATTATTCCTTGCATTTTTTTGATTAAAATGATATATTGGATCATATCATTTGGATAAGTATATCTAAGGTTATTTAAATAATTTATTCTGAATGTTTATTTAAATTAAAACTATAAGGAATGCCTTTATCAAATATTTAACTTAAGAAATATAATTCCAATATTTCTTAATTAATCGCGGCCCAAAATCAAAACCACGCGGGTCATGAGAGGCCCAACCCGACGCGCCAGACATCATCCCCGATACCCCCCTTACACAAGCAGCCACAGGGAGGGCACCTTGAACTGCCAAATTTGCCACCGATAGGCCATGCCACGACCAGCATTCAATCGTCATACCTTCAGGAGGTCAAGGGACGTCAATTGAACCTGGAAGCCCTAACTGGGACGGACTAGAACACAGGATGGCTACTCCACCGAGCCTTCTATTTTCAAATGATTAGGGTTTATTGTGAGGGGATTATTCTCCTCATAGAAGCCACTAAATGGGTGGGGTTCGATCTCTACACCATCAGTGAGGTGAGGCGAGTCGAACCCCCAAGGTTTCATAACCTAGGGTTCAGCCGATCGCTGGGTCCTTACTCAGACTCAGCCATGGCTCGGCCGCTAGCTAGATCGATCGATACATTCGATCAAAGCTAGCTCAAACCATGGCGATAATCACAACTGGTTTCCTAAGTGGCTAAGGCTAGTTAGAAGACATCCAGAGGCTCAATCCAGAGGTAAGAATGGAAACTAAACTTATGAAATTCAGTGGAAAAGTTGTACCTTAATCTGGGGTTGCAAGCATGACCGAGAGGAATTGAGAAGTTCGGAAGCTTGTTAAGCGGTCACTAAACCTTTCCAGTGGGTCTGAACACCAGGCCGCACCCACTATCAGCAGTTCGAGGCAGCAAAAATTGTCGGGAATGCTGAGAACTCCAAGGACTTCTGCTGGACAATTCGGGGTTCACAATGAGCAAAGGGGCTCACTATGATAACCTAGAGGTATTTATAGGCTGAGGGAAGGTCTGGGGATGGATTCTAGAGCTCGAGCATGGAGAAAGGCTCAGGACAAAGGGGAGGCTTGGTTCCAATGGTCATGGGAAAATTGGGGAGACTACTACTGGCAGACGATCGCACCGAGGGCAGAAGAGGAAGATTGGGTCAATTCCCGTACTACCACGGGGGCTGGAGGTTACATGATTATCGGGGGGGGCATACGTGGACGGGTGAGGTGAGGGAGATGATCCACAGTGCTCGGACTCATGCCCACCGTCTGATGGATCGACCATTGCAATTGGCATGCCCGCCGTCTGATGGATCGACCATTGCAATTGGAAGGCTCTGATGGATTACTTAAGCGGGACTGATGATAGTCGTCTGATGCGCGCAATGGATCCGACACATAGGATTAGATCCTAACCCAGAGGAGATCCCTCCATTGCATGGATTGTGCTAGGATGCATGCTAACGCATCCATTGGTTAGATTACAAGCACCGCTGTCGGGACCCACAGCGGATCTGCCGCAGTCCCGACAGCAAATCTCATATATTAAAATTATATATATATATATATATATAGTTAATTTAATTAATATTAATTCATTTAATAATGAACATAAATCCTAATTATTTCTATAAATCTAATTTAGAATTAAATGATCTCCAAAAATTCTCAAAAATTCACTCTTAGCTAATTAGGGCATGAGGAATTCAAAAATGAAATCAGATTTTAATTTAGAGATCAAATTAATTTAGGTATTTTCTAAGGCTCAAAAATAGGTAAAAATACCAAAATTCTCAATTTAACTCCGATCGATCCCAAACTTCTAGGGTTAGGTTTAAATGACCCATTGAGTCTAATGGAATCAAAATTAGGACTTCATTTAGCTTAATTAGTTTAAATTTAGCTAGGGTAATAACTATGGTTGTTACAGACTTCCCCACTTAAGAATGATATCGTCCCCGATATCACTTAGTGAAGAAAGTACTACAAGGACTGAAATTTAAATGGAACGGATAAGAAAGAAGAAAATAGTATCTGGTCTTGCAAAAAGCTATGGATATTTATTGCGCATATTCACTTCTTTCTCCCAAGTAGATTCTTCCAAAGATTGATTCTTCCACTCGACCTTGACCATAGGAATTGAACGGTTTCTTAGCTGCTTCTGATCACGAGCTAAGACTTTGATAGGTTATTCGGTATAAGAAAGATCAGGTTGGATCTCTACTACTAGAAGTTGAATGAGATGACAATGGTCTCTTAGACATCTTCTTAATGACGATATGTGAAATACATTGCAAACAGCTGCAAAGCCATCAAGAAGATTCAACCTGTAGGCATATGATCCTACTTTGGCCAAAATCTTAAAAGGTCCAACATAGCGGGGACTGAGTTTCCCTACTACGCCAAATCTCTAGACATCTTTCATTGGACTAACTTTCAAATAAGCAGAATCACCAATATTGAATTTTAAGAGACGATGATGAGCATTATGATACTTGCTCTGACGATCTTGAGCTAAACGAATTCTCTACTGAATTAATTGGATCTTCTTATTAGTTTCTTCAACTAACTCAGACCCAAAAAGTTGAACGCTTTCTGTTTCTGACCAAGCTAGCAGATTATTGCATTTTCTAACATATAATGCCTCATAAGGAGCCATTTTAATACTGGCTTAGAAATTGTTATTATAGGCAAACTCCACTAACATAATATGGTCTTCCCAGGAACTGGCAAAATCAAGAACAAAAAACTGAAGCAAATCCTCCAGAACTTGATTCACTCTTTCAGTCTGATCATCTATTTGAGGATGAAAAGTTACACTCATAGCTAGAGTTGTAACCAAATCTTTATGCACAGCCAACCAAAAATTATAATTAAATTAGCTATCTCTGTCGGATACAATCAATTTTGGAATACCATGTAGCCTGACAATTTCCTTGATATAAAGCTTTGCTAGCTTCTCCATGGAGTCTATCTGACGGATAGGAAGAAAATGCGCTGATTTAGTCAAACGATCTACTATAATTCAGATTGCATTGACACCAGATTTTGTACGAGACAATCCCATGATGAAATCCATAGATATATCAAACCATTTCCATTCATGAATTTCTAATGAGTGTGGAAGACCACCAGGTCTTTGGTGCTCGGCCTTTACAAATTATAGGCATGACACTTAGCCACAAAATTGGCTACATCCTTTTTCATATCAGGCCACCAAAACATTTGCTTTAAATCCTAATACATCTTGGTACTGCCTGGGTGAATGTGATACCCAAAATTATGACCTTCAATCAACACTTCACAGTGCATGGATTTAGGAATCCATAAACGATTACTTTGATAAATTACACCGTTGCGCATTTACAATTCATGACGACAACCACCTTCAATATCTACTTTGAATTTCAGATAATCATTGTCCTTGGTCTGCGAGATAGAGACATCTCTAAGAAAGGTAGGTTCTACACTGATATTTGCTAAGAGCGAACTTAGCATGTTGCCACTGACTAGAGAAATCTCTAGCTTATGAAATTCTTATTCTAAGGAACTGGAGGCGATTATGGTAGATAAAGTAGCATGACAGCTAAGAGCATCGGCCACTACATTTGCTTTCCCTTGATGATATTGAATGCTCATATCATAATCAGTAATGAGCTCTAACCATCTTCTCTGTCGGCAATTCAGTTCTCTTTGAGTGAAGATATATTTCAGACTTTGATGATCAGTGAAAATTGAACACTGAACTCCATATAAATAGTGTCGCCAAATTTTTAGAGCAAAGATTCCAGTGACAAGTTCAAGATCATGAACTGGATAATTCTTCTCATGGGGTTTTAACTATTGAGAGGCGTAAGTGATTACCTTACCCTCTTGCATTAACACACAACCTAGTTCAATTCCTGAAGCATTAGTGTATACCTGATAGTTCAAGCCTTCCTTGGGCAAAACAAGTACTGGAGCGGTAGAGAGTGCATCCTTCAGGGTTTGAAATGTTTCTTCGCATTTAGGACTCCAAATAAATGGAACAACTTTCTAAGTTAACTTAGTCAAAGGCGAAGTGATCTGGGAAAAGCCTTTAACAAACTTTCGGTAATATCTAGCTAATCCCAAGAAACTTCTAATATCAGTGGCTGACTTAGGCTGAACCCAGTCCTGAATAGCGCTTACTTTATTTTGATCGACACGAATACCCTGGGAATCGACTACATGTCCTAAGAATGCAACAAACTTGAGCCAAAATTTACATTTGGAGAACTTGGCATACAATTGATGTTCATGCAGAGCTTCTAATATTAACTTCAGATGTTCTTCATAATCTTTTAAGGTTCGAGAATAAATGAGAATATCGTCGATAAAGACGATTACAAATTTATCTAAATATGGCTTCAGAACTCGATGCATCAAATCATGAAGATTGATGGTGCATTGGTGAGTCCGAAAGACATCACTAAGAATTCAAAATGACCACAGCGAGTACAAAAAGTAGTTTTTACTACATCATCTTCTTTTACTCGTAATTGATGATATCTAGACCTTAAGTCAATCTTAGAGAATATGACAGCTCCAGACAATTGGTCGAATAAATCATCAATTCTATGCAATGGGTATTTATTCTTTATGGTGACTTTATTTAGTTTGTGATAATCTATGCAAATTTGCATAGATCCATCCTTCTACTTTACAAATAGAACAAGTGCTCCCCAAGGAGACATACCTGTCCTAATAAAACCTTTATTCAAGAGCTCTTGTAACTGTTCGTTGAGTTATTGAAGTTCCTTAGGTTCCATTCTGTATGGAGCTTTAGATATAGGCTAGGTACCTGGAGCTAATTCAATAGAGAACTCAACTTCTCTGGAAGGAGGTACACCAGGCAGATCTTCTGGGAATATGTCGATGAATTCCTTTACTACTTTACAATCAGAGAGAGGGATACTTTCTTTTGCTTCACCCATCATAGTGACTAGAAAAGCATCACAACCCTTACTGATCAATTATTCAGCCTTAATAACATTGATCAATGATAACTGTGTACTAGTTTTTCCTATAAAGGTTTCAGATTTGCCCTGGGAATGGAGAGTCACCTTCTTTTTTAGGCAGTTTATTATGGCATTATTATCACTAAGCCAATTCATCCCAAGGATAATATCAAAGTTTGCTAATGGCAGGATGATTAATTCAAAGTCAAACTCCTGACCATTTAATGGAATTTGATGTTATAAAACTTATGAGCATTTAGTTGGGCTCTAGATGGAAGTCCAACACTCAAAGATTTTACTAAGTTGTACGAGTGTGGTTTAAGGATGTTGGCAAAATGTTTAGAAATAAATAAATGACTAGCACCGGTGTCAAATAACACATTGTAGGGCTGGTCATTAAAATAAAGTGTGCCTAATTTATTCATATGAATTGCATTAACAAATTGCAATAATTAAGGTACAGGAATGCAATTAACAAAGGAGAAGTTCAGAAATGTGTACCTGAAACTACATTATTGTCTTCTATGGCTTTCAGAGGCGTCAAAGCATATACTCACGTAGGACTAGCAGGATGGTCGTTTACCTACTTCCTGGGATAGTTCTAAGATTTAGGAGCTGATGGTTGTTCTGGTGCAACTTCAGGTGCAGGTGCTGGCATTATTGCCAAATTTGGTTCTCTCCTGTGTTGCTCTAAGCACTTGGTTCTTTTGAGATGGCTTCGTCAAAACTCAGTCCACTGTTTTTGTATGTGTACAGTGATAGAACTTATGGCCTGGTCGCCCACAATTGTAGCACTTATGGCCGAAGTGGTAACACTTGCCATATGGGTGTGGCCTATTACAGGCTTGAATTGGTTCAACATGGGGTGTAGCTTCAAGTTAATACACCTTTAAAGAGTTAGGTCTAAACCTCTTAAAGGCTTCATGCTGGTTAGGAGTTTATTGCGCCTTTCGCTTGAGATATTTTTCCAAGTGATGATGCTCAATCACCTTAGCTGTCTCTACTAGTTCAAAGAAGTTAGTCAGGTGAAGTGGAACAATCTGATCTTTCAGTGAATCTCAGAGTCCACTGAGAAAGCGATGGAACTTAGCCGATTCGAAGTGGGTAATTTCTGGAGCAAAATGAATCAACCTACAAAATTCCCTTTCGTAGTCAACGATAGAGCAACTTCCTTAGAATCGTGTCTGCAATAATGTTCTGTGCAGACGGGGGAATGAATTCAGCTTTGAATGCTTCAACAAATTCATCCCAAGGGATGTCTTCTAATTCATAGTCGATGAACTTTATATTTCTGGCCTCCTTCTACCAGTATTCTGCTTCAGCATAAAATAGGTGTGTAGTGAGACAGACGGCTTCAGAGTTTGGAATCTTCAGACTAATAAGATCCTTCTCTACTGCTTTCAGACAGTCGACTGTATCCATTGGCGATAAGTTTCCATTGAAGGTGGAAGGCCTTAGTCTTAAGAAGTTATGGAGAAGATTATCCATAGAGTGATGGGAAGAAAAAGTATGTAGCATAATAGGGACAGCAGGAGCAGTAGCAACAGCTGGTACTGGACAATTGGACATCATCTTTTGCATTACCAATGCTTGTTGAGCATAATTCTCCAACAAGTTTGCCACCATTGCTCACAGATGAGCTACTTCATCAGAAGAACTACTCGAAGCGACAACATTCTTGATTGGTGTAGCAGCAAGAGGTGATCTAGAATTCATTCTAATTAAATAGCACAAATCTAGATTTCATAATCATTCTAAGGAAGACATAAATTAAAATTTCTAATAGATGTTAAAAATTTTCATTACTTTTGAAATGAAAGATTACATAAGATTTAAAAAATGCCAAAAATCACTGCACTACTAAAATCAAGAAATGACAATTACTCTAACTAGCACTCAGATGTCCTGAATGTACTCAGTCCTAAATGCAACACAAAAGTTTTCAAAGGTCACTTTCTAATGCTTTCTCTTGCATTTCAGTTTGATCTTCTTAATGGTATCATACCACCAGACTCCCGCATATTCTAGCATCAGATGTGTCATTATGTCAACCCAGAGGGACCCTAGACACTCTATGTGCCTCAGGATTAACTCTACTCAGTTCAACCACTCCTGTGCATTGATGAAAAAGTGAAGCCCTTGGTACGCCATTTGATGTAAATGTTTGTCCAAGACTGGGTTCCTTTTGTTGAAACTCCTTTGATTTGCCATTTGCTTTCTTGTCTCCATTTGAAACTATAACTACAAGACAACTCGAAGGCATGCAGATAAAAGTCCAAGTCAGACTCTTTATGATCCATTTGATCATAAGAGTAGAATGTACTAGTTTTTTTGGTACTATAGATGACTAGATATTTAGGATATGAGTATTTTCATTCTATATTTTTTAGAGAGTTACTGATAGTACTATGTCACGAATGTTATGTCTAGATATTGGTACTTTAGAAAAACAATCTATTAGGTAGAAAGGAATCACAGATCTCATTCTGACACCTTATGGTGTTCTCTGATACCAACTGTAAGGCCCCGTACTTTCCTGCAGCGACACTAATACTGATATTAGCATAATTGCATGGAGTACGGTGCTCCAACTATGGTAAATCCCCAACTTATGTAAAGTTAGGTACGACCCAACCTACCTTAAGCCAAGGACTTGTCACCTGGAACTGTGAACATACATCAATACAAATCAAAGTGGCGGAAGCAAGAAACAGTATAATATAACATCCACATCACAATATAGCATAAGAGAGTAAAGGAAATAGTAACTCAGATCAAATGCAGAAAAGTAAATACATCCAGAATTTAATTATTACAAATTGAATTAAATGAAAGTAAAGATCTCTCAAAATCTCACTACAATAAGAAAAATCTAACTAAACAACAGTAGGAAGATCCTTCTCCTGCACCGGCTCCTCTCCTGCAGCACTGCCTATGAACAACTCCAAATCTGACATTTATTAGTATCACAAATGCTAGGGCCCCAACCAACAAAAGAAAAAAGTTATAGTTAGACAATTATCTAAGTACATTTTTGGTTATTTAAGTAAACTGAATATTTAAGATATCACATTTAAAGGTTTTAAACATGCAAGCATTATAAGGTGCTACAAGCTACAAAGAATGGGATAGCCATAAACTAATCATTTATAGCTAATCAACAAGTATGTAAAAATAACATACCTAGCAGCAACTAAACATGGTGAGGTTAAAAGCAAAACAACTGTGACTACTGAAATAAATCTGCTCCTCACATGCTTATGATCATATGGATACATGCTGAGTATATAAAGAACACAAGTGCTGAAATCGACATACAATTCTAGCATCCAAAATATGCCAATATTTAATACTAATCAATAAGAGCATATATACAAGCGTGCAGAATAATATGTAAAAGGGCCACTGAGGTATGTGGCAAAAGTAAACTAAGTATATGAATGAGCAAAAATAAAGCTACTAAGACATGTGGCAAAGCAAGTCGAGCACTAAACGTAAGGCCACTGAAGCATGTGGCAAAGCAAAACAAATACTGAAAACTAAATTGAAGTAAAAGTAAGCCTAAGACATAGTACTGCCATAACATAAATAAGCCATACAAGACCTCTGAACTGAAAGTTCAATATGTATCCATCCTAGACATCCACGGAGCTAAGTCCTAGTTGAACTTATAGAATAAGCCATGTATCCATCCTAGGCATCCGCAGAGCTAGGTCTGAGTATATTCTATAATAAAACTAGAATTGAAGAGGTAGACTGATCTAGGACATACTCTATTAATTGAAAGTACTAAAAGAATTAAATGAATACTATGCTTTTTAAATACTAACTTAGGATATATTTTCCATATCCTAAGTTTACCTATTATGCTCAAGGAATAAGGCTCAATATTCAAGGTGTACAAAGCAGTCAAAGTCAAAGTAAGCAAAAGACTCAATCTATACTTATGTGACATCTATTGTTGTTTAATCTATCCAACTAACTATTCTGAGAATATACAAGTTTAGGATCTCTAATATCCAGTTATCTTCATTTGGAATTTCTTCAATTGAATGATCTAAAGTCTAAGATCTAAGATCAAAGATTTGATCACTTTTAGGCTTAAGCTAAGATTTAGACTTAAGGATTTTACAATAGTATTTCTTTTAGGATTCAAGCTTAAGGATCAACTTAATTAAACTATTAGACTATGGATCTAGCACTTAAAGTGTGGCCCCCCACCCCTTAATATTTGATCACTTTTAGCCCACTGAATATTAAAAGGATCTTAGCATCAACAAGGAGGCTAAGGTGCAAAAGTATATACTCCTAGCATCATCAAGGAGACTAGGCAGGATATAAGGACTATATACTCCTAGCGTCATCAAGGAGACTAGGCAGGATGTAGGGTTTTTTCCTAGCGTCATACAAGGAGGCATAGGCATAAAACACATAACAAATTTTCTCTTAGCGTCATCAAGAAGTCTAAGTAGAAAATATAAACATAGTCTTCTCCTAGCATCAATAAGGAGACTAGGCAGATGACATAACTGAGAGGCAGTTCTAACACATACAATTATTATCTTTAATCATTTACTTTCATGTTTTCATAAAGAATCTAAGGAGTCTCCATATTATCCTAAAAATTTTATTCATGCATCAAAGTATTATATGATATGTCCAAGAAAATATGGCATAAATATTAAGGAATGTGTAGCACAAAATATCAAAGTAAGCAAGGGACTCTACTAATCATGGTGATATCATTTGTTTTCTAATTAAACCATTCTAACTATTCCAAGTTACACAAGTTCATGATCTCCAATTCCTACTATCGAGTATAATTTAGAAGCTCATCCTTATAAGTCAAAAAGGATTAGAATTGATCAAGTTCTAATCTAGTTCAATCAAATTATGACTATGAGTTAAATCAACAAATCATACGTCCTAGTTTTATGAATTTGGACATTTTATCTAAGATCTGATCAAGATTTTATAAGTTATAGACTATGTATTAAACATCGCGAGATTGGGCTAAATTATATAATCCAAAAGAATAAGGCCTAAGATCTATGTTTTATTCTAATAGTGATCTACTAATTAAGGCAAATCCTATAATCTTAATAGGATGAATCTCCTATCCTAAGTCTAAAGTTAAAAGACAATAATCAAAATAAGTTGTAAAGAAAGTTTTTTAAACTAATAAAACTAAGGATTCATCCATTGAGTAACCCATTTACTCAATGAAAGAAATCTAACCTATGATCTAGCCCTAGTCTTACGAAAGGTCCTTAAGGTGTAGTGTTAAAGACTTAGAGAAATTCTGGGATCTGACCTAATAGTTGATTTTACTTATTTAAATATCACTAATATAGTTATAGTATTAGTTTTAGTACTTTAAAAGATAATTTAGAGGTTCAGGATGTTTATCCTAAATTTTGGGCAAAATGACTATTTTATCCCTACTTAAGGGCCTAAAAAGTCAACTTTTACTTTAAGGGTCCAAATTGAATTTTCTTAGTTCTAAATGATTCCTTACTGTCTAACTTGAAGATAGACAGTAAGTACGCCCAGTTTGGATGAGAAACGAATCCTACAGGTCCAAACTAAGGTTTTTAACCTAAGGGCATTTCAATACTTTTCAATCTACTAAACCTAAATTTTTGTACAGTTTACTATTATTTATTATTTAAGGATTCCATAGAATCTAAGAACACTGCATTCT
Organism: Gastrodia elata; assembly: GCA_016760335.1. Classification (NCBI taxonomy): domain Eukaryota; kingdom Viridiplantae; phylum Streptophyta; class Magnoliopsida; order Asparagales; family Orchidaceae; genus Gastrodia; species Gastrodia elata. Next base: position 43,943,669 of record CM028672.1, on the reverse strand, counting down.
AAGGTCAGATGACTAAGTTATGGCTATTTTAAGTTCTTTGGGCAATTTGGTAATTTTGGATCAATGGGTGAGAAAAACCAAGCTTTTCTGTTTGATGTCTAATTTTAGCAAACTTAGTTTCTATAGTTTTCCTATAATATACTGAGTGTGTTGATAGGGACTATATAATATTTATTTAACCTTATTAAGTAATATTAGTTACCAATTATTATTAATTTTGTGTCTTATTAGTTATCCTAATTTATATATATATATATATATATATATATATATATATATATATATATATATATATATATTAACGGTTTCTAACAATAAAGTTTATTAGCTAATTAATATTATGATTTAATTAATTGATTAGTTAATTTCTACTCACTGTTTAAGTTAATTAGCTGTCTACTAAATATTAGATAATAATAAACTAACTAATTTGATATATATATATATATATATATATATATATATATATATATTCTACTTAACTAAATACATATATAGGATTATACTTGATTATATGTATTTATTCATCTATATAATTATTAACTTTTTTGCAGGTTTTCAGAAGGTGGGACCCAGCATGCCACGTGGCATCCCTTGATTGGCGTAGGTCCCGGGAGCGAGACCCACATGCGTCAGCAGAGCCGACCGCGAGTCCCACCTGCCGACTCGCACGTACGCGAGCAGGACCCGCGCGACACACGGCAACGCGGGGGAAGGGGGCCTCCAGACGGGTTTGCGCCTTCGGGCGGGCTGGGCCTGAGCCGGCCCGGGATGGATCGTGTCTCTCGACCTTCCACGCACACGCGGGTTGGCTGGTACGACCCGATGGGGGATGGGGTCGGGCGAGCCTCGATCCGACGGATCGGATTCGACCCGATCCGATGGCTCCGATCCCTTACGAGGAGACGGGTCATCTCCCTCGTCCGAGCAGGTTAGGGTTAGGGAAGCGGCGAGTGTGCTTCGAACGAACGTTCGATTGAATCACTCGATCGAACAATAGAGCACACTTAGATATCTCCTAACTTACTGGATATAGATCTGACAATGAAGAAAAGGGTAGGAGGTACCTGCGATTGGCGACGGCAAGGGTCATTAGGGCCGAACAGGCAATGGTTCGAGTTCTATAAGCCCAAAAGTGCGCACCCTCTCACCCCTACATGCGTGAGAGGGCTAAATGGCGAGCGTGATGGACCGGCCGAGGCTTGGGAAGGCGAGGGCTGGCCGAATGCACGGCGGGATCGCCGCGTGGAACCCTAGGGTTCAAGGCGGGGAAGGCGTTACGTGAGCCGTCCGATCTCAGATCGACGGCTCGAAATGGTCCGTCTGATCCAACGTGGATCAAACGGCGGGCGTCGAAAGTGGGCAGACGGCGTAAGAACCCCTAATGGCACGCGGAATTATTTAAATTTTAAAATATAAATATTAATTAATTTTGATTAGTTAATTATTTTAAAATCTGATTTTTTTAATTAATTAATTCTAATTAATTTTAAATTTCCAAAAATTCCCAAATACCCACCTCTAGCTAATTGAGGGGTGAGGAACGCAACGGCGAGGTAAGATTTTTGATTCAACGAGTATTTTAATTTCTCAATTTTTGGGGTATTTAAATATTATTAAAATGTTTGACAAAATTTTGACAACTTTCGATTGACCTGAAAACATCACCCATAGCTAATTTGAGGGCAATGAGCGCGATGGCGAAGTTCGTTTTTCGATCGGAGGTCAATTTAAATAGGTCAAATTTTAGGGTTTCTGGAATTTCCAGAAATCAGGATTCGATCCATTTGGCTCCATTTTTGGACTAGGTCTTAGAGGTTGGCTCCTAATGACTTGATTAACACTTATGATTATGTTTAAGATTAAGATTAGTTCTAATTGACTAAGGTAACAACTTGGGTTATTACATAAAGTTAATTAGGCTTAACTCTTAAGAAAGAGGGTTTTAAAGACACTTAAGGTCTTAAGATCTTAATAAGACTGACTTGAAATTTCTTCACTTAACATCAATATTATTAATATAAGATTTTAGAAAGGTGCTAATAATCTAACAAGATATATTTTACTGAATTTTCAAGATTTAAGGGATGCTTAAACACATTTTGGTCAAAATGACTAAAATACCCCTCTTAAGGCTAAAAATGGGATATTAGGATTTATTTATCGAAATTGATTCAAATCTATTTTAATGAGTTCCATATTGGTTAATGAAGTAGGATACACACTTATCTTAGGTTTTGGTAACCTAATTAGCCTAATTAGCACTAATCATATTTTAAGCCAATTAAGGTGATTAAGGAAATTTGGGCATACTAGAATGATCCAAACCTATTTAAAGGCTTTGCTATACTTAATAAAGCATTAGGAACTAAATTTACCAAAATCAGAGGTTAATCTAATGCTTAATTCACTAATCTCAAATTAGGGTAGTTAAAGGGTGATTAGCAAAATTAAAGATCTTAAATTACTTTTAATGATCTACAAAGGTTCTATATGATCTCATGAGCAATCAGAGATCTTGACTATCATTTTTGGATAATTAATGAATTTAATATGATTTAAATACAAATAGAAAATGATTAAGCAATTATTTAAAATCTAATCATTGGATCTTTGATTTTATTTTATATTATTATTCCTTACATTTTTTTGATTAAAATGGTATACCATTTGGATAAGTATATTCAAAGTTATTTAAATAATTTATTCTGAATGTTTATTTAAATTAAAACTATAGAGAATGCATTTATCAAATACTTAACTCAATTAATATAATTCCAATATTTAATGCCTTGGATCCTTAAATCTTCATTTGCTGAGTCTGGTTTTACAAATGCCGATGTGGTGCGCGGTAGCAATGAGGTTCTTGAGTTCGATCCTCCTTGGCGCACTGTGGCGCGCTTGGGCGCGCCACAACGATTTTCTTTCAAAATTTTTGTTTTCTTCCAGATTTTGCTCAGCTTGTCATTTTTTCTGAAAACTATGAAAAACCCATCAAAGTAGGCCATTATAACATGAATTTGCTTGTATTTCTTCTTTTTTTTCTTATAAATCTTGAACTTATCACACCCCCACACTTAGATTCTTGCTCGTTCTCGAGTAAGCTCAAAATAATTTTTTTCTAAAATTTGAATTATATAATTCAGTTATGAATACAATGTGAGTGTTTTATCAACTTATTTGCTTAATTAATGTGATTTTATAGGAATTAAGCTTCTAATAAATTCCAACACAAGTGTAGCTCCTTAATTTCCTTTCTAGTCTCAAATTCTTAATTTAAGACCTATTTCTTAATTATGGGGAAATTTCATAGGAATTCTTAGACACGATAAGCCTGAAATGGAGAATTTGATTTGTGTGTCATATGTGCTTCTTCTTATAAATCACAATGAATAATTCAAAATTCTTGAGAGATACTTTTCATCATCCTATTTTTCTCAATTTTATACTTTGAAGAGATGTTTTCTTCATCCCTGATTTTTGTTTTATTTTCTTATTCAGTACTAGGAGAGACATTTTTCTTCATCACTATCTTAGTTCATTGTGATCATGAAATCTTACAGAAGCCTAGCACATTCTTGTTTCACCATTTCTTACTCCTCTAAATTAAGTTCCTTGACCCCCCACACTTAGATTTAGCATGATATATTTTTGATTGTGGAGACTTATAGTAAAATGAGTGTAAAATGATTTAGCATGAAAAATTTTAGAAATGTTCATTTTGCTTGATCACCTCTTATTAAGTAAATTAGAATAAAAAAAATCTTCATATGTTCCATCATAATTAAATTCAACCCATTAAAATTTTCAGAAAAATTACTGAGATAGTGACATTCTATTGGCAAAAAAAAATTGGGGGAAATTAATTCACCAAGATTTATTTAAACAAAAATGAAAAGCATAAAATTGAAGGCAAAATAAAAATACTTTACTATGAGTAGTGAGGAATGAAACAACCTGATATAAATAATGACAAATTATTATTACTACAATCATGCTCGAGATTCCTCCTGCTCCTTTATTGATACACATATGTACTACTTAGAATCTGAAATAAATAAAAACATAAATTTAATTTATTTGTTTGGTTGCCTCCCAACCAGCGCTTAGTTTAATGTCCTCAGCCTGACCAAAAAAATTTATATCCCTCTAAATTTCTTTCCAAATTTTCATGAAGGCTTTAGGATGAGTACGAGCTTGTTTAATAATGTAATCATTATGAAGACAGCTATAGTATCTTTTTTCTTCCAAGCCCATCTTGTGTCTTCTAACTTATAATAGTTCTTCTTTTTATTCTTCTTTTCATTCTTCTAATTTATTGCCTTATGTTTGTCATAAAACTCATCAAATTTATCATTTTTAATTTTATTTTGTAAAAAGGTGAAAAATTCAATTTTCTTAGGAGTACAATCAAAGCATTTTTCAACAAATTCAAATTACACACAATAATCATCAAGATTACTAAGGGGTTTGTTGATGCTTGAGATGCCAAAAATGGTTTTGACACCTTCTTTATTTTGAATCAATGTACCTTGCTCCTCCTCAAATAATGTGTCACCTATTGTTAAACATTGAGGTATATGTACTTGAGGTGTATAAGGGATAATAATTTTGGATTGCATTTGATCAAATTTTTATGTTTGAAAATCTTATTGCATTTGTAAATTATTTAACTTAAATTGATACTCCAACTCTTTCTCATTTTCAATGGTTGTTTGAGTTAAAGTTTCTTCCCTACAAATCAGCACTTCTTCAACTTGTTCTTTTATCTCCAACTCTTTCTCATTTTCAATAGTTGTTTGAGTTAAAGTTTCTTCCCTACAAATCAACACTTCTTCAGCTTGTTCTTTTATCTGCTCAATTATAACAACTTCTTGGATGGGGTTAGCTAATTGTTGCAATATAAATTTTAACTTAGCCTCAATTGATTTACATAGATGCTTTTGATCTTCCAGATTAAACTTATGCCTAATCAAGGTTGGTTCAGTTTTGTGCAAATTATTGTTCACATAACCACCAAAATTTTCCATCGATTCTTCTAAGTAAGACTGCTCCCTCGTCTAGTTTGTGTTATTAATGTTCATATCAGAGTGAGTGTAATTGTGTTGCAAGTTGTGATCAAACATAATGTCATTAATTAGTTTTGTTCTTGAAGGTACAAAAGCATTGTTTGTATTACAATCAATACTTAAATGTGTTTTCCTGCACTACCTACACCAATTTTGATTATTATCGTGCATGACCATGAGATTTGAGTAATCCATATATGAAAATAAAAACTATTAAAATTAATATAAAAGTAAATTACATAAATAAGAAAATATATGCAGGATAAAGATAACTATAATTCACTATTTACTCGTAAATTGTCCTTAATACAAACAGATCACCGTACCCGACAGCGGCGCCAAAAATTTGACAGACGGTGAATACACATCTGCACTTACACGCAAGTGTACGTGGTCTGAAATAATAATGGAAGGTGAGTTCCAAGATTTATTGTCCACGAGAAACGGTGTGTTTTGATACTAAGGTGTATCTACTTTTAATAATGTTTAGAAAAATATATTTTCAGTTTTTGTGGCTCCTAACTTAGCAGTTCAAAGATCATAATTTAAGATATTATTTGATAAATAATGAAGAGTTGGGTTTTCATCTTGCAACTTGTAAGGGACTAGTGTCATACTTGCATTCATGCAACTTTTAATGAACTTGTTTTCATGCTAATTAACAAATAAATATAGTGTTCCTTAAATTGGTCCTCTAATTCCTATTATTTCAAGTATAGTACACAAGATGAACACACAAGAGTTCAATCTTAGCACTTAGACTCTCGTGTGAATGATTTGAATTATTAAGGTTCCCTACGTCTAAGTTATCAAAATAAACATTTTAGTTCAGCGATCACACAAGCTTGATTTCAACACAATTAGCATCACATGCTATATGCGCAGTCTAGCTAAGGAAGTGGATTGTAGGACTACATGGACTATATCATATCATCCATGTGATCTTAAAAATTCCTCTTCCTCCCTTGACGTATGATGAGCCACGGAGCTTGATAGGTGGCTCTTGGCTCACATGCATCGACCTTTCGATTGAGCTCAAGGAATAGTGCGTCTAGGCTCAAGAGCTTGTCGCTAGGCTCTGAGCACTAAAGCACTTATTCTTAGCTTCATGCTAATTAGTGAGCAATGGGGCACAGAAGAATCTGAGTTATCAAATCCCCTTTGCTTTTCAATCTCTATGTGTTTTACACTGAGAATCCTCGCGCAACGAATATGTGTTCGTGGCAAGGACCTTTATGTGCATTCCCTTTGAGTTTGAAATGTAGAGGTGATTTAATGTGTTTTTGTTATAAACTATTTTTTAAAATAAGAAATATACATTCAATCAACAGCATGCAAGCAACAAGCACATATCTAGACAATAAATTAAAGTAGATTTTATTTATCAAAAGAAGTTCATACAACATTAATAGTCCCTCATACATCTTACATGATGCCCAACACTCCTCAATGAGGGTTTAGCCTTTCTTACAATAGAAATAGAGGAAGAAACATACGAGAACAAGAACCCTTTCATGGTTCTACTAAAAAGAAATAAAAAAGAGGTTAACAAGAACACTAAGAATAGCCTTTGTTGGCATTCTTCTGTTCTTCCTTTCTTCCATTCTTCTTCCCTTCCAGCTCCTTAGCCATGTTCTTTCTTTCTCTCTACAGCAATGGTTGTCTTATTACTTCCTTGTTGGCTTTAAACAAGAATACAAGACCCTCTCTTAGTCTTGTATGTCAGCTTATACAGAATTGCCCACATCCCCTTAGAATCAAAAACTATTTAACTTTACAAATCCTTACCATAAATGCTTCTTCATAAATTGGTTCAGTTAATTGTCTTGAGAATGCAATGAATAAAGAATAGAATAGCTGGGGAAGGCAAGAGAATTAAGTTTTGTGTCCTTCTCTATGATATATTTATTGCTGATTATGGCTGAGAATTCGGCGGGCGCTCCGGCGCGCTGTAGCGCCTAGCTTTTCGAATGCAATCCGCTTTGGCACGTTGTGGCGAATGTATTAAATTTCATTTTATTTATCTGTATTCAACCCTTTTGTTCCGATGCAGCGTGCAGTAGTGGAAATATTAAGAATTCTGCTAAGTCCAATACCGCTACAGCGCACGGTAATGGCTGAACTTTTGAGTCAGATCCGATGCAGTGTGCGGGAGTGGAACAGTAAATCTTCATTTCATTTTCACTCTGCTGTGGTGGCTGGTAGCGCTTGAACTTTTGAATTCAATTCACCTTGGTGCACTATCGCGCGCAACAGCGGTTCTATTAAATTTTTATTTGTTGAGTCTAGTTTTATAAATGCTGTTGTGGCGCGCGATAGCGGTGAGGTTCTTGAGTTCGATCCGCCTTAGCGTGCTTGGGCGCGCTACAATGATTTTCTTCCAGATTTTGCTCAGCTTGTCATTTTTCTTAAGAACTATGAAAAACCCAGCAAAATAGGCCATCCTACATGAATTTGCTTGTATTTCTTCTTTTATTTTGTTATAATACTTGGACTTATCAAGTATGATTTGCAGCCTATAGGTTAAAGCTTCTAGATGACTTCTCAGTAGTCCACGATGTATTTCATGTATTGTTGTTGAGAAGATGTTTTCAGAACCCTTTGCATATAGTTCAACTTCTAGCCTGATCTTTTCTATGTAGAAGAGCCGATCAAGATCTTAGCTCATGTTCAAAGGTAGTTAAGAAGTTGCTCTATTCATATGATAAAAGTACAATGGAAAAATCGTAGCCCTGAAGAATCCACCTTGCGGACATGTGTCTAAAATATTCAAGGCTATTCGAGAATTCAGGTACCCTTATTTTTGTTTCCCGTCCTTAATGTTGCAATTTCTTACCCTTCTGTAACAACCCGATATTGTTACTAGGTCTATTATACCTAATTCTGATCAAATTAAAAAAAAATAAGATCCTGATTTAAGTCAAATAAAAAATAATTAAATGAAAATATCAATAAATAAAGCAAATGGATGAGATCCTACTATAAAAATTTGAGCACAATTAGGATTCCAGATCATTCTAAATTAATTTGTGAAGTCTTAACTTCAGAAATTGATAATAAATAAATACTAAATTGGAATTTAATTTTTTTTGAAATTTTAGGTCAAGCATTACAAGAGAATGTTATGTTACAAGTTTTGCCAATTTTCAAGTTCCGGAATAGCCGTTATGAATTTTTAAAGTTTTTGCATTTAAAAATTAATATAAAATAAAATGCTCATCCAAATTTGATAATGTTTGAATGTACACACTCATCTCGTCGAGACAGACGAATCAATATAAAGTTTGTAATTTTTGGAGCTAAATCGGATAATTTATGCTTAAAATACAATTTGAGGAAAAAAAAATTCAACATTAACGTCGTTAACGACGTAACGGTGACATCGAAGGCACGTCTATCTAAGCGGCAAATCTGACAGTTGCATCATATGATGCTCAAGCAGAGGCGGAGATGGAATCTGCGCCTGACGCCATACACAGTGAAAGCAATCGCCGTTAACGGACGGGCGAACTGAAATTTTAAAATTTTCAAATGCAAAATTCGGCGCAACAACTTATCTAAATTGGGTGATTTTGGTATCTATAAAATCCTCTCATCAAGGCCTATCTCATGGACATCTCAATTTGTAATTTTGATGATTTTTATAAAAGTAATTTTAGAGAATACTAAATTTTTATTTTTAACCCATTGGGAAAATTAAACAAAAATTTTGCTAAAATTTTATCCCAATTATATCTCTAGGAATATACCATTTATATTCTAGAAGATATTTTTCTCATTTGAGGAGGGAGCACCCTCTAATCCTAACCATCCAAGCTCTCCATGATCAGATAAATTCCCTTGGATCTATTTTAGTGCTTACATATGGATTCTACTTAATTATAAAAGGACTAGACACTTTCTCATCTCCTTAAGACTCTATTGACAACTACATCTCCACTCCTCTCTCTTTGACTTCTTCCTCAATTTTAGAACATTCATCCTACACCTTCCTTAAGACTAAACGGGCATCAAGAAAAATTCAAGCTTCCATCAAGGCAATAGGAAGTTAAGCAAAGCATCATCATCCTCTAACCTCCCTTTGGTCCCAAAGTGAACAAATAAATTACAATATCTTGTATGAAGTTTAAATTAAATTTTAATTCATGGGTGATAACTTAAATTTGATTTAAATCAATAATATTTTATGAGGGTTTTGCAAATCATGACTAAGCTTACAAGAAGTAGTGAGTTTTTCTCTGAATATTTAAATTCATGCTAATGATTTTGATGGTTGCATATATATAATTTAAGTTTATATATTTAAGTTTTTATTTAAATTAATGTTTAGATTTATTTGTAAAATCAAATCTTATGTTAAGAAGAAAATATAAATTTTTGGAAATTTTAAATTTGTTAAAATCACATCTTATGTTAAGAATATCATATGTTTAAGTTACTATCTAAATTATATTTAGATTTATTAGTAAAATCGCATCTTATGTTAAGAATATAATTTTTATTTTTTTACTTTAAATTTGCTTACATGAAAATGAATATCATATGTTTAAATTTTTATTTAAATTAGTATTTAAATTTACTTAATCACATTTTATGTTAGGATAAAAATATAGAATTTTGGAATCTTTAGATTTGCTTATATAAGAATGATTATCATATATTCATATTTTTAATTAAATTAATGTTTGCAAAATCACATCTCATGTTAAGATAAAAATATAGATTTATGAAAATTTTAGGTTTTCTTATAAAAGAATGATTATCATATGTTTAAGTTCTTAATTAAAATAAAACTTTTAAAATCACATCTTATGTTAGGATGAAAATATAGACTTTGGAAACTTTAGATTTGCTTATATAAAAATGATTATCATATGTTTAAGTTTTTAATTAAAATAAGATTTGTAAAATCACATTTTATGTTAGGATAAAAATATAGATTTTTGAAAACTTTAGGTTTGCTTATATAAGAATGATTATCATATGTTCAAGTTCTTAATTAAAATAAGATTAGTAAGATCACATCTTATGTTAGGCTAAAAATATAGAATTTTGGAAATTTTAGATTTGCTTATATAAGAAGGATTATCATATATTTAAGTTTTTAATTAAAATAAGATTTGTAAAATCGCATTTTATGTTAGGATAAAAATATAAATTTTTGAAAACTTTAGGTTTGCTTATATAAGAATGATTATCATATGTTCAAATTTTTAATTAAATTAATGTTTGTAAAATCACATCTCATGTTAAGATAAAAATATATATTTTTAGAAATTTGAGGTTTGTTTATATAAGAATGATTATCATATATTCAAATGTTTTGTTAAAATAAGATTTGAACAATCACATCTTATGTTAAGATAAATAAATATATTTCTGGAAACTTTAGGTTTGATTATATAAAAATGACTATCATATGTTCAAATTTTATTTAAATTAAGATTTGCAAAAAAAAAAATCACATATTATGTTAAGCTAAAAATATAGATTTTCTTGGAAATTTGTGAGTTAATGATGGTTGCAATTACATGTGATTAAAGTATAAAATTCATAATTAAAAAATCATTATAATTGATTTATAAATTTTCTAAATGTAAGCTTAACTTAAGAATAAATATCTAAATGAAATAAAAAAAATAAATCAAATTATTAAAATTATAAATTTTTATAAAACTAATAATATAATAGAGTTATATATCAAATAATTAGAATTATGAAAATAATAAATGAAGTGCATATCTATAATGTAAACCTGATTTCCCATTTGACTTAGAAATTTGTTGATTTGTGTCGCAAGAAACTGTATAGTTTTAGTCTTATATTAGGTAATTATATAGGTATAGTTCTTGTTAAGACAGACATCTCAATTCTAATGTGTGTTATGAGCTATGATTTGGACACCTTAGTTTGAGAGAATAATCTGTGAAAGAATATTTATCTCCTATCCCTGTGCGATGATAAGAGTAGTTAAGAAACCTAAGTGTCAAAATTCACATTTTTTTAGAATAAGCTAGTTGTATGTATGCACTCTTAATGTATGATAAATTCAATTAGATCTACGATTTGATATTAAAATCAATTGATTAAAGTTAAGTGTAATCAGAATTTGATAAGACATGTAAATCAAAGAGCTTTCTGAGAAATTCCTAAGTAATGTGATATTTGAACAAACATGTATGTTAGATTGTGAAAGGATAAATAATTAGATAATATAAAGGGATATCTTTTTAGTTTTTTGAATTCTGATTATTTAAATCTTTTAGTGTTTTGCATAACATGAATTGCGTAAGCATAACATATTATTAGTAGTGTAATCACACACCTAGGATTTGTTAGCGGTGCGAGAGCACACCAAGGATCAGGATGCAATGGGCATCACAGTTATATGTATATATGATATATTCTATAGTATTATCAGGTGAATATTTAGTTGGCATACATTATAGTTTATTTTCATACTTTCATTCTATTTACAGTTTTACTTCCAATATTTTTTATTAGCACATTTAATTTTTGTTTTCTTATCATTTAGTTTTCATTTTTAAACTGGAGTTATAGTACATTTTTTTTTGTAGTTCATTCAGTCAATTTTTGTTTACCACTTGTTTACTGTTTTACTGAATAATATCCCTAAAAGGTTAAGAAAATACTATAAGTAGCCTAAAATGTATTTAGACTCATTGTCTAACATAAAATTTTCTCTTTCTTTGGCTTAGGTCTTGGCATTGTGAAACCGATAATGTCATATTTGGAGCAATTCAAGGAGTTCAACTTTGAGGAGATCCATAAGACCCAGGAGGAGATAGAGGGACAACAGCCACCAGGTTGCTGATTTTAGTATTTAGATTTACTTATTTATTGGTGAGATGATAAAGTTTACTCATTTGAACTTTTATATTTCTAATTTTTAATAATTATCTCTAGATATATTTTTACTTGTATTTTTAGAGATGAATACTTAGTTCTATTATTGTGATGGATGTTATGGATGAGTGCTTAAAGCTTCCGTACTTTGATTTCATATATACCTAGTATTGTGATGTAATCGTTAATAAAATTTTACATCATATGTATTAGCTATTTTTATATAAATTGCCTTTACATATGATTAACTATTTAATTTTTAAGGAAAATATTATTTATCTTAAGGATTAGTTCCAACTATTTCAGCTCTTGTTATAGCAGTTCATGGGAAATAAGGTAACTCATTTTGATCTTAAGCAACCCAACAAGACATGTTAAGTTGATTACGGATTAATATGGGTTATTGAATTGCTTCCACTGATGTCCCAAGTTAACTAACTTCCCATAATTAACCTAACGCATCACACTCGGGGTTGCACCCAAGCTCACTTGGGTTAACATAAAGATTGGGGATGGAGCCTCTCAGGTCCAAGGGAAGGAGGTGAATCCAGTAGCACCAAGACTTCATCACTAGCCCTATGAATTTTCTTAGGGTACACTAAGGTAAGAGAACCTTCATTGGATGGTTGGGGATGAGTATGTGGCGGATGGAGGCTTGAGGAGTCATAGGACAGTGGGGGTTTTCAGAAGGATAGCTCTCGAGTATGAGCTTTGAGGAGATATTCAACAATGCTCAAGCTGGCTTTTATGCTCTTGCCACTAATCCGGAGCTTTGTGAGGCTGTAGGAACTCGTGGGAGGGCAGATAACTACACGAGCTTGCCAGAGCAGCGCCTGTAATTCACGAGATTCAAAGGTGGCTGAGAAAATGTGTGGGAATTTTTCTAAGGGATGTGACAACTTTATGGTGCCAAGGAAGGAGTCTTTTAACTGATAAAATATTGTATATGATCACCCTAGCGAGATCAACCACTATGATAGGTCGGATTAAGAACAATGATCAATTAATCACCCTCTACGGTTGGGATTAATCTCAATGGTTATGAATAATTTTGTTCATGGTAAGATATGTTGCTGAGGTCGTTGGGCCACACGATACCCTACGGGAGCGTCGGGAGAATCAGGGAAGCATCACACGATGCTACACGATGCTGGGAGGCACAGTTGTCATGCATCACAGGATGCTATTAGGGATCGTGGGTATGAGGACGAATAACGATCTATGGGGAATTGCTAGTCGTTGGATCCAAACGATTTTTCGATCCATTAACTGAGTCTTATCCGCCTTTGGTTTTAACAATAGTTGTTGGTTGAATGTTCAAATAAAATCCAACGACTGAGTTTTGCTTCGCATTTAAGTAACCTTTTATGACTGTCCGATGAAATCAACGGATCAGATCTCACCCACAATTTAATTTCACATTTGTCATTGGATCTGATTTATTTGAATCAGGTGATGGGATCCTTACATAGGTTTCAATTTTGATTAGCAATTGGATCTGGCCTCAGATCCAACGATTATGATTCCACTTGTCATTTTAATTAATTTAACCGTAGGTTTAATCATTTAAAAAATCATAGGAAACTTAATTAAATTAATTTTAAATCTATATTGTGAATATCTTGCTTATTTTAGTTTAAAAAGTTATAAAAACTTAAATCATTATATATTTGGGGTAACACAACTATACATTTATTTTTTGGATTTTAGGACTAAATTATTTTTCTTAATTTTTCCTACTAAAATTAAAAAATTTAATTTACATTTATGAATAATTTGGCATTTTCTTAATTCTTGTATTTATATCTATTCTTTATATTTATTTCATTGGGCTCATTTTGATTTAATCATCTTAGATTAGTATTTAGTCATTCTGATATATTTAGGATATTTATAACGAGCCTATTGGTAACTCATTGAGAGTTAAATAAACAAAGAAAAATGCTATTTAGATTTATTGATGTCATCCAAAGAAATTTTAGACATCATTTCAATACAAATTTTAAAAATAATATTTGTATTATTTTAATATAAATAAAGAAATACTAATTAAATGATATCTAAATCCTATTGATAAATTTTTTTAAATACCACATCAGCAGATTTAAATAATATTTCTTATAAAGAAAAATACTTCAATATCTCTAAATAATATTTCTAGACAATTAAATGTTTGTAATAATTTTATAATTATAATTTTGACAAGTGAATATTAATTAAAATTAATTTAATACTAAATTTAAATTGTTTAATGATGATGTAATACTGAAAGAAATATTATTGGGGTATTATAACAATTTTTTTTAATAAACATTATGTAATAAGATATATTTTGAAATAAAAAAGATGAGCCCACAATTCTCTTTATAAATTAATTTCAATTATAATTAATTTTATTTATGAGATAATGCTTTACATATCTATAAATTATATAAATATTTTTAAATATATATTTTTTAGTGTTTTAGTGTCATTAAAGTATGTAAATTTAATATTTAATTTATAATTATATATTTATTAAAAATAAATAATTACGTAAATATACGAGACATTGTCTGTTGAGCATTGGATGAGACATTATGAAGGGCAATTTTGCTCTTGTCATAGTCTAACTCATTTTATTGAAGTTTTTATGTTAAAGACATTTAATTAGGATTTGGCAATAATTCATTTTATAAATTTGTTTATTTTCGTGAAAATTTTTTCGACATTCTTTAAATACCTATAGAGTGACCAAACTTACTCTAATTAACCAAGTTCATGAATCAATATAAACAAATTTATAAAATGAACTTGTAATTATTGCCAAATCGTATCATGATTATCATTCTTTAAATACATATAGACTTACACTTACAATGGCTCGTAAGGTCTTGAAACATAGCTGTAACAACCCAAGGTTGTTACCCAGCTTGAATTTAGTTTAATCGTATCATGATTATCACTCTATCAAGTTCATCTAGTCAATAGAATCAAACCCTGAAGGTTTGAAGCAATTCGGAGCTAAATCTAATATTTTGTATTATTTTAATATTTCATTAAGTAGAAAATTGAGGTTTTTATTTTGACCTCGAAATCGAAATCCGACTTCGTCGTTGCGATCGTCACCCCCAAATTAGCTATGGGTGATATTTTGGATGCGTTTGGAAGTCGTCAAATTTTTGCGAATATTTTAATATAATTAAATACCCCATAAATTAGCATAATTAAATAATCATCGAAATCGAATTCCGACTTCGTCGTTGAATTCCTCACCCCCAAATTAGCTAGGATGAATTTTTGAGATTTTTTGGAGCGCATTTCAAAAATCAAAATTTTTAAATAATTAAGAGAAATAATTATGTAATTATCCGATCCCTTATGTGCAATTTTCTCAATCTTTATTATTTTTGATTGACAGTCCCCCCATGTATTTCGGTTGGCCATTCCCCCTTCCTCCCTAAGCCATGCCATCCATTAATGCTCAAGCATGATGGCTCTACCCCTCTAGCCCCTTAGCCATGATGAGACCTCCCCTCCCCTCCCCTCCTTTAAAAGGAGAGCTCAGCCCCTCCTCTAATGCTTACTGAAAATTTTCTCATCTCTTTCTCCTCCATTGTCAAGTCCTTAGTGCTGAAGGAAGGAGCTCATCTCCAAGGTCTTGAAGGAGATAGAACTTTCCTCCTCCTCCTCTTGCAAGGTCAAAGGTACCCTCTTGCTCCTCTCCTTGTCTTTCTTATAATGTTATGATATTAGAATGCAGCCTTGAAAGTCTATATGCATGTATGAAAGCCATTAAAGTTCTTAAGAACTCACAAAAATATGCTCTGCTTTTCGTCTATTCTGCATACCCTTGTATTCATCATCATTTTTAGTATAGCTATGATGCTCCGTTAGTGCCGATTCTTGTATTGATGGAAAGGTATCGGAAATACCTTTCCATTGATATATGGCACCACTCATGGAACTCTCTGGAATGAGAGTAATTAAGCTCGAAAAATGGCCCTCACGGGTTTCGCACCTGGCGAAATCACCGTCTGCTGCTGCAGCGCGCTACCACGCGCTGCAGCGGGTTGCCGCGGGCTGCAGCGGACAGGAAAAACTTAGGGAAAACATATAAAAATGCACGTTGAACTAATTGAATAGTAACTTGCAAAATGGGTCGCTAGAGCGCGCGGTAGCGCGCTGCAGCGGACTTTAGCGAAAATTCCAGAACTTAGGAAATGTCGAAAATAAATTAATTGAACAGTAGATTTGGAAAATGGACCGCTACAGCGCGCGATTGTGCGCTGCATCGGTCTACAGCGGTAATTTTGCAAAAAATATAAAATCATTAAATAAAAGTAATTCAACCGTGATTTTGCAAATCGAACCGCTACAGCGTGCTGCAGCGGATTGCAGCGGCCTACAGCGAGCTTCAACGCAATGGCGCTACCGCGCGGAGCGCGCTCCAGTGCGCTGCAGCGCGCTGCAGCGCCCAAATTTGCAAAATTTCCAGAACTTTCCAGAAACTGCCCAGATTTTATAAAACTGCCCAGTTTTGGCTGAAATGGCCAAAACTTCACTATTTTGATATTTTAAGACCCCTAGGACCCTAGTAGGGCTAAGTTATACTAAATTTGAACTTATTTTAACTAAAATTAAGCATTTTATAAAATTTTATATGAAAGTTGAATTTGAAACTTGTCACTTATAAATTAGCCCTCATATCTACTATGGATCTTAAATATGTGTTATGCTAAAGAATAAGTATTAGAACCTTAATTGCTTGTATTAATTATGTATAATTTAACAACCAATTGGCATGAAACTTAGATCTTTTAGAATTGTGATTAAGTGCTAATTTTTTTATTTATTTTAGGATTTGATTAGCATTAATCACCTTTTTATTTTATGTCATCTTTCCATTTATATGCCCTTATGATATTATGATGTATGTTAGAAAACTTTAACATTTAAATAGGACATCTTGATATGTAAACTAAACTTGAACATAAGAATCTTGATAACTTGATTAAGTACATAATACTTAATCCAAACCTAAAGTTTGACATCAATAATACACTAATAATACATTGATTTGTCATTGACCTTTAAATTAACCTTTGGTCTTATAGTAGAAAGGTTAGGCGTTAAACCCTAACTTATTTTGATTAAGATCTAAACCTTAATCACTTAATTAATTAACTTGATTATAAGATAATTCAATTGACATTATTCCAATAATGCATATGATTTGGTATTGATCTTTAATTATCAAATTAGAAGTTCTAAGGATAATATTAAATATGGGTGATTGAACCATCTAAATCCAAACTTTAGATCTTTGATTTTCTCTTATAGAAGACAATTAACATAACATGGAAATAAAATTGTAATGATTTATACAATGATCTAACTCCAATAAGATCTTTGGTTTTATCCCATGATTGTAGAATAGGAAAGGATCAAATGAATTTTAATCATTTGATTTAATCATCTTAACTTAAGTATAACAAGTAAACCTTAAGAAGTAGAAAAGTGAGATCTTAAGGGTCTTACTATAGGATTTGTCATTGAAATGATTAAAGACCTTAACTAATGAAACATTGAGGTAGGGAGGACTTTTGTAACTTATTGAGATAGAAACCTAGTTGATCCTTTAAAACTTTAGAAGTTGAACTTGATACCTTGTGGTATGAATTACCTAAAGTACTTAGAATGTGACTCATTCCTTGTAATAGCAACATATGTTGAGTGATCCTTTGATCACATCCTTAGAGCCTTGTGTAGGATACACCTACTTAGAGTAAGGATTAATAGATTTGATAAATCCTTGCTGATTAAATAAAACCTTCTGAACTCAGATTGTTGGTTGGGTATAGTAGGGTATACCCATATTACTGGATTAATTTAGTAATATTCATGATTGATTGATTCACTCCAATGTGGACTTATGACCAGGTGCTATCCTACAGGATTAGCCGAATATAGTCCCATTAAAGTAAATCTTCCAAGACTAAGAGTGTTACAATTAGTGAACATGATCCTTAGTTTGAGATATAAACTACGACCGAGTTCTGCCTCCTATCGTAGTGCGCTTCGATAAGTGCAGTTTAAGCAAACTAAGTATCTGAAGTCACTTTGTGTAGACCACTAAGTTTGCTTATAATTAGGGCATTTAACAGCTTCGCTTGAGATGTAAACTATGACCGGGTTCTGCCTCCTATGGTAGTGCGCTTCGATAAGTGCAGTTTAAACAAGCTAAGGGTTAAATTTACCTTTCTTGCAAATATACTAAATATATGTATACAATCATCCCAGCTAATGATTTTTAAGTAAACTCTCAACCTTAACCAATTATCAAATTATAATCTATGAGTCAGAATCCTTTTAGCGGGATTCTGCACAATGGAGACTTTGGATTCATTATCAGATTTTAAAGCATTTTCTAGATTTATCTCATGTAGTTTAGAAACATGAGCATAAGCATAAGCATAATATGTGAATATCAGAATGATGTATGAGAATCAGAATGATGTATAAGTATCAGTGATGATCTATGAGTTATGGAATATTGCATACATTGACGGGGAAATTTCTGGATGCATCAATGTCATCAATAAATAGTATTCCCAACAGGGTGTATGTAGACATTGAATCGTACTGCTCATAACAGTTAAGTGATATTTTGGTAGCATATCAGTAGCATACCGTGTTGAGGCATATTCAAATGCACAGTTTCAGTGACATACAACATAGTTTATAGATGATTACTCAGTTTTAGATTCAGTACTGTTTTTGGTTTACTTTCAGTATTCAGTTATAGTTCAGTTTTACTTTGTTTTACTTCAGTTTTGTACAGTTTTATACAATTTTATATTTTCAAATATGTTACAGTTTTCCTGCAATTTTATACATGTTATGTAAATGTTAAGTAAATAATTAAAATTGTTTAGAAAAGTTTTGATGTGTTAGACAATAACACGAGGTACTTTTGGGATCCGGCAATTTGCTAGATCCTGAGCAGTATATTGAGACAGGTCAGGAGGACACTCAGGAGATTCAGGAGGAGCCCATGGAGTACTAATGGACTCTCCTCTAACTTTACTTTTTGCTTAGTATTTTTAGTTCACTTCCTAGTCTTACTTCAGTATTTCAGTAAACTATTTGTAATAATTCTGGATGTATTTTCTTTTCTTTTCTGAGATGAATGTTTTCTATAGCTTCTATGATGAATGATTCTGAATGTTTGCTTTAAGCTTCTGTACTCTATTTTTATACTATTTATACTTAGTTTTGTGATGTGATTAGTATAACTGAAAATACTGATATATTATACATATATTAGATCCCTGTTGTATTCTAAATCCAATGTATGTATTTGCCTAACACTTAGGATAATAATATTACTCTTTTCTTAAGTATTAGCTCTCAACCCCACTTGAGGTTGAGTCAGCAGCCCTTCAGGAGGGCTTAGTTTTCAGCCATTTCGGGGAGACGGGGTATTGCTCCCCGAGTGGCGCATCGCTCCGCCGCCGATATGATTGTACTTAATTCTTTTGCGCGTGGCAACGGGGTGGGGCACTATAATAACTCTCCTGGGACTCAGTCTAGTCATGTAAGCCCTTACATTATAGGTAAAGTGGATGACAAAGAGGTCTGATTCAAACTAAAGATTAATAGTAGATGCTAACCCCTGAATTCCCATTCTGCGCTAACACTCTTTAGTTAACTGGAACAAAATGTAAAATTCTAAAAAAAGTGATTTCTTTGTTGTTATTTGTTTGACAAACCCTCCGGGTGATTTTCGTAGAGGGAAGATTCGGTGAATCAATTCAATTAGATGTTGCTAACCTAGATGCGGTGCTTGTCCCTCTGCCTCTAAGCCGGAACAAGGCCGCACAGTGGATCAGAGTACATTCCCTCTTGCCCATGGAGCGGTAGGCTCTCTCTCTTGACTGAAGTCAGGAGTTTGATTGGAGCTTGCCAATATTGATATTGATCTTCGTCCTGTTTCTATTTACCTAGCTGTGATCCAAGCAGGTTCAAGTGCTATTATAGCATATCTGCCAAAATAAATATGATTACCTCGACAAGATATCTTTTTCATCTTTGCTTTTGCTGAGCCAAGTTACATAGAGTGATCTTTCTGGGTCTAACCTACCCTTCGAGTGGCGCGACCTCAAAGTAAGAGAATAGTCAAGTCAAGAGCACTAACGAGGCTGGCACATAATAGATTATCAAAATAGCCCCAGTCGACCCCAAGGTCAGTACACGATGGAAGGCTGGGACCTCTCGTTGAATTGAAGATCTTATCCATCGCACACCGAACCACAAGCAACCCTTAGGTTGCACCACCTTTACCCGACTTTCAACAAGCCAAGCGTCAATCTAGTGGGTAAGTAAGCTCTCCCATCCAGTTAGTTTGAAAAAAAGGATATAGCTAGCGGGGATTGGGCTCGGGTCCGAAAGGGTCAGATCTCTTCTTGACTCAACCTTAGAACCCAACGAGATTATGATCCTAACCCCACTTCAGAGAATAAGGTAACCCTCCAAGCCAGAATCATTTTCACGATCAAAATCGAAATAGGCGATCCAACTTCTACAATTGGTAGGTTACCGGGTTCTTCAAATCAGTCATGCTTTCTATCACTCCTGGGAATAGAATAGGAAGAAGCATATAGAGCAAAGGCCTCCTCTTTCCTTCCCAAAGTGAGCAAATTGCATGTATAGATCCGTAGGGGCTTCTAGTTTCATTGGTTGAAATGTACCGCTCATAACGGTTCTATTATAGGTTCGAGCCCTGCTAAGCCTATCACCTCCCAATCTAAAGTGGAGCAGCGAAGGGGGATCTGGATGTTTAGTTGGTGAAGAGGATATTGGAGAGCTCAGAATTAGTGCAGCCGGCTAGCCCACCCATAAACTTGCCTAAACCATAAATGTTTGCACCATACCTTATAGTAGCATAGCCCTTCCCCTATCTAGTTAGTGACTTCGCTACCTTTTTAGAAGACTGAGAGGCACAAATAAACTTGACAATAGTTCAAAACTTACTGGGGAGCTCATTCTTCTGCTACGCGGCCTTATCTTAGATCGAGGGATTGCGGTGGCATATCATAAGAAGTAGCCAGTTTCGATAAAAAATCAGATCAAGTGAACTACTTCGCACCATTCTGTGGGTGAAAAAACCATCAGAGAGGAATTCTATATTTAATTTATATAATCTAATTAAGGCTGCGAAGCAGAGATCACATGCTAGGTGCAAGGTCTACGATCTCGCCTGGACCATGCAAAGGGAGCTCGTCAGAGCTTTGGATAGCACAGAGGATCAAATATTTACTGGTTCTTGTTCTTAGTCATGATCTAAGTCGTTACCGGCAAACCCGGTTATTACCGTGAGCTTCTAAGCTTGAAGGGAAGGTTGGGTAGGCTTTCTTATTCTATTAGTAAGTTGGTAGAGTATCTTAGAGATTAACAGTTCAACAATTGGATTGGAGAGATTGCAAACTTGTTACACAAGCAGGGGTTAGGACTCAGAACATTTACCAAGGCGAAGCTGCACAAATCTAACTAACCTACAGTACCGGTCAGACACTAAAAAGTAAAGTTGAGTTGCATACCAAAAAAGCCATGTTGCCGAGACGAGACCATTAATGACTAGTTCACTAGGCAATAGGCCAATATAGAAAGATGAAAATGAAAGCCTTTCTTTTTTGAACTTCTTAAATAATCTTCAGGAATAATTCTAAGATCTCGGCTCAGTAGCTTGGCTTGGTAACTCAGTAGCTCCGGAGCTCAAACTTCGACTAGAAGAACCAATTCCCGATCTAGAGAGAGTTCACTGTGCTTTTGTCCGGGTAGATAAGAGATGGAGAAGCGGTACCGAGAAGAGCTTAATTCATAATTATTACCGCTACGCGGCCTGAACTCAGAGAGCTAATGAGTTTAGGTTCCCCGTAGGCCGCTGACAGACTTTAAATACGTCTGTGCTTGCACACAAGTGTACGTGGTCTAAAGTAATAATTTAGAACGTGAGTCCTGAGATTTTTCATCCTCAGGGAATTGGATGTTCTATTACGAAGGTATATCTACGTTCAAAAATGTTTAAGCTATGCGTATTTTGTCGAATTGGTTCTTAAACAAGCACAACAATTCTTAGTAGAAGAATACTATGATAAAAGGAGAGAAGAGTTGGGTCTCTCCCACATGATATGTTAGATGTCTTATGTATGATGATTCCTCAAGCATTCCTTTCTTCTTAGTTTTAAATCAAGTGCACATTATCCTCCTTAGAGTTTAACTCCAAGATTTACAAGTTCAAATCTAGTGCTTGAAATGAACACATAGTCGATTCTATTTCAGCACAAAGATCCTTATAAGATTTTTAAATTATTAATTTTCCTCTTATTTCTTGATCATAGTAAATGAGAATTGTTTAGTTAATATCTTACAAGCATTGATTCCACTAAAAACTTCACACGTATCATGCACGATTTAGATAGTGGAGTGATTTCATTTGGGCTCAATGACTATGTCACATTCATGAGCACTCAAAGAATCCCCTCCATCCCTTCACGTATGCTGAGCAACGGAGCATAATTAGTGGGTCTTGGCTTCACATGCTTCAACTCCTTAGTTGAGCATAGATCAAGGTGTATTAGGCTCAAGAACTTTCTCATATAGTTCTAAGCTCTTATGCACTCATGATTATAGCTCTAAAAGAGTGAGCCATGGAGCACAAGACTTGTTTAGTCCTTGATGTTAATTAGTCCTTTGTCATTTGGTCCACATTCAAGTTCACAATAATCCTTTATGTTTTTTTATCAAGTCATTTAATTTACAAATTTTATTAAGCCTTGAGGAAATTTTCAAACATCATAGTATCTTTCATTTCATGTATGATTGCCCCAACCCTCCCCAATAGAGGACTAGCTCTCCATTACAAAAGAGATGAAGAAGAACACATACATGGAAAAAGACTCTTTCATGATCAACTAAGAAAAATACAAGACAAGAGTTTAGAGTATACTAAGAACGTTCCTTTGATGAAGTTCTCCGGACTTTTCCTCTTCTTGCTTGTGGTTGCTTCTACTAGGTCCGTAGTGCTGCCTTTCTTCCTTCTGCTCCTTAGCAATAGGAGTCTTTCTAACCTTGGAGATTTCTCCTTCTATTTTAAAGCAGCCCTCTCCTTACTTAGGATGTTAGTGAGCCAAGTTGGGAACCCTCCTTAAGTCAAGAAGAGTGATATTAATAAGAGGGCTGCATTCTTCTTCTTCTCATTCAAATTCTATATTTCCTTTAAAAATTCTGCTGTCATGATGGCCAATCCAACTTGAGGTATAAAGTGACCTCCAATTTTCCATTCTTTATTCTCCACATCACCTCAAAAATATCAATTTTCCATTAAAAATAATTCTGCTGCAGGAGGAATGAGGGCTAAAAGACAAGGAGCAGGTTGGGGGTCTTGTCCCAACCTCATTTAATGCCCTGTTCAAACGAATTTTTAGCCCGCCGCTGTTGCGCGCTATAGCGCGCTATAGCAAATGAATGTTCTGGTTTGTACAATGATGAACCGCTACAGCGCTTTCGCAAGTTGGTCCGCTACAGCGCGCTATAGCGCCAGCGCTTCGCAAGTTAGTCCGCTGCATCGCGCTATAGCGCTAGCGCTTCACAAGTTGATCCACTGCGGTGCGCTATAACGTCAGTGCTTCGCAAATTGATCTGCTGCAGTGCACTATAACGTGCACTATAGTGCGCTGCAACACGCAACAACGGATTTTTTTCAGAAATCTTAGGAAATTCTCTATAATTGTTTAGAAATTGCTGGGTGGGCATTTTTCCTAAAAAATAGACATAATTTGATCAAGAAAGCAGTATTAATATGAAAATAAATGAAATTTTCTTTTATTTAGTATATAAATTATAGATTTATCATACCCTCACACTTAACTTCTTGCTCGTCTTCGAGTAAGCTCAAAATGATATTTTTCTGTTTCTTATGTATGAGAGTCAACAAGTAATATCAATGAGATTTTGAATTATAATTCAAAGCTTGTACTTAACTGAAATGACAAGGGCAATTGACATCAATTAAATTTTTCTAATATTTATTATGAATCGAGGTTGATAGACAAATCTCCAAGTATAAGTATTTATGCTTGGTGCTAGGTAATGGGGAAAGTTTCTTGGAATAATTGAACTAGGGAGGTAGTGAATAATCAAGAGTTTTGTGTCATATGTGCTCCTTCTTATAAATCACAAAGATGCTTAGATTTAAGGAGAGATATTTTTCATCATTCTTTTTCATTTCTTTCTTTTGAGAGAGATATTTTTCTTCATCCCTGTTTTTATTCTTCTTCTTTTTTTTCATTCTTAGGGAGAGATATTTTCTTCATTTCAATTTCAAATTTTTATGATCATGAATTCCTATGGGAGCCTAGCACACTCTTTTAGATTACTCACCTTAATCACTAGTTATTAGTCCAAAGCCTTCCCCCACACTTAATCCTTAGCATTGCTTTAAATTTTTAGAGATTAAAGTCAACCTGAAATCATTCCCTTGCTTAGATGATTTAATGGTGTCAATGAGTTAATCAATTTTTTGTTAAGCAACCCCTTGGTTGATTATCAATTTCTTCATTGATATTTTGGTAACTTCTATAACCTTGAAAAACTCAGAAAATTTTGTCATTTGCAAATTATAGAAACATTTTTAGGATAATGATAATCCATAATTTAATTCCTCAAAATAAAAAAATATAAGCAACAAAAAGAAAAATATAAAAAACTAACAATGTAAATACAAAAAGTTGTAACCAATTTATTCTTGGATTGCCTCCCAATAAGTGCTTATTTTAATGTCTCAGCCTGACCCGTGTAAGATCTCTTATGTGATACCTGCATCCAGTAGGTTCTGAAGGGTCCATCATCCCTTTTCTTGTAAAATACTTTCCTCCAAGTACATGCATTGTCTCAGTCGCCTCTGCCATCCTCAGGTATAGCCTTCGACCTTGTCTCTTCTATCGAGCTAGTTCCAGCTCAACTCACTTCTAATTGAGCCCTAAATGTTGTGTTAGGTCCTCAACCTAGCTCCCTAGTAGGCATATAGTCCTCTGGCAAGGCCTGGCAGGGGACCAGACGGTGAATTCATCGTCTGAGAGTGCACTGCCAATCAACCTCTGACTAGCCAAATTCTGCACTTCCTTCGAGCGTTTAGCCAGCCAATTAGTGTTAGGAGTTCTCGTCAATGATTGTAGACCCGTATCGATGGCTAGGTTCGATCGGATTGATCATTTTGACTAGGAAGCAATCGACCCATGGAGAGCTCCTGTCTGCATCTCGGCTGAGTAGCACCCCAGTGGTCCAGACCTCCTTAGAACCTCACGACTCTCCCAATTGGTTCCCCTTCGATCCCTAAACATGTAGGGATAGACATTGGCTTGTGGCATGGTTGCTGTGAGTAGAACTCACTCCTCACAGGTGCGCCTTAGGAGGCGTCTCGGCCGAGTAGCACCCCAGTGATCTGGTGCCTCCCAGACAGGGCTTCTTGGTCCTTTCGATGCGCCTGCGATCCCTAAAAGTGTAGCCGTAGAATTCCTGGCATGGCGTGGACGGAGCGTGTCGGGTACCTCTACGAGGAAGATGGCGGATATCGGGTCGAGCCGACCCGTGACCCGCGCCTTTTGAAATTGGGCCGGCAGTTAATTAAAAGGAATTTCTGAATTAATTTTCTTAAGGAAATTAATTCAAAAAAGTCAAACCTATGGTTTTGATTTAAATAAAATACAAATTAATTTATTTAAATAACTTTAGTTATACTTATCCAAATGATATGATCCAATATACTATTTTAATCAAAAAAATGCAAGAAACATTAATATAAAATAAAATTAAAGATCCAATAGTTAGATTTTAAATAATTGTCTAATCCTTTTCTATCTTTATTTAAATCATATTAAATTTATTAATGACTCAAAAATGTTGATCAAGGTTTTAGATTGCTCATGAGACCATAGAGGACCTATATAGACCATTAAAAAGCAAATTAAGGACTTTAATTTTGTTAATCACTACTTAATTACCCTAATTTGGGATTAGTGAGTTAAGCCTTGGATTAACTTTTGATTTTAGGGAAATAAGTTCCTAATGCCTTATTAATGGTAGTAGAGTCTATAAATACAAATGGATCACTCTAGAATACCCTAATTTCCTTAATCACCTTAATTGGCTTAAAAATGTGATTAGTGCTAATTAGGCTAATTAAGTTACTAAAAACCAAGATAACTATGTATCCTACTTCATTAACCAATTTGGAACTCATTAAATTTGATTTGAATCAATTTAGATGGTTAAATCTTAAGATCCTATTTTTAGGCTTGAGAGGGGTATTTTGGTCATTTTGACCAAAATGTGTTTAAACACCCCTTGAACCTTGAAAATTCAATAAAATACCTCTAGATAGATTATTTGCACCTTTCTAAAATTTCATGTTAATAACTAGGTGGGGAGAACTTAAGTTATTTTATTAAGATCTTAAGACCGTAAGTGTCCTTAACACCCTCTTTCTTAAGAGCTAAGCCTAATTATCTTAAAGTGCTAGATCCCTAGTTTAATAGCTTAATTAAGTTAATCCATAAGCTTGAGTTCTAAATGAAATACTCTTGTAAAATCCTATGTCTAAATCTTAGCTTAAGTCTAAAGGGATCAAACATTGGATCTTAGATCTTAGACTTTAGACCTTCTAATTGAATCGAATTACCTTCCTTTGGAATTCCCTTACTTGATTTAAATGTTTAAATCTTTTGAAAACCTTCCATGTGGGTGTAGGTTGATTCAGTCTATAGGATAATATAATTATCTTAAAGATTAAATATAGATTTTAGATTCTTAGTTCTTAATTGATTATTTATCTTACAGCTAGTAGAGGAACCTTTCAATAAGGTCTTAGTTCTTAAATCCTTCAGCTTATAATATTATGTACATATAGATTTTACTTGAGAGTGAACCCTAGATCCTTACTAGGATATTACCTTGAATTCATGATCTGAACATCAAAGTGGAGTTTGGATCCATAATCCTTAATCTTTATTTACTTAATCAAGATTTGGGTTAAGAGAGGAAAATAATAATAATTAAGTCATTGATTTATTTACTTTAACTTCTTATAGCTATCATATGATTATGAGTTAGAACTTATTAAGTTCTAATATTAACATTAAGGTCATAAATTTGAGATCTTACTCGATAGCTAGATATTAGAGATCCTAAACTTGTATCTTCTCAGAATAGTTAGATTTGGATAATTAGACAACAATGGATATCACATAAGTCTAGATTGAGTCTCTTACTTATGTTGACTTTGATTGCTTCACACACCTTGAATATTGAGCCTTATTTCTTGAGTATAATAGGTAAACTTAGGATATGGAAGATACATCCTAAGTTAGTATTTGAAAAGTATATCATTCATTAAGTTCTTTCAGTGCTTTCAGTTAGTAAGGTATGTCCTAGCTTAGTATGCCTCTTGAGTTCTCATTTTGTTATAGAATAAATTGGGACCTAGCTCTGCAGATGTCTAGGATGGATACATGTTGTATTCTATAAGTTCAACTCGGACCTAGCTCTGCGGATGCCTAGGATGGATACATGTTGAACTTTCAGTTCAGAGGTCCAGTATAGCCTATTTCTGTTATGGCAGTACTATGTCTTAGGCTTACTTCTACTTCAATTCAGTTATTAGTATTTGTTTTGCTTTGCCACATGCTTCAGTGGTTTTTCTTTTAGTGCTCGACTTACTTTGCCACATGTCTCAGTGGCCTTACTTTTTGCTCATTCATCTACTTATCTTACTTTGCCACATGTCTCAGTGGCCTTTTACATGTCAATCTGCATGCTTGTATGTATGCTCTTTATGATTAATATTAAAATATTGGCATGTTTATGATGCTAGAATTGTATGTCTATTTTAGCACTTGTGTTCTTTATATACTCAGCATGTCTCCATATGATTATAAGCATGTTATGATCAGATTTATTTCAGTAGTTACAGTTACTTTTGATTTTAGCCTCACCATGTGTAGTTTCATGTTTTGTATATTATTTTTACATACCTGTTGATTAGCTATAAATAATTAGTTTATAACTATCCTATTCTTTGTAGCTTGTTGCACCTTATAATGATTGCATATTTAAAACATTTAAATGTGATATCTTAAATATTCAGTTTACTTAAATAGCCTAAAATGTACTTAGATAATTGTCTAACTGTAACATTTTTCTTTTGTTAGCTGGGGCCCTGGCATTTATGATACTGATAAATGTTAGATTCAGAGTTGTTCGTTGGCACTGCTGGAGGAGAGGAGCCGGTGCTGGAGGAGAGGAGCCAGTGCAGGAGGAGGATCTTCATATTACTACTTAGATAGATTTTCTCTTTTTACAGTGAGATTGAGAGATCTTTACTTTCATTTAATTCAGTTGTAATAATTAAACTCTGGATGTATTTACTTTCTGCACTTGAACTGAGTTACTGCTTTCTTTTCTTCTTTTATACTATGTTATGCATGTGGATGTTACATTCTATTTTCTGCCTTTGTTTCTTTGATATGTATTGATCTATGTTTATAGTTCATCTAGGTAACAAGTCCTTCGCTTAAGGCGAGTTGGGTCCTACCTGACTCTACTTGAGTTGGGGATTTGCCACGGAGTGGAGCACCGCACTCCCTGCGATTATGCTAATATCAGTTCTAGCATGGTTGCGGGAAAGTACGAGGTCCCACAGTTGGTATCAGAGAACACCATAAGGTGTCAGAATGGAATTCATGCTTCCTTTCTACCTAATGGAGTGTTATTCTAAAGTACAAATAGCAATATATAACATCTATAACATAGTATTATCAATAACTCTTTGAAAAATTATAGAATGAAAATACTCATATCATAAGAATCTAGTTATCTCTAGTTTAACCAGACTTAGTAACTTCTCCTCTTATAGTCAAATGGATTTTGGAGAGTCTGGCGTGGACTACTATCTGCATGCCTTGAAGTTGGCTTGGAACTATAGTTTCAAATGGAGACAAGAGAGTAACTGGTAGATTGAAGGAGTTTCAACAAGAGGGACCTTAGTCTTGGACAAACTTCTACATCAAGTAGTATACCAAGGGCTTGACTTTTCTATATACACCAAGGAGTGGTTGAGCCGAGTGGAGTCAGTCCTGAGACATATAGAATGTCCAGAGTCACTCTACGTGGACATTGTGATGGATCTGATGCTGGATTATGCAGGAGTATAGTGGTACAAAACCATTGGAAAGCTCGAAAGGAAGCGTAAGAGGAAGCATCAGGAAGTGACTTTTGAGGACTTTTGTGTGGCCTTTAGGGCTCAGTAGATTAAGAAAGTCTGAGTGTTAGCTAGAATAATTGTCATCTTTTGACTTACATGATTCTAGTTGAGTTATGCTTTTTGGCATTTTATAAATTTTATGTAATCCCTTATTTTAGTAAGTAATGAAAATTTTTGATATCTATCACGACTTTAAATGACTGTCTTCCTTTAAGTAATTCTAAAATATGGTTTACATTGTTTAACTAGAATGAATCCTGAATCACCACCTACTGTCACTCCTATCAAGAATACTGTCGCATCCAATAGTTTTATCGATGAAGTGGCTCATCTACGAGCAATGGTAGCAACCCTGCTGGAAAACCAAGCCCAACAAGGGATAGTCATGTAGAAGATGCTGAATGATCATTCCGTTCCAGCCGATATTACTGTTCCTGCTATCCTTGTTCTGCAACATACATTCCCTTCCCATCACTCAATGGATAGTCTTCTCCATAATTTCTTAAGACTGAGGCCTTCCACTTTTAGTGGAAACCTATCGTTAATGGACACAACCGACTAGCTGAAAGCAGTAGAGAAGGATCTTATTAGTCTAAAGATCCCAAACTTTGAAGCTGTTTGTCTCACTACACACCTATTTCATGCGGAAGCAAAATACTGGTGGGAGGAGGTCAGGAATACCAAGTTCATTGACTATGAGTTGGAGGATAACCCTTGGGACGAGTTCGTTGAAATATTCAAAATTGAATTCATCCCCCCATCTGCACAAAATATCATTGCAGACACGATTATAAGGTTAACTCAGGGGAGTCATTCCGTTGCTGACTACGAAAGAGAATTTCATATGTTGATTCGCTTTGCTCCAGAAGTTACTCATTCTAAATCAGCTAAGTGCCACTGCTTTCTCAGTGGACTCCGAGATTCACTAAAAGACCAGATTGTTCTACTTCGCCTAACTAGCTTTTTTGAGCTAGTGGAGACAACTAAAGTGATTGAGCATTAATGAATCCATAATTTATATCTTAATTAAAGGAAAATTTCATTCATCTCTCATATTAAAACTGCTTCCTTAATCCAATTTTGCTTATCTTTTCAGAAAAAATGTCTATCCAACGAATTCTGAGCAATATGGACAATTTTCCAAAATTTCTAAAGGAAAACTGCTGTGCGCGCTCCAGCGCGCCGCAGCGTGCCAATTTGCGAAATCGGGCGCCATAGCGCACTACAGTGGAGCACTTTGCGAAGTGCGGGCGCCAAAGTGCGCTGCAGCAGTTCAGCTTGCAAAGCGCTAGCGCCCCAGCGCGCTGCAGTGATCCAGCTTGCGAATCGCTGGCGCCACAGCGCGCTGTAGCGGAGCACTTTGTAAAGCGTTGGAGCAATAGCGCACTGCAGTGGTCCATCTTGCGAATCGCTGGAGCCACAATGCGCTACAGCGGAGCACTTTGCGAAGCGCTGGCGCCACAGCCTGCTGCAGCGGTCTAGCTTGCGAATCGCTGGCGCCTCAGCACATTATAGTGGAGCCATTTGCAAAATCGCTAGCACTATAGCGCGCTGCAACGTGCTGCCGCGACCCTATATTGTATGAGCCAAAATGCCCCAGCACGCCACAGCGGCCCACTTTGCAAAAATTTGCCACTATAGCGTGCTTATTCAGCAGGTTGATTTTTAAACGGGAAAATTGTCATGTGAAGATTAAACAATGAAAAAGCAATGGTCACCTCATCCATCAAGTGGAATTGGCCATCATTGCTCCAGAATTTTTAAAGGAAAATGTAGATTTTGAAATGTGATGATAAAGAAGCAGCACACCTCTATAAATACCACATCTCTTGACTTAAGAAAGGTTCCCAACTTGGCTCACTACAACCTAAGGAGAGGGCTGCATAGAAGAGAAGGAGAACTCTCCAAGGGTGGAAGAGCTCATCTTGCTAAGGAGAAGGAGAAAAAAGGCAGCACTAGAGACGTAAGAGAAGCAACTTCAAGCAAGAAGAAGAGGAGTTCAGAGAACTTCCCAAAGGAATGTTCCTAGTATCTTCTAAGTTCTTTCTTTATGTTTTTTTTCTTAGTTGATCATGAAATGGTCTTTATCCATGCATGTATTCTTATTCATCTCTTTTGTAATGGAGAGCTAAACCTCCCTTGGGGAGGGTTAGGGCAATCCCATATGTATTGATAGATACTATAATTGTATGAATGTTTTCCTCAAATTTTAATAAAAATCATGAACTCAATGCCTTGTTAAAAAAATTTAAAGGACTATTGTGAACTTGAATGTGGACCAAAGGATGAAGGACTAATTGAACTCAATGACTATTTTGTCTTGTGCTCCATAGCTCACCTTAGTTTTGATGCTGATTTATGAGTGCATGAGAGCTTAGAACTGTGTAAGAAAGTTCTTGAGCTTAGTGCACCTTAATCTATGCTCAACTAATGAGTTGAAGCATGTGATGCATAAGACTCACTAATTGAGCTCCATTGCTCAGCATACTTGAGAGAGGGAATAGATTCATTGAGTGCTCATGAACGAGATGATATAGTCATTAAGCCCAATGAAATAACTCCCTCATCTAAACTATGCTTAAGGCACGTGAAGCTCTTAGTGGAATCAATACTTATAAGATCTTAAATTTTATAACCCTCATATCCATGATCAAGAAATGAGATAAAACTACAATTTTAAAATCTTATAAGGGTCTTTATGCTGAAATAGAACCCACTATGTGTTCATTTCATGCACGAGACTTGAACTTATTAATCTTTGAATTAACACTCTAAGAAGAACAATGTGCACTTGATTAAGGAACTAATGAATGCTTGAGGAATCATCATATATAAGTTACCTATCATATCATGTGGGAGAAACCCAACTCTCCTCTTCTTTTTATCAGAAGCATTTTCTACTAAGAGTTGTCGTGCTTATTCAGGAACCAACACCAATCAATACACATATAGCTTAAATATTAGTGATCATAGATATACCTTAGTAATAAAACATCCAATTCTCTGTGGTTCAATAAATCCTAGAAATTCAAACTTTCCACTTATTACTTCAGACCACATACACTTACGTGAAAGCACAGATGTATTTTAGGTCTGTCAAGTTTTTGGTGCCGTTGCTAGGGAGTTAGAGCTTGTTTTGTATTAAGGAAAATCTATCAGTAATTAGTGATTTAAGTAATTTCTTGCATATACGCTTAATTTTTTATTTTTGTAATTATAGGTACCAACCATTTACTTTTTTGTTTTCTTTTATTATTACTCAATCTTTGAACATTATTGCTAAATTTGTTCTTGATAGCCTAATTGGTATTGTGTATGAATAGAAGAGTTTGCTCGAATTATCTTTTTGACTCTGAAATTGAGAGAACCTACTTGCAGGCTAGAAGAGAACAAAACATTTTGCTAAGCCAATAAGCCATTATAGAAAATTATAATGAAAATCGTGGAGAGCCATTAGGAGAACCTAGGGGAATAGTACTAAGAGACTAAGCACTACCCACTGTTAGGAAAATTCCCATGATATTGTAAGGCCTAATATAGAAGCTAATAATTTTGAGATCAAACCTTCCACTGTGAGTATGGTTCAAAATAACTAGTTTGGAGGATTGGCCACTGAAGACCCTAATTCACATATTTCAACTTTCCTTAAAATTTGTGACACCGTCACATTTAACAGCATCTCTAAAAATGTTGTTAAATTAAGGTTTTCCCCATTCTCTTTAAGAGATAGAGCCAAAAGTTGGCTCAGCTCTCTCCCAAGCGATTCAATCCGGACTTGGGACGATTTGGCTAAGAAATTTTTAGCCAAGTATTTTCCTCCGACGAAAACCGCTCAGTTGAGAATTGAGATAACCAACTTCACTCAGTTAGAAGGTGAGACACTATATGATGGATGGGATCGATTTAAAGAGTACTTAAAGTGATGCCCACATCATGGGTTTCCCTTGTGGATGCAAGTTCAAATCTTTTGCAACAGTTTGAATGCTCCTACAAGGACTCTCATCGATGCGGCTACCGGAGGCTCTATCAGTAGCAAAACCCAAGAAGAGGCTTACGACCTCTTATAAGAAATGGCAAATAATACATACCAATGGCCTTCTGAAAGGCTTAAAAAAGAATCTATGAAGGTGAATGAATCAAACCAAATAATGGCACCGCACCAAGAAATCCGTGCCCTGAATGAGAAAATTAAGAGAATGAATGTTAACGTTGTTCTTGAGATACAATGTGAGTTATGTGGAGGGAGACATAATAGTGAGAGCTGCAATTTAAATAACCCCTTCTTACAAATGAATAGCGAACAAGTTAATTATTTAAGAAACAACAACATCATGAACAATCCTTACTCCAATACCTACATTCCAGGGTGGAAAAACCACCCTAATTTCTCGTGGAGTAACAATAATAACAATGGAAATCATTATGGTGGGAGTTCATCAAATCAGTAGGGCATTAATAATGGAAATAATCATAACAATCACTATCCAAATTTAGAAGGATCTTTCAACTCCATTAAGGCTGAAACCGTCCAATTCATGCGCCGCACTGAAGCCACAATCACACGCCATGAGGCCTCTACCCAAGGAATAGAATCATCCCTTAGGAACATAAAGACCCAACTGGGGCAGATCTCTAAGCAGCTGACAATTCGATAGCATGGAGCTCTACCCAGTTCCACTAAAGTGAACCTTAGGGAGTTGGTCAGTGTGATTCATTCTGAAGGGGTGCATGGGAGAAATATAACTGATAACTTGAGTACCATAGAAGAAGAACTAGAGGCTCAGGAAGGAGTGAGGGGAACGGAATGTGAGAAGCTCATAGCTTCGATATGTGACGACCCCGGGAGGTTGTGTATTCCTTGCATAATTAGAAATGAAGTATTTTTAGATCTCTTGTGCGATCTTGGTGCTTCTGTCAATGTTATGCCCTACCATATTTATGAACATCTGAAGGTAGGAGGAATAGAATGCACCTCCATGATTTTAGAATTTGAAAATCTGGAATCCCTTACCCCTCTTGGAATTGTAAGGAATGCTGCTGTTGGATTGGGGAGCTTCATTGTTCCAACTGATTTTGTGATATGTGAATGGGACAGATAGAACAAGAACTCCACAATTATTTTCGAGCGACCTTTTCTTATGAGGACCAAAGCTATTATTGACGTAGGCCACAGGGTGATGAGTATTAAAATTAAAGGGAAATTTTAATTAATTGATCTTAAACTCACCTTCTTTAAACAAAGAGAAATGGAAGAAGAGGTGAGGAAAAAAATGAGGGAAGAAAAAATTATGCTTGATAATATTTTTAAGAATATAGTGTTAGGAGATAAGAATTCTGATAATAGCTCAATTTCTTTCTCGGAGAAGGGGAGTAAGGAAGGAGTGAGAAGAAGAAAAACGAGAAGAGGAAAAAGGAAAAAGAAGATTCCCCTTAAATTAGAACTTGAAAGAGATGATCCCATGAGAGAAAGAAGAGAGGACAATGGTTCGAGCACCCTTAAGGGTTGTGCTCACCCTAGTACCTTGAGGTTGTGGAAAGAGAAACCTCTGGATCCAATTATTTGATCATTAATGAGTCTAGCTAAAGACGTTTAACTAAGTACTTCTTGGAAGGCAACCCAAGATTAAAAAAAAAAAAAAAATTTGGTAGGCAGCGCTATAGTGCGCTGCAGCGGTTAACCCGCTATAGCGTGCTGCATCAGTTAACCGGCTTTAGCGTGCTGCGGTCGAAAAACCACTACAGCGTGCTAATCATCTGAAAAGACCAGCTAAGCATCATTGGCTAGGTCAGCCTTTACCTGACCAACTACCTAATACTACATATGCTCATCAAACAGCGCTTTTAAGCTTGATTCAGGATTTGGCCTGAACTGTTCGGCAGATTCCCACGTGTTACGCACCCATTCGCCACTTTGTTTTCAAAGTGCGCTGCAACCGTCTGCTCCAATTGTAGTAAATTTGACCGCCATGGATTCCCTGCAATCAAAAAGTAATATATTTGGGTTTCCCAAGCTGTCAAAAAAGTGTGTGCTGAAAAAGCTGCCCCCCTCCCACCCCCCCCCCCCCTCATATGGATCATCACATTTATGGCATGGGGAAGACCCATTGACCATAGCTCTCTTGCCTTTGATTTCCTTGACTATTTAAGGGAAGGCGGGGGGGGGGGGGGGGGGGGGGGGGGTTAATCCTTGCACCTTCTAAATTTTCTTGCTTCTTCAATAACTTTTGCACTCCTCTCATTTCTTCATCATATCTTCCAGCAAGAAGTTGATTCCTAGAAGGGAGACCGATGCTTCTTCATCCGTGGAAACTTTTAACAAGAAAAGGTTATCTACTACTGAAGCCGAACACCGATTTTTCTCCATGACCTCTCAGCGAAAGTTAATTATGGAGAAGAGCTTTAGTCATTACTATCTCGTGCTGGTGGAGCAAGTCGACCCTCGGGGATGGAGGGTGATGGTAACGAAAAAATTGCCCAGCTACCCGACCATTATCCAAGAGGTGTATGCCAATGCAATAAATGCGGACAGACAGAAGATCTTTTGTAGAGGTAAAGCAGTCACATTTGGGATTGCTCAAATCGAGCAATTCTATGGGTTAGAGGAGATAAGTTCTTGTTGTTACTTTGAACTCTTGGAGTCTCGCTATGACCCCCTTGATCTCGTTGCAGAACTCATCCATGAAAATACAGACTGAGAGGGAGGACTAGCTAACATACCCCATTCCGAATTAATGGATACAAGTAGTGCATGACTAGTTTTCATTTCCAGCTATGTCATGCTACGAGTCACTTGACTGAAGTGACCCATGCCAGAGCACTCCTCATGTGCTCATTGGTTAGGCCGGGCGAGATCCGCATCTCGTGTATTATTTTTTAGCAGCTTTGGAAGGCTCTCAAGGGACCCTGTGCTGCATTAGCCTTCGGGTCTTTGATCTCAGGGATATGCGAGGCCCAAGGGGTTAAAATCATCTCCTCCAACTCCATCGTTTCCCCCAATGCCACCCTTGCACATTCAAATTTGAACTCCCGGGATAGCGAGCGGAAGCTTCCCAAGAAAAGGAGGGGCGAGCAAGGGGAAACATCCTCTCTGTCCGACCATACTCTCACCAATAAGCTGTTACTACGACTCCACATGCAACAAGCTGATCTTGGCAAGGCCTTGGTCACCGACATGCGGTTCTTCAAAAAATAACTCGCCAAGCAGCGCGAATTCCAGTCCGAATTTTATGATGCCCTTGGACTAATGTTCGAGGATTGAAGCTTGCAAGGAGGACCAGACCCCACCGTGTTGCCGCGACCGCCTGTCGGTGCCCCAATTCCAGACACGCGCTACCCATATGACTTTGCCTATGATATGGGAGAAGAGGAGGAGGAGGGAGCCCAACAATAAATAGGTTGTATTTTTTTTATTTTATTTGCATCATTTGTTTTTGTATTTTTCTTTTTTGTGTGTTTTATTTTTGAAAAATTCACAAAAATTTTTCTAGAATTTGAAAATAAATTTTTTTTTGAATTTTCCAAAAAATAAAAGTCACAAAAATATCAATAAAGAAAATGATATGAAATAAAATGAGTGCTTAACAAAAAGTGATCAAATGAATTGATAATACTAAACCTTTTAACTAAGGAATAAATTAAGGCTAATCTAATGTTCAAAAAAATTTAAATCAATGCTAAGGACTAAGTGTGGGGGAAAACATTGGACTAAAAAACTAGTGATTATGGTAAGTAATCTAAAAGAGTGTGCTAGGCTCCCGTAGGACTTTATAATCACAAAGATTTGAATTATGGATGAAGAAAAATATCTCTCCCCAAGAATGAAAAGTGAAAAATATAAAAATAGGAATAATGAAAAATATATCTCTCAAATAAAAGAAATAAAAAAGAATGATGAAAAATATCTCTCCTTTAATCTAATCATTTTTGTGATTCATAAAAAGGAGCACATATGTTACAAAACTCTTGATTATTTCACTACCTCTCTAGTTTAGTATTCCAAGGAACCTCCCCCATTACCTAGTAACAAGCATAACTACAAATACTTAGAGATTAATTTATTAACATTGGTTCATATCCAAAATTAGAAAATTTAATACTGAATGATTTTGGTCATTTGAGTTAAGCACATACCTTGAATTGCTTATCAAAATCTATGTGATATCTTTCATTGACTTCCATACCTAAGAAATAGAAAAATATCATTTTTAGACTTACTCGGGGACGAGCAAGAATTGAAGTGTGGGGGTGTGATGAATCTATTATTTATATCCCAATTAAGAGAAAATTTCATTCATTTCTCATATTAAAATTGCTTTCTTAATCTAATTTTGCTTATCTTTTCAGGAAAAATACCTATCCAACAAATTTTGTGCAATATGGACAATTTTCCAAACTTCCTAAAAAAAATCGCTGTCGCGCGCTATAGCGCGCTGCAGTGTGCTAATTTGTGAAATCGGGCACCATAGCACGCTGCAGCGGAGCACTTTGTGAAGCGCTAGCGCCGTAGTGCGCTGCAGTGGTCCAGCTTGCGAATCGTTGGCACCCCATTGCGCTGCAGTGGAGCACTTTGCGAAGCGCTGATGCCATAGCGCGCTGCAGCGGTCCAACTTGTGAATCGCTGGCGCCACAGCGCATTGCATCTGAGCCCTTTGCGAAGTGCTGGTGCCACAGCGCGCTACAGCGGTCCAACTTGAAAATCGCTGGCTCCACAGCGCACTGCATTTGAGCCCTTTGCAAAGCGCTGGCGCCGCAACACGCTGCCGCGATCTAGCTTGCGAATCGCTGGCACCTTAGTGCGCTGCAACGGAGCCATTTGCAAAATTGCTAGCCCTACAGCGCACTGCAACGGCCCTATATTGTATGAGCTAAAACGCCCCAATGCGCCATAACGGCCCACTTTGCGAAAATTTGCCGCTACAGTGCGATGCAGTGCACTACAGTGCACTGCCGTGACCCGCCAAATTTTTGTCTGGCAAAAGCATTAAATGCGGCTGGGACAAGACCCCTAACCAGCTCCTTATCTCCAGCCATCATTCTTTCTGCAGTAGGTCAATTTTTAAATGGGAAAATTCTCATGTGAAGATTAAACAATGAAAAAGTAATGGTCACCTCATCCATCAAGTTGAATTGGCCATCATTGCTCCAGAATTTTTAAAGAAAAATGGAGTTTTGAAATGTGAGGATGAAGAAGCAGCCCACCTCTATAAATACCACATCTCTGGACTTAAGAGAGGTTCCCAACTTGGCTCACTACAGCTTAAGTAAAGAGAGGACTGCATAGAGGAGAAGGAGAACTCTCCAAGGGTGGAAGAGCTCATCTTGCTAAAGAGAAGGAAAAGAAAGGCAGCACTAGGGACCTAAGAGAAGCAACTTCAAACAAAAATAAGAGGAGTCCAGAGAACTTCCCAAATGAACATTTCTAGTATCTTCTAAACTCTTTCTTTGTATTTTTTTTCTTAGTTGATCATGAAAGAGTCTTTATCCATGTATGTATTCTTTTTCATCTCTTTTGTAATGGAGAACTAAACCTCCCTTGGGGATGGTTGGAGCAATTCCACATGTATAAATAGATACTATAATTGTATGATGTTTTCCTCAAGTTTTAATAAAAATCATGAACTCAATGCCTTGTTAAAGAAATTAAAAGGACTATTGTGGACTTGAATGTGGACCAAAGGACGAAGGACTAATTGAACTCAAGGACTATTTTATCTTGTGCTCCATAGCTCACCTTAGTTTTGATGCTAGATTATGAGTGCATGAGAGCTTGAAACTATGTGAGAAAGTTCTTGAGCTTAGTACACCTTAATCTATGCTCAACTAATGAGTTGAAGCATGTGATGCATAAGACCCACTAATTGAGCTCCATTGCTCAGCATACTTGAGAGAGGGAATGGATTCATTGAGTGCTCATGAACGAGGTGATATAGTCATTAAGCCCAATGAAATCACTCCCTCATCTAAACTATGCTTGAGGTGCATGAAGCTCTTAGTAAAATCAATGCTCATAAGATCTTAAACTTTATAACCCTCATCTCCATAATTAAGAAATGAGATAAAAACTACAAATTTAAAATCTTATAAGGATCTTTGTGCTGAAATATAACTGACTATGTGTTCATTTCATGCACGAGACTTGAACTTGTTAATCTTTGAATTAAAACTCTAAGAAGAATAATGTGCACTTGATTAAAGAACTAATGAATGCTTAATGAATCATCATATGCAAGTTATCTGTCATATCATCTGGAAGAAACCTAACTCTCCTCTTCCTTTTATCAGAACCATTTTCTACTACGAGTTGTCGTGCTTGTTCAAGAACCAACACCAATCAATACACATATAGCTTAAACATTAGTGATCATAGATATACCTTAGTAACAAAACATCTAATTCTCTGTGGTTCGATAAATCTTGAAAATTCAAACTTTTCACGTATTACTTCAGACCACGTACATTTGCGTGAAAGCGCATACGTATTTTAGGTATGTCAAGCATCATCACTCAGAACGAGATCTCAAGCAGAAGGCGCAATCAACTCCTAACCCGCATGAAGCCTTCAA
This sequence comes from Gastrodia elata, assembly GCA_016760335.1. Classification (NCBI taxonomy): domain Eukaryota; kingdom Viridiplantae; phylum Streptophyta; class Magnoliopsida; order Asparagales; family Orchidaceae; genus Gastrodia; species Gastrodia elata. The sequence continues at coordinate 43,903,872 of CM028672.1, read as the reverse complement.
GAAGCACAGACCTAACTCTGCAAAGGTTTATCAACTTGAAGCTGTATTCCCTGCTGAACCAATTCAAGGCTGTAATAGGCCTCATACATATGGCAAGTGCTACCACTTCACCCATAAGTGCTACAATTGTGGAAGACCAGGCCACAGGTTCTATCACTATACCCATACTAAAATAGTGGATGGAGTTCCAATGAAACCATATCAAAAGAACCATGTGTTCAGAGCTACTCCACTGAATAGGAGAGAGCCAAAGTTGGCCATAATGCCAGCCCCTGCACCTGGAGATGCTCTAGAGCAGCCATCTGCCCTTAAGTCTCAGAATAATCCCAGGAGGTAGGTAAACAATCGTCCTGCCGGTCCTGCGCGAGTTTATGCTTTAACGCCTCTTGAAGTCGTAGAGGACAATAATGTGGTTCCAGGTACACATTTCTGAACTTCTCCTTTGTTAATTGCATTCCTGTACTTTAATTATTGCAATTTTTTAGTGCGATTCGTATGAATAAATTAGGCACACTTTACTTTAATGACCAGCCCTGCAATGTGCTATTAACACCGATGCTAGTCATTCATTTATTTCTGAACGATTTGCCAACATCCTTAAACCACAACTGTACAACTTAGCAAAATCCTTAAGCGTTGGACTTCTATCTAGAGACCAACTAAGTGACCATAAGTTTTGTAACATCAAAATTCTATTAAATGGTCAGAAGTTTAACCCTGAATTGATCACCCTGCCATTAACAAACTTTGATATCATCCTTGGAATGAACTAGCTTAGTGACAATAATGCCGTGATAACTTGTTTGAAATAATAGTCACTCTCCATTCCCAGGGCAAGTCTGAGACTTTTATAGGAAAACTTAGTACACAGTTATCATTAATAAATACTATCAAAGCTGAGCAATTGATTAGTAAGGGTTGTGATACTTTTCTGGTCACCATGATGGGTAAAGCAAAGGAAAGTATACATGTAACAATCCAGGTTGTTACTTAAGTTATTTAAAACAAATTTAAGTCTTAATTGAGGTTTTAGTACACTTATTATATTATTAAGAATTCATCTCTAAAATCTAGGTCAAACCTAAAGTCAATTGAATCAAATCTGGATTTCTGGAAAATTCTAAAATCCTAGAAATTAACTTTTTATTTTGACCTCGAATCAAAAATCTAACTTCGCAATTATGTTCACCACCCCCAAATTAGTTAGGGGTGAAGTTTTGGATGCATTTGAAAGTCGTTGGATTTTCGTCAAATATTTTAATATTATTTAAAATACCTAAAAAAATAAAAAAATTAAATATTCATCGTAACAAAAATCCGATCGCGCCGTTGCGTTCCTCACCCCTCAATTAGTTATAGGTGATTTATTGAGAATTTTTGAATAACTTTTAATAACTTAATTCTAATTAATTAAATGTATAAAAAATGATTTAAATAATAATAATATTTTTAAGTAATTAAAACGGTGTCGTTCCTACAACCAAACGTCGTCCTCTATTTGTTCGCTCGCGTCGTTTGATGCAACGAAAGATACGGACCGTTCGATCCTTCGATCGAACGATCAATGTGTTTCGTCCCCTGCGCGATTACACGTGGCCTCGGGCTCGCACGTGGCATCTCCACAGCCGCCCAGCGTCAATCCGCCACTCTAAGGGTGGGATTAAGGCTCTGGATCGACCTTTCGATATGAGAGGACTCAAAACGTAACTCAGAAAAGTTGGAGACGGTCTCGATCCGAACCTCTATTCTAGGCCGTCGAAGTGAGGTACTCATCCATCTTCACTTCACTTCAGCGTATCATTTCAAATTCAATTCGTAAGCCTATTTCAATGCATAGATTGATATGTTATTGCAACTGATCGTCGAAACAACGGTTCGATTAAACTAATTTTGCGATTCATACACAGTACTTTCTGTTAAATTGCCTCGTCCCGAAGCGTAGCTACTAGGGTTCGATTTAATATGAGCTATACACCTCCTCTAGTCTCGATTCGGGTACCATTTCGATCGGTATGCGGACCGGCCCCGGAGGAAGCCGGAACGATCGCCGTTTTGGTTGCCCTAGCCGAGGGTATCCCGTGTCTCACCGAGGTATTCAGTGACCCGTTTCGTGTCGGGCGGGCTTAACCCGGCCCGATCATTCATGTTCGGGCCGAGTGGATTTCGAGTCGCATTAGTGGGCCTGAGGTGTTGCGCTGTCGACTCTGGAGAACGCCATGTGTGCTCCTTCTGCGTAAGTGGGACCCGTCGCCTCTCGAAATTCTGCCATGCATTAAGACTTGTGGGGCCTGCCATTTGACCATCAGCAAGCCATCAAGCGCCATGTGGATGGAAAGGGACTCGCCGGCTGCAGATGGATTAGTCATAAAATAATATAATATAATATAATATATATATATATATATTAAATACTTATATAAAAAAAATATAATTATTTATCTAAAAATTGTATATATGCGTGTATATTTAAACATACATATATATATATATATATAGTTTAATTAAGCAAAAAAATAACATTAATTAATATAACTAATAACAATTAATTAAATAAATAAAACTATTAATAAAGTATATTCATGTATTTAATTAATTCCACTAAATCTTAAACTTTAGGAAACCATATCTTAATAAATACAAGTCCAAATATAACAAATGAATATATCATTGGATTCAGAAAATTATAAGGAATATTATGGAACAATCAATTTTTCATTTAAAGCTATAAATCACATAGTGACATTTTAGGTATTTACTTAATTACTAAATATATCCATTTCATTCAAATCACCCTAACTTTGCATACACTAATCCAAACATATTGAATATGGGTCTCAAAATACTCAAAAAATCCTAAGAAATATCTTAGTAGTGTTAACTTTGTTGTTTGGATTAGATTTAAACTAATCACATTTAGGATCTAACCCTAATTAGGTCAATTAATCCTAAATTTTTAATTGACCATAAGTTGGTCAATTGAGCTCCAAATTAGATGATCTAAATATCAATTTAGATTAAAAAAACCTAATTTACAGTAACTATAAAAATATTTAGGATCCAACGGTGATTTCTTAATCAACCTTAATTATCCTAAAACTTGATTAGTGAAGATTAGCAAAATTAATAATCCAAATTACACAATTTAAGTTTCAGAGAACTCCTTAAGTACATTAGAACCTAATAGTGTGGTTGGATTAGTGATTTGGTGATTAATTTTACTAATCACTCACTAATCATCCTAAACCCTAATTAGGCCATAACTTAGTCAATTAAGTTCCAAATTGAACCTACCACTAGTCAATGAAATCAATGGATCATTTGTGAATTATATCCACTGATTTTACTCAATTTGGATATCAATTGGAGAAGTTAGAAAATTTTAATCTTAATTAAAAACTCTTAATTATCATTTAAATCCTAGAACTTGTATTGGCTATAACTTAGTCAATACATATCAGAATTTGATGATTTTAAGTTCAATAGAAAGCTTAGGGCTTAACCTTTAATAAACTGTTAAAAAATTTAGCTTTTATTAAGTAAAATTACCAATTTACTCTTATAGATCAAATTCCTTAATTTGACCTTATAAGGCTTAATACTTAACCAAAATTAATGAACTTACTGTCTAAACTCATATTAGACAGTAAGTAATCACTCCACTTTATTAAAATCTAGAATTTAACACTAATTCTTAAAAATGAAATTTCAAATCCTTAAGTAAGGGCAAAATGGTCTTTTTGCCCAAAATTTAGGGTTTAATGTCTCTAAGTCCTAAATTCATTCCTAAATCATAAAATATAAAAATTAAAGTGATTTAGGCTATAATTTAGATAATTCTAAGTCTCAAATTAGAAATTCAATGAAAACCCTAAGTTTAGTTTTGAGTAAAACTTAAGTGAATTATGAGAGACCTTCCTTTCTTTTGAACTTCTTAGCTCATCCATAAGTCTTATAACTTTAGTTAGAATGTGTGTCTAAGTGATACTCTTAGATTTAAGAACTTGAATTTCTAAGATTAGGAATAGATCTTAGGTTAGAATTCATCTAATGAGTAAAGAGGGTTACTCATTAAGGCGATACCTTGATTTTACTAGTTTATTAGATTTTTCATAGTTTATTAAATGATTATTTGATCTTTTAATCTTAGAATTAGGTTTATAAATCTATCTTATTGAATTGGACTTGATTCAATGGATTTACCTTAACACTTGATCAGTGAGATGGGATTAAACCTTAGTCTTTAAGATGACCCTGGGATTAAGTAATTAAACTTCATTCTTTGGAGATTATTCTTAATCCTTTAAATCTTGATTTGGCTAAATAAGATTTAGTTTGGGATTTATAAAATAATAAATTAGGATGATTTATTTACTTATTTAACTTTATAGGCAACATTGATTCAGTTATAATTAGGAAGTAGCTAATCCTAATTATGTTCAACTTATAGGTTCATGATTCTAAGTTACCGACAGTATAGGAATTTATAATTCTAAATCTTATGTAACTTAGAGTAGTTAGAATGATTAAATTAGAAAATAAGTGATATCACAAAGTTTGTGTAGTGCTATTATTCCTTGAATTTGAATTGCCATACTTTCCTTATTGTTTGAGCTTTTTATACTTTTGGACATGCTTAACATAAATACTTGATACATAATTTATAATATACTTTGAATTATATTCATATAACATTTGCATATAAATAAAACAAACAACATTATACTTGTAGTTTATATTTTACTTAGCCTGCTATTTAGTATAACTTTACTTTAGGACAGCTTTTGCCTAGGGAATTGCCCCTATGGTATATTACTTTGGCATTAAGATGTTTCACCTATATGCTTACTAGGTACTTTGTAGCTTTTACTTTAATTTGGGATGTTTCTCCTATATTATTTAGATGGGATTTTACTTTAGGATATGGGATGTTTCTCTTAGATGCTTTTTTGGTGGATATTACTTTAATCTAGGATGTTTCTCCTAAATGAGCAGATGGACTTTACTTTTTGGTAGACTAAGTAAGAATATCTCACACTGTATAGTTACTTTAATTTACTTTACTTTACAATTACTTACTTTTTTTCTTTTCAGTTATTATACAGCTACTTTACAGTCTCTTTACAGTTACTTTACATATTTACATTACAGTTCAGACTTGCTTCACTTACAGTTTAGTATATTTTCTATCATATTTTTCATTTACTGCAGTTCCTTTACATTTCAGAACTTTCTGTATGTCAGTTATTTTACTTATTTGAGAGCATGTTAGAGTGATAGATTTATTTTTAATACAATACTTTTACTTATATTATAAACTGGCATGTTTAGTTTGATCATATTTCTTAGGACTCTTCTTTGTACTTAGTAAGTTTACTTTTGTACTTTACTTACCTTTTTATGCAGCCTGAGTTGAGGTATGTTTCTACCTCATAACTTGTTTAAGTTATAATTTCTCATTATAACTTACTTTCCTTTCTTTGTCACTTTATTGCTATGTTATGCTTAATTTCAGTTGTGATATCATTAAAATACATTAAAATTCATTACCTTAAAATGTACTTAGACATTTTGTCTAACTAGATTTTTCTTTTGTTGGCTGGGGTCCTACCATTATGAAACTGATAATGGTAGATTCTGAGCTTTTCGAGAAGATTGAGCCTTTAGAGGAATAGGTCCAAGAGGAAGTGCAGGTTGATGAAGATCATTAGATTATGATTCCTAGTTCACTTTATTTATATATTTGAGAGGATGAGAGCCTTTATTTTGATATTTCAGCCTTTAAACTTTAATATTTGTAATAATACAGGATTAAATTGTACTTTACTTTTTCTGCATTGTATATTATGAGATGGATGTTTTACTTTGTAATATGGATAAATGGATGATTATTTCAGTTTGTACTTTTCTTCCGCACTCTGATTTCATAGTATACTCATTAAGTGATTATTATCATTTGCTTTATTATGAAAAGCACATCTTTCTCTTAAAATTAGATAGGAGTCTTAAATTCTAATCTAATGTTAAGTAAGATATGTGCTTAGTGACTACCACACCCTAATTCTTATGATTAAAGAGGGTGGCTGCCACAATATCTCTCTCTGATTATAAAGTAGTTAAGGAATTTGTCGATGTATTCCCAGATGATCTGCCTGGCGTACCTCCTTCCAGAGAAGTTGAGCTCTATATTGAATTAACTCTGGGTACCCAGCCTATATCTAAAGCACCATACAGAATGGCACCTAAAGAATTACAAGAACTCAACGAATAGTTGAAGGAGCTCTTGAATAAAGGCTTTATTAGGCAGAGTATTTCTCCTTATGGAGCACTTGTTCTATTTGTAAATAAGCATGATGAATCTATGCGAATGTGCATAGATTATTGTGAACTAAATAAAGTCGCCATAAAGAATAAATACCCATTATCTAGGATTGATAATTTATTTGACCAGTTATCTAGAGCTGTCATATTCTCTAAGATTGACTCAAGGTTTGGATATCATCAATTGCGAGTAAGAGAAGATGATGTAGGGAAGACTGCTTTTCGTACTCGTTATGATCATTTTGAATTCCTAGTGATGTCTTTCGGACTCACTAATGCATCATAAATCTTCATGGATTTGATGTAGTGAGTTATGAAGCCATACTTAGACAAGTTTGTGATCATCCTTATTGACGATATCCTCATTTATTCTCGAACCTTAAGAGATCATGAAGAACACTTGAGATTAGTATTGGAAACTCTGCGTGAATATCACTTGTATGCCAAGTTCTCCAAGTGTGAGTTTTGGCTTAAATCCATTTCATTTTTGGGACACGTAGTCGACGCCCAGGGTATTCGTGCAGATCAAAATAAAGCAAGCGCTATCCAGGACTGGATTCAGCCTAAGTCAGTCACAGACATTAAAAGTTTCTTTGGGATTAGCAGGATATTACAGAAATTTCAATAAGGGCTTTTCCCAGATTGCTTTGCCTTTGACTAAGTTGACCCAGAAAGCCGTTCCATTTATTTGGAGCCCAGAATGCGAGAAAGCATTCCAAACCTTGAAGGACGCACTATCTACCGCTCTAGTTCTTGTCCTGCCTAAAGAAAGCTTGGACTATCAGGTATACATTGATGCCTCTGGAATTGGTCTAAGTTGTGTATTGATGCAAGAGGGTAAGGTAACCGCTTACACCTCTCGATAGTTAAAACCCCATGAGAGAAATTATCCAGTTCATGATCTTGAACTTACAGCTATAATTTTTGCCTTAAAGATATGGCATCACTATTTATATGGAGTTCAGTGTTTGATTTTCACTGATTATCAAAGCTTGAAGTATATCTTCACTCAAAGGGAACTGAATTGTCATCAAAGAAGATGGATCGTTGGAACTCATCAGTGATTATGATATCAGTATTCAGTATCACCCTGGAAAACAAATATTGTGGCCGATGCTCTTAGCCGTCATACTACTTTATCTTCCATGATCGCCTCCAGTTCGTTGGAACAAGAATTTTGAAAGTTAGAGATTTCTCTAGTCAGTGGTGATAGGCTAAGTTCTGTTCTAACAAATATCAATGTGGAACCAACATCTCATAGAGATGTCTCTATCGCACAAACTAAAGATGACGATTATCTAAAATTCAAAGCAGATATTGAAGGTGGTCATTGTCATGAGTTGTAAATATCTCTATCTTGCAAAATAATCATTTGTGAATTCCTAAATCAATGCATCATAAGTGTTGGTTGAAGGTTATAATTTTGGGTATCAAATTCACCCAGGCAGTACTAAGATGTACCAGGAACCAAAGTAATCATTTTGGTGGCCCGGTATAAAAAGGGATGTAGCCGATTTTGTGGCTAAGTATCATGCCTGTAATCTAGTAAAAGCCGAACACAAAAGACCTAGTGGTCTTCTGCATCCATTAGAAATTCCTGAATAGAAATGGTTTGATATATCTATGGATTTTGTCATGGGATTGCCTCGTGCAAAATCAGGTGCTGACGCAATCTGAGTTATAGTAGATCGTTTGACTAAATCGGCGCACTTTCTTCCAATCCGTCAGACTAATTCTGTAGAGAATTTAGCAAAACTCTACATCAAAGAAATTATCAGACTGCATGGTATTCCAAAATCAATCGTATCCAACAGAGATAGCAGATTTACTTCTAAGTTTTGGCAAGCTGTGCATCAAGATCTGGGTACTACTCTATCCATGAGTATAGCTTTTTATTCTCAAACAGATGGTTAGACTGAAAGAGTGAATCAAGTTTTGGAAGATTTGCTTAGGCTTTGTATTCTTGATTTTGCCGATTCCTGGGAAGATCATATTCCGTTAATGGAGTTTGCCTACAATAACAGTTTCCAAGCTAGTATTAAAATGGCTCCTTATGAGGCATTGTATGGTAGAAAATGCAGTACTCCGCTAGCTTGGTCAGAGACAGGAAGTATTCAACTTTTTGGTTCAGAGTTAGTTAAAGAAACTAACAAGAAGACCCAATTAATTCAGCAGAGAATTCGTTCAGCTCAAGATCGTCAAAGCAAGTATCACGATGCGCATCATCATCTCTTAAAATTCAATGTGGGAGATTCCGCTTATTTGAAAGTCAGTCCAATGAAGGGTGTTTACAGATTTGGCGTAGCAGCAAAACTCAGTCCCCACTATGTTGGACCTTTTGAGATTTTGGCCAAGGTAGGATCATCTGCCTACCGACTAAATCTTCCTAATGACTTTGCAGCTGTCCATAATGTGTTTTACGTATCATCATTAAGAAGATGTTTAAGAGACCCTTCTCATCTCGTTCAACTTCCAACAGTAGAAATCTAACCTGATCATTCTTATGCTGAAGAACCAATCAAAGTCTTAGCTTATGATCAGAAGCAGCTAAGAAATCGTTCAATTCCTATGGTCAAGATCCAATAGAAAAATCAGTCTTTAGAAGAATCTACTTGGAAAAAAGAGGTGAATATGCACAATAAATATCCACAGCTCTTCGCAAGTCCAAGTACTGTTCTTTTCTTTCCTATTTATTTCATTTAAGGCTTTAGCTCATTAGTATTTTCTTCACTTAAGTGATGTCGGGGATGACATCACTCTTAAGTGGGGGAGTCTATAACAATCCTAATTGTTACCCTAGCTAACTTCAGATTAACTAAGCTAAATTAAGCTCTAAATTTGATTCCATTATACTCAATAGGTCATTTAAACCTAACCCTAGAGGTTTAAAATCAATCGGAGCTAGATTGAGAATTTTAGTATTTTTGCCTATTTTTGAGCCCTAGAAAATACTTACATTGATTTGATCTCCAAATTTAAATCTGAGTTCATTTTTGAATTCCTCACCCCTCAATTAACTAAGAGTGAATTTTTGGAAATTTTTGGAGCTCATCTAGTCCTAAATTGGATTTAATAATTTAATTAAATGATTTATAATTAATAAAATTAAAATTATTTATATATATTTTACTCTTAGGATTTGTTATCGGGACTGCGGCAGATCTGCTGTGGGGTCCCAACAGCGGAGCACCTTCTCCTCCCAAGGGATGCGCTAGCACGCATCTTAGCAAAGCATCTAACGGCGCGATCTAGCCCGCGCCGTGATAAAATCCCATCCTCCCAATCGGCATCTCTCATCTAACGCATGGGATTCAATCCACAGTTCGATTAATAAGAAGCCGCATCAGGCCGTCCATCATCGACGGCTTTGTAATCCGACGGTTGCTGTGATCTCCACCCTATTCACTTTCGTCCTCGTGAGATCTCAGCCCAACAGAAGAAAATTCACTCGTACTTGCCACGTAGACCTTGTTTGCCACTCCCCCGCCATGTCACCTAGGCCGTTAGGGATTTCCCATTTTGAGCTGAGCCACCTTAGCAGCCTGAGGATTAAGGAAAAGCCCCATTGAGGCCAAGCTGTGGAGACAGTTCAGGCCGAACCTAAGCTATGGCTCCTATCATCAAGACCATCCCTGGGCTTCCCCTTGCTTATAAATACCCTTAGCACATCTCAGTGATCTCTTTTGCTCATTGATACCCATTGATACTCCCAACTGAAGCAATTGAAGCTCTCGGTGACCCTAGCTTCTGAACCTGCTGAGCACCGCTGACCGAGGGTGAGGTCTGGAGTTCAGACCCCCTTGCTGAGCTCCTGCAACTATCTGGAGTGACCTGAGCTGCATGCATTGTCTCTGTCGCCTCTGCCATCCTCAAGTACAGCCTCCGACCTCGTCTCTTCTATCGAGCTGGTTCCAGCTCGACTCACTTCTAATTGAGCCCTAGATGCTCCGTTAGGTACTCACCCTGGCTCCCTAGTAGGCGTCTAGTCCTCTGGCAAGGCCTGGCAGGGGACCAGATGGTGAATTCGCCATCTGAGTGTGCACTGCCAGTCAGCCTCTAGCTCACCGAATTCTGCACTTCCTTCGAGCATTTAGCTAGCCAATTAGTGATAGGAGTTCTCATCAATGATTGTTGACCTATATTGATGGCTAGGTTCGATCGGATCGATCGTTTCGACTAGGAATTGATCGACCCATGGAGAGATCCTATTTGTGTCTTGACTGAGTAGCACCCCTGCAGTCCAGACCTCCCGAGAACCTCACGACTCACCCAATCAGTCCCCCTTCGATCCCTAAACATGTAGGAATAGACGTTGGCTCATGGGATGGTTGCTGTGAGGAGAATTCACTCCTCACATATGCGCCTTAGGAGGTGTCTCGACCAAGTAGCACCCCGGTGATCTGGCACCTCCCAGACGGGGCTTCTTGGTCCTTTCAACGCGTCTACGATCCTTGAAAGTGTAGCCATTGAATTCTTGGCATGGCGTGGACGGAGCGCAGCGAATTCGGTGATGGAAGGTTTCCCTAGGGTTCAGATGTCGGGTACCTTTGTGAGAAAGACGACGGATATCAGGTCGGGCCAACCCGTGACCCGCGCCTTTTGAAATTGGGCCGGTAGTTAAATTAAAAGGACTTTAATTTTGTTAATCACTTCTTAATTACTCTAATTTAGGATTAGTGAGTTAAGCCTTGGATTAACCTATAATTTTAGGGAAATAAGTTCCTAATGCCTTATTAATGGTAGTAGAGCCTATAAATGCAAATGGATCACTTTAGAATGCCCTAGTTTCCTTAATCACCTTAATTGGCTTAAAAATGTGATTAGTGCTAATTAGGCTAATTAGGTTACAAAAATCAAAGATAAATGTGTATCATACTTCATTAATCAATATGGAGCTCATTAAAATAGATTTGAATCAATTTAGATGGTTAAATCTTAAAATCCTATTTTTAGCCTTGAGAGGGGTATTTTGGTCATTTTGACCAAAATATATTTAAGCACTCCTTGAACCTTGAAAATTCAGTAAAACACCTCTAGATAGATTATTTGCACCTTTCTAAAATTTCATGTTAATAACTAGGTGGAGCGAACTAAGTTAGTTTTATTAAGATCTTAAGACCTTAAGTGTCCTTAACACCCTCTTTCTTAAGAGCTAAGCCTAATTATCTTAAAGTACTAGATCCTTAGTTTAATAGCTTAATTAAGTTGATCCATAAGCTTGAGTTCTAAAAGAAATACTCTTGTAAAATCCTAAGTATAAATCTTAGCTTAAGTCTAAAGGAATCAAACATTAGATCTTAGACTTTAGACCTTCTAATTGAATTGAATTACCTTCCTTTGGAATTCCCTTACTTGATTTAAATGTTTAAATCTTTTGAAAACCTTCCATGTGTGTGTAGGTTGATTCAATTTATAAGATAATATAATTATCCTAAAGATTAAATATAGATTTTAGATTCGTAGTTCTTAATTGATTATTTTATCTTACAACTAGTAGAGTAACCTTTTAATAAGATCTTAGTTCCTAAAAATCTTTTAGCTTATAATATTTTGTACATATAGATTTTGCTTGAGAGTGAGCCCTAAATCCTTACTAGGATATTACATTGGATTCAAGATCTGAACACCAAAGTGGAGTTTGGATCCAGAATCCTTAATCTTAATTTACTTAATCAAGATTTGGATTAAGAGAGGAAAACAATAATAATTAAGTCATTGATTTATTTACTTTAACTTCTTATAGTCATCATATGATTATGAATTAGAACTTATTAAGTTCTAATATTAACATTAAGGTCGTAAATTTGAGATCTTACTCGATAGCTGGATATTGGAGATCCTAAACTTGTATCTTCTCAGAATAATTAGATTTGGATAATTAGACAACAACGGATATCACATAAGTCTAGATTGAGTCTCTTGCTTACGTTGACTTTGATTGCTTCGCACACCTTGAATATTGAGCTTTGTTCCTTGAGCATAATAGGTAAACTTAGGATATGGAAGATACATCCTAAGTTAATATTTAAAAAGCATAGCATTTATTCAGTTCATTCAATACTTTCAGTTAGTAGAGTATGTCCTAGCTTAGTCTGCCTCTTCAGTTCTAGTTTTGTTATAGAATAGACTCAGACCTAGCTCTGTGGATGTCTAGGATAAATACATGTCTTATTCTATAAGTTCAACTCGGGCCTAACTCTGTGGATGCTTAGGATGGATACATGTTGAACTTTCAGTTCAGAGGTTCAGTATGACCTGTTTTTGTTATGGCAGTACTATATCTTAGGCTTACTTCTACTTCAGCTCAGTTATGAGTATTTGTTTTGCTTTGCCACATGCTTCAGTGGCCTTTCTTTTAGTGCTCGAATTGCTTTACCACATGTCTCAATGGCTTTACTTTTTGCTCATTTATATACTTATCTTACTTTGCGACATGTATAAGTGGCCTTTTACATGTCAATCTGCATGCTTGTGTATACGCTCTTGTTGATTAGTATTAAAATATTGGCATGTTTAGGATGCTAGAATCGTATATTTATTTCAGCATTTGTATTTTTATATACTCAGCATGTCTCCATGTGATCATAAGCATGTTAGGATCAGATTTATTTCAGTAGTTGTAGTTACTTTTGCTTTTATCCTCACCATATATAGTTTCATGTTTTGTATGTTATTTTTACATACATGTTGATTACCTATAAATGATTAGTTTATAACTATCCCATTCTTTGTAGCTTATTGCATATCATAATGATTGCATGTTTAAAGCCTTTAAATGTGGTATCTTAAATATTTAGTTCACTTAAATAGCCTAAAATATATTTAGAGAATTATCTAACTGTAATCTTTTGTTTGCTGGGGCCCTAACATTTGTGATACCGATAAATGTCAGATTCAGAGTTGTTCGTTGGCAGTGCTGCAGGAGAGGAGCCGGTGCAGGAGGAGGATCTTCATTTTGCTGCTTAGATAGATTTTCTCTTTTTACAGTGAGATTGAGAGATCTTTACTTTTATTTAATTCAATTGTAAGAATTAAATTCCAGATGTATTTACTTTCTACACTTGAGTTGAGTTACTGCTTTCTTTTCTTCTTTTATACTATGTTATGTCTGTGGATGTTACATTTTATTTTTTGTTTCTGCTACTTTGATATGTATTGATGTATGTTTATAGTTCATCTAGGTGATAAGTCCTTGGCTTAAGGCGAGTTGGGTCCTACCTGACTCTACTTGAGTTGGGGATTTACCACGGAGTGGAGCACCGCACTCCCCACGATTATGCTAATATCAGTACTAGCGTGGCCGCGGGAAAGTACAGGGTCCCACAATTGGGCTTACTTTTAAATAAGCAAAATCTTCTACTTAAAATTCTAGCATCCTTTGTCTTAAATCGTGATATTATTTTTGATGACCTGGGCTGCAGTTATTCTTTACTTTATGAACTGAATCTTTTTGTTAGTTTCTTCAATAAGATCGGATCCATAGATTTGGACATTTCTAACTTCTGACCAGGATAGAGGTGTAAGACATTTTCTTCCATACAAGGCTTCATAGGGTGCCATTCCAATGCTGGCCTGATTACTGTTATTATAAGCAAATTAACTAATGGCAAGTGTCTGCCCAATTCCCACTGAAGTCCAGTATGCATAGTCTTAAAAGATCTTCTATCACTTGATTAACTCTTTCAATTTGTCTATCAGTTTGAGGATGAAAAGCAGTGCTCATTGCCAGGTTAGTGCCTAAATCATGATGTACGACTTCCAAAATCGAGAAGTGAATCTATTATCCTTGTCTAATATAATTGATTTTGGGATTCTGTGCAGTCGAATGATTTCCTTAATAGAAGTTCTAGCGAGCTTCTCCACGGGGTCCGTTTGTCTTATTGGAAGAAAATGAGCTGACTTCGTGAGTCTATCAATGATGACCCATATGGTATCAGCTCCTGATTTGGTTCGAGGTAAGCCAACAATGAAATCCATGGCAATATCAGTCCACTTCCATTATGGGACTGGTAGAGACTGTAAGAGTCCTTCTAGCTTTTGATGTTCCGCTTTCATTAAGCTGTATGCATTGCAACGTGCCGCAAACTCTCCTACACTCCTCCAGACCACCAATAAGTTTTCTTTAAGTCATGGTATATTTTTAAAGTCCCAGGATAGATATTATATCTTGAATAATGTGCTTCTTGTAATACCATCATTCGTAATTCCTTATCATTGGGCACCCATAATCGAGTTTTATGATAAATATAGCCATTCTTTTCCTGAAGATAACTATTCTTTCCCTCCAGGATAAGTTGCTTCATTTTTTAATACTTTAAATCTTTTTCTTGGGATAGTTTTATGCGATCCTCTAACGTTAAATTTGTAACTCCTATAGCAAAATGGTATTCAGTTGGTCCGTCGTTACCAGACCTATCGCTAGCTTAGTCAGCTCCTTAATGAGATTCTTATTAATTGTCATCGTGTTGAGTACGCTAATTGATTTTCTACTTAAGGCGTCTGCCACAACATTGGCCTTTCCTGGGTGGTATTGGATATCCAGATCATAATCACTAATGAGTTCCAGTCATCGGCTTTGCCGACAATTTAACTCCCTTTGAGTAAAGATGTATTTAAGGCTTTTGTGATTTGTGAATATTTCACATTTTACTCCATACAAATAATGTCTCCATATCTTAAGTGTAAAGATAACTGCTGCTAACTCTAAATCATGAACTGGATAGTTTTTTTCATGGATCTTTAGCTGACGTGAGGCATAAGCAATTTCCCTCCCATTTTGCATTAAGACACATCCAAGTCCTACCTTGGACGCGTTGGTATAAACTTGGTAGTCCATTCTTTCTTGTGGTAATGTAAGAATATGATCAGTTGTGAGGGCATGCTTTAATTTCTGAAAGGATTCTTCACATTTCGAGCTTCAAACAAAGGGTATCATCTTCTGTGTTAATTTGGTAAGTGAAGATGAGATTTGAGAAAACCCTTGCACAAACTTTCGATAGTAACCAGCGAGACCTAGAAAGCTTCTGATTTCTGTTATAGATGTAGGTTGCGCCCATTCTTAAAAGGCAATGATTTTTTTTTAATTATCTTGCATTTCTTTGACACTTATCACATATCTCAGAAAAGCTACATAATTCAACCAGAATTCACATTTGGAAAATTTTGCATATAATGCATTAGATCTCAGGGCCTCTATGACTACTCGCAAATGAACTTCGTGATCTTCTTCATTCTTGGAATATATTAGAATGTCATCGATGAAGATAATCACAAATTTATCTAGGTGAGGCTTTAAGACCCTTTGCATTAAGTCCATGAATAATGATGGGGTGTTTGCCAGTTCAAAGGACATTAATAAGAATTCGTAATTGTGGCGCCCACCACCCTTAATCCTCCAAAGGATTAGGTTAAGAGTGAGGTGTCACTCTGGCTAACCCCTCACTTATCATTGGATTAGGATAGTCTCCACAATCCACCTGATTAGGGAAGGATTAACACAGAATCAAACTATCAGTCACTGTATAAGTAAATAAACAGAGTGCGGAAGCGATTTAAGGAAATGTAAACCATCCAAGCATCACAGTGTAAATAAGAATAATAGACTCAGAATATAAGCATAAAATCCAATATACAGTCAATGGTACCTGTATTATTACATAATTTAAAATGTTTAAATAAAAATAGAATGAAAACCACTCATTCTCACTCGAAGTATAAAGGGACTAAACGGCAGCTTCTTCTACTGGCTCCTCCTCGGGGTAAGGCTCCACACCTAACTCCTGCTCGTCTAACTGAAAGGAGTCTGGCATTGTCGATTTCACAATATAGGGCCCCAGCCAAAAAAGAAAAATCTGATTAGACAATTGTCTAAGTACATTTTAAGCTGAAAATTTTTATATGTGTTAAGTAATATCACCATTCTATAACATCTAAGCAATAATATGTGTAAGGGAGCAGCAAGTAATACAAAAGAAATAGGGAAGCTATAAATTATCATTTATAACTTAAACAAAGAAAAAGAAAGAGGCTGAGACATGCTTCGCATACAAACTAAACAAGGAAGGGCGTATAAATATACGTAACTAAATAAGTGCAGTAAGAAAAATTCTACATCCTAAACATGCTAGTGATCAACAGAAAACATGCTAATTAAAATAAATAAACAACTCAGCAGTGGTAAGTACATATAGCAGCAAGATTCTAACATCCTAAATATGTATATTAAGCAGTACAAGAAAATAGCTGACGAAATAAGAATACTAAAAAGTAAGTAACAATAACTGCATATAAAGTCACACGTGCATCGACTGCCATACAGAAAAGAGCTACTCAAGCCCATCGAATATCAAAGAAGCTTAGTACCATCACAGCTAAGACATAAGGAGGCTAGGCATATAAGCACATAATGCAAGCGAAGGGTCTTAGCACCAGTACAGTTAAGGCCCAACTGTATGCCCCTAACGACATACGGAGGCTAGTAAACTAAGCATACAAGGCAACCTTAATGCCAGTACGGCTAAGGCACCAACGGTGTACCCCTAGCGACATAAGGAGGCTAGTAAACTAGGCACACAATAAAATAGATCCTTCCCCTAATGACATAAGGAGGCTAGGCAATAAGGATATAACTAAGAGGCAGCTCATAAAATTATTATCTTTTCATAAATCACTTTAATATTTTCACAAAGGATCTAAGGAGTCTCTATATTTCCTAACATTTTATTCATGCATCAAATGTCTTATATGATATGCTCAAGAAAGTACTGCACAAAAGTACAAGAAAAGCGTAAGCAACAATCATCAAAGTAAGCAAGAGACTCTACTAAACATAGTGATATTATTTGTTTTCTACTTAACCATTCTAACTATTCCAAGTTACACAAGTTTAGGATCACCGTTTTTCTACTATCGAGTGTAACTCAGAAATTCGTCCTTACAAGTTAAAAAAGGATTGGAACTGATCAGGTTCCAATCTAGTTCAATCAGATAGACGACTACGAGTTAAATCAATAAATCATACGTCTTAGTTTTGTAAATTTAGACGTTCTAACTAAGATCTGATCAAGATCTTCTATACCTATAGATTATGAATTAAATACTACGAGAATTAGATTTAATCTCATAATCCAAAGGATAAGACCTAAGTTCTATGTTTTATTCTATAAGTGATCTACTAGTTATGGCAAATCCTATTAAGTAATCAAATATAATATGATGAATCTCCTACCTTAAACCTAAGGTTAAAAGATAAAATAATCAGAACGAGTTGTAAAATAAAAGAAAGTCTAGAAACTAATAAACTAAGGTTTCACCCATAGGATAACCTAATTTACCTAATGAATGAACTCTATCCTATGATCTAGTCCTAGTCTCAGGAAAGGTCCTTAAGGTGTAGTGCTTTTAAGACTTAACAGAAATTATTGGAATCTAACTTAAGAGTTGATTTCACTCACTTAATTGATACTAAGAAGATTATAACCTTAGTTTAAGAGTTTTGAAATATAAACTAGAGGTTAAGAGTACATAGTCCAAACTTAGGGCAAAATGACTATTTTGCCCCTACCTTAAGGGTCAAAAAGTCAACTTTTGATTTATGGGTCAGAATTGAATTTTTTTAGTTCCAATTGGTTCCTTACTATCTAACTTGAAGATAGACAGTAAGTACGCCTAAATCGGGTGAGAAACGATCAAGTTATGGCTAAAATAAGGCTAGGGGTAATTTGGTCATTTACCTAAATTTCCAGTGTTCAGATCCTAAATATTATTTTAATATAATGATGACATTAAAATTCTAGGCTAGTTAGCATCTTGATCTGACTAAGTTATGGCTGTTTGAAGTCTAGGGGCATTTTGGTCATTTTTCACTAAAGTCAACTCTAAATTCTAGGGTTGACTTTTTATCCTGATATCCGAATGAAAAAACTAATACTACTACGGTGATGGGGCCACTCTCCTGAGCATTTTAAGACCCATATTGACTATGTTTTGATAATTGGGTAAAAAGTTATGGGGTCTTAAAGAGGCCCCAAAATGCTACCTCGTTATGCGTACCCCGAAACGAAATTTTACATTACGCCATTTGATCCTAAATATTTTTCTGACTATTTTAAGACCCATATTGGCTATGTTTGGATCATCCTACAAAAAGTTATTAAACTTTTAAGATTTACTATTCAAAAATACAATTTGAATTAATTTATTATTCATTTATTCAAATTGAATGATTTTACTGTTCATTCCTTAAGTTTTTATTTAATTAATCACTATTTAATTATTAATTAATTAATTAATTAATTTTACTGTAGCAAAGTAATTAGTGCTAATTACTGTTTAATTAGTCTTAATTAATCTCTAATTATATTTAATTATTTAAATTTACTGTTTATTCCTAAAGTTTTTATTTAATTAATCACTTTTAATTATTAATTAAATAATTAATTAATTTTACTGTAGCAAAGTAATTAGTGCTAATTACTATTTAATTAGTCTTAATTATTTGTTAATATTAAATTAAATATAATTAATTAGGTTTTACTGTTCAAAAGTAATTAATTATCCTAATTACTGTTTAAGATTTAATTAACAGTTAATTAATCCTTAATTAATCTTTAATTATAATTATTTAATTAAAGTTACTGTTTAAAAGTAATTAATTATCCTAATTATTGTTTAGGATTAAATTAACATTTAATTAATATTAATTAATCTTCTAATTATTTTTAGTTAAATAAAGTTACTGTTCAAAAGTAATTAACACTAATCCTGGGTTAATTAACACTAACTGTAATTAATTAGGGATAACAGTAATTAATTAACACTAACAGTAATTTAATTAATTTCTAATTAACTAATAGTGGGCCCCACTGACACGTGACACTTCCAGAGGCTGCCACGTGGTACTATAGGCCACACAGGCTGCTGACTCAGCTCGGCTGACTGGATAGTGGGCCCACCTAACACGTGGCACTGCCAGAGGCTGCCACGTGGCACTGTGGGTCCCACGGGTGCTGACTCAGCTCGGGTGACCGGGCAGTAGGTCCCACCTGACACGTGGCACTGCCAGAGACTGTCACGTGGCGCTGTGGGTCCCACGGGCTGCTGACTCAACTCGGGTGACGGGGCAGTGGGCCCCCACGTGACACGTGGCGTGCCCATAGGCTGCCATGTGGCTGGGTGGGCCCCACCCTCGCTGACGCGGACCCGACCCGAGCGGGGCGGGCGCGGGTCGACCCGGCCCGGCCCGGAAGCGTGACGCTTCGCCTTCCGGGGGGTTCGGCGGACCGAACCCAGTCCGCTTTGGGGACCTGGTGCGCCCGATCGGGTGGGTTTGAGCCCGATCGGAACGGTGGATGTGAAGATGATATCCTAATCTACATATCCTACAATTTTTGTAATGATCGAACGGTAAACAAGGGAAATCGGGGTACCTGAAGTTCGGATCGGCGAAGGTTTCGACGGAAAAATAGGGCTGACTTCCGGGCTTGATTCCGGCTCGATCCGGGCTCCGATCGGTGAAAACTCGGAGCCTAGGGGTAGGCCGAGGTCTTATAGACCGGACGGCGACCTCGCCGAGGTCTGGATGTGACCGAATTGGCCAAAAAATGCGATGGGCCGCCGCGTGTCACGCGGGCGGAGAGGGCGAGGAAGACGCCTCCGGACCGTCGGATCTGTGCGATCGCGGACGGTCCGGATCGCTCCAGACCACGTGACGCCGATCGCGGCCGAGGGCCGTCGGATCCGCGCGCGATCGGACGGTCCGAATGGATCTGTCCGATCTGACGGCGCCGTTAACTGGAGTTAACGGCGTCGTACGACGCCGTTATATAATTAATTAATTAATTAATTTTTTTTTTTAAAAAAAAAACATTTTCAGAAAAAAAAATTTTGAACATGTTTTTCCTAGCTAATTTGGGGTCAAGGAATTCAATGGCGCAGTCGGATTTTCGATCCGACGAGTATTTTGATACCTCGATTTCCGTGATATTTTTATTATTAAAATATTCGTCGAAATTTCGACGACTTCCGATTCACACGAAAACTTCACCCCAAGCTAATTTGGGGTCAAGAAATTCAATGACGCAATCAGATTTTTTATCCAACGAGTATTTTGATACCTCGATTTCCATGGTATTTTTATTATTAAAGTATTTGCTGAAATTTGACAACTTCCAATTAATACGAAGACTTCACCCCAAGCTAATTTGGGGTCAAGGAACGCAATGGTAGTGTCCGTTTTTCGATCGGAGGTCAATTTAAATATGTCAATTTCCGAGGTTCCTAAAATTCTCAAAATAAAGATTTAATCCGTTTGACCTCTGGTTTGGACCGGATCTTGGTAGTTGACTCCAAATGACCTAATTAGCACTTAAGATTATGTTTAAGACTTAGGGTTTGTCTTAATCAATCATGGTAACAACTTGGGTTGTTACAGTAATGTTTGTATCTCGTTCAGAATGCTGCCTTTGGGATGTCCTCATCTTTTATTCTCACCTGGTGGTATCCGGATCGAAGGTCAATTTTGGAAAATACTACTGCTCCAGTGAGTTGATTAAACAAGTCATCAATGCGAGGAAGATGATATTGATTCTTGATTGTGACCTTATTCAATTCCTGATAATCAATACACATCCTCATGGTACTGTCTTTCTTTTTGATAAACAACACAGGAGCTCTCTAATGTGACATACTGGGACGAATAAGGCCTTTATCTAATAATTCCTTTATATGCTCTTTCAATTCTTGAAGCTCTTTTGGTGCTATTTATATGGTGTCTTTTGATAACGGTTGCGTACTGGGAATTAAATCAATAGTAAAATCTATATCCTGTACCAGAGGTATTCTTGGCAAATCATTGGGAAATATATTTGAAAACTCATTGGTGACCCTTATATCTGTTAAGGAAGCTACCTCTTTTATGCTTCCTAACATTGTTACTATGTAGGCTTGGCACCCATTCTGAATCAGCCTAGATGCTTGTATGATATTGTTGAGAGATGCGGCAGTGCCTAGCCTTCCCATAAATGTCACTAATCTCCCTGCACTCCTGAGACTGACCTTTATACGCTGGCAGTCGATGAATGCTTGATGACAAGATAGCCAGTCCATACCCAAAATGATATCAAAATTTGAAATTGGAAGAACTATTAAGCTGGCTTTAAACGTTCCACAATTAATTGGGATTTGCATTCGCAATACTCTCTAGCGCTCATGAGGGCGCCGGATGGTAACCCCACATTTATTTTTTCTGTTAGTTCTTTAAATGGCAGTTGTAACTTCCTTAAGAATGTCTTAGAAATAAATGAGTGACTCGCACCCGTGTCAAATAATGTTATACACGCGCTCTTAAAAAAGTATAAAGTACCTATTATTGAATGCATGCTAAAGATTTATTTCTTAAAAATTAAGAAATGCCGGTCAAAGTAATTTAAAAGTACCTGTCACCACGTCATGATCATTGGGAGCCATAATCGGGGTAAGTGTGTAAACCATAGCGGCAGTTGGTCGTCTCGGGGCATGACCTCTCCTTTGAATCGGCGTGGTTGCGGAGATGCTGTCGAGGCTGGTGCACTTGCTAGAGCCAGTGCACGAGTAAGGGTAGATACTTTGTTCATGTTGGGCCTCTGAATGATGTCTCCATCAATAGTTTTAAAAGATTTGCAATGTTGGTAACTATGTCCCATCCTGCCATATTGGTAACATCTGTAGCCAGTGTGATAGCACCTGCACATTGGGTGTGGTCATCGACATTCTGAATTTGCCCTTTCCCTAGCAGCCCTGAGGTGATTATATAAATATTGGCCTGCCGACTAGGTCGAGACCTTTTAAAGGTTTCACGACTATCTTGGGATTGGGAGTGTCACTTTTCTTGGCGTTCGACAATTACCTGTTCATTATGCTTTATAATGGTTGCGCAATCCAGTAACTTAACAAATTTGGTATGCTTGAGTGGGAGTAAGCTGGTTCGCATGGAGTCCTTCAAACCATCCAAGAACCTGCTACACCTAGAAGCCTCTGTGTCCACTAGCTTGTGCGCATACCTGGAGAGCCTTGTGAACTCAGACTCATAAGCCGCGATGGACCTATTTCCCTGAGTCAGCATGATGAATTGGCTCTCCAATATTTTTTGGGCAGAAAGAAGGATGTAACAACCTTGGAATGCCTCCGCAAATTCCTCCCACGATATATCCTCTAGCTCCAAGCCCATGAATTGAGTTTTGTGGGTGACTCCCCACCATCGCTCGGCTTCAGCCTTGAACAGGCTTTTAGACAATCTCACCGCATCTTTGGCCGAGCATTTTATATACTCTAGTTTACATTCTATCTCCTGTATCCAATCTTCTGCCTCCATCGGCCGAGCTGACCCGTCGTAGCGCGGAGGGTTCAGCTTTAGGAAGGCTATGCTAATTATGTGCCCTTGTTTAGGAGGAGACTCATGAGTTTTGTGTTGATTGGCTAATATTTGGGCAATTAACTCCAAGATCTTATTGGTTTTATTCTTCAATAGTCCTAAAGGCAAAGGGGCCTTCACTGGAGTCTCTATTGGCAACTTAGGAGAAACTCATCCGGATTCAACTATAAGGAGGGTGATTGCGATAAATAAAGATTTGAATGCATTATTTAGAGAGAATTAATATTTTATGCAAAAGAAAGTTAACATAAATAAAGATATAATCATTTTCTCTTGTTACACATAATTTCGCTCTTAAGAAAATAGTAGTTTAAATGAGTTTCTTAAGGCTTTCAACCCAAAGCTTCCTATACTTATTAGTAATTTTTCTCGTCTTAGAAGTTGAGGCTGCATTCCCCGTTTGGCGGGTCTCGTGATGCACCTTCCTTTTAACCTCTGAAATGCTTTTCTTCATGCTCTTCTTCTTTCTCCAGAGTTAATTCTGCCAACTTAGGATGTACCAACCTCAGTGTCTCCTTCAATTCTTACACCTCTTTTTGGAGGCTAGTAATTTTCTCGTAGGAGACACACATGAATCTTGTCAAGTTCTCACTACGTGCCTCCTCATTGTCCTCCAATTCTCTTATCTAATCTTCAAGGGTAGGGGGGCTGAAATTAGGTTCATGGATGTTCATATGCTAAGACCCTTCTTGACTTAAGTCAGTTTCCGAGTGTTCCAACGAATAATTGGGAGAATTCATCTGTTAAAAATTCAAACTTACAACTTATTGAATAATAGCCTTATTATGTCACTAATTTTCTATAAAATATTTTGTCCCAATAATAGCCTCATTGTGTCATAAGTTTTCTATAAGATATTTTATCCCAATAATAGCCTTATTATATCACTAATTTTCTATAAGATATTTTGTTCCAATCTATTTGTATTTTAAATTGAATGATTTCTCAATTATGGCTTTTATGTCAATTACTATTTTACTCCAACACTTCCAAATCCTGCTCTGATACCAACTGTGATGACCCATGTTAGGTTGGTAGCAACCAAACTAACATCGGATGCATCTCTCCGCAGGATCATATTGGCGGTGAAGTAAAATAGCAGTTAAATAAATATCCAAAGACATTCAAGTATAAAGAACTAATATTTATTCAATTTGAAATAAATAACATTCATAATTTATTATATAAATATTATTATACAAACATGATTATCCCTAAAAGGGGCTGTTATAGTTCGTTAATTTCTCGCGCCATGCCTTTAAACTATATCATCCTCCTCTAGTTGTATATGATATGGCATTATAAAAATAATGCTTTAGTGCATATTCTAAATATAAAAGATATTAAAAATATACTTTAAGCAAAAGAGAAAGACAAAAATGATAATAATTGCAGGAAAATATAGTTTATAGCAAAAAGATAATCATAACTTCTACAAAATAAATATTCTTTTATGACATGCTAAATTTTCAAACAGAAAAGTAATAATAGCATAAAAATTCATATTTATATTTATGTCTATAATATTATGAAGTAATGATAACAGTTCTGATTGGCAAAGCTAGAATCATGAGGCTGGATTCATATGCATTTAAGCATAACTTTCACCTGGGCCCTCTTAAGAGCTTCAGATGGCAATAAACATGCATTTAAGCATAACCTTCACCTAGGCCCTCTCAAAGGCTCGATATGGCACCTTTATAGCTCCCGAGAACTAGCCCTGTCCCTAACTTATTCATGCTTCGTTTCAGAACCTTTTTGCAACATTCACAAGATACATAAACATCATTTTGTTTCTCTCACATCATTAGTAGTAAAAATAACACATTAAATAGCAACACAAAATAGACTCAAAACGATGCTTAAGCAATAAATTATAGTAAAAAATATTAAAATATCTAGTGTACCATTTTTGTTTAACTTAACAAGATAAATCACTCATAAACTTGATGTGTCTGCAAAAATTATAATTGACATCTTATTAAACTTTGCAACGACCTATTTATTAGATTTAAAACTTATATTTTTGTTCTAAAGTTTGATTTTTACATTTATATACTTAGAATCTCAAAGTCATAGGAAAAATAATGTTTTTTTTCTAAAATTTTTAATTTTGTTCCAAATTTTATACAGATTCGAATGCTTATTAGAATCAAGTGTATCAAATCATGTTAAGCATATTAGAACTTCCTCCATATGATTCAATACTTAACTTTACTGATTTACAGATCTAAATGTAACAGTTGAATGTAACAAAATTGCACGATGTCTAAAACCCAATATTGTAGTAGTTCAAATTCCTATTTTTTTCAACTTCATTACTATATTATCTTTAATTTATTTTACTCTTAGACCAAAGTTTATCATTATTCACTAGACTATGAAAATGATCCTATTACAATGTATACGTGATCTTATCATCAAGCTAAACCAGGATGTTAAAAAAGAATTTTATATCCAATATGAAATATCTTTAGTCGTTACCTAGTTCAATAAACTAGTTATTTTATGAATATTTAAACAAGCATTCATAGTCAAAAAATATCAACGGATACCATAAAAAATTTATAAATATATCAACTAAAAAAATTATTATTACCATATAAAGTAATTTTTTGAAACTTTATTTGCATTATACGTTCTGCTCTCAATCAATATGGGCAAAAAAGGTGTTGCACCATAAAAATAAAAATATAAGGCATATTATAATAAATCGATTTTGAAAGTAAGTTTCAAATATTTATACATATATAAATTCAGAATATTTTCGGCTCTCACTTAGCCTTCTCTAACCCCGTCCATCGCAGTGAAGAGTTCGGCGCAGGGGAGGCGATCGGGAGTTGCGCGGAAGAAGAAGAAGCTCAGCGAAGGAAAGGACGCAGGCTACGTCTCTCGGGCGTAAGGGCTACGGCGGAAGAAGGGATCGATTCCTCTTGTTCGGTCGGCCGCCAGGTACGTCCTCACTGCGTATTACGGGAGCGTTCGGTCCGTGAGGAGTCGAGAGAGAGCAATGGAAGAATAGCGGCATGATAAGTGTAAGTGTGTTTCCAATTTCTTTTCTAATAGAACTGTCAGACCTTAATTTTCGAAGGTTTTTTTGACTTTGGTTTCCTGTTTTGATCTTTCGCGCTTAGCGCTTAATGGCAGTTTCTTATTTCAGCTTAAATGAATTCAAAAACTTTCTTTATTAACAATTGTAACCTGTTTTGATTTTAATGGAAAGGAAATTGAAATTTATGGGACATTAATATTTTCCTTATAAATGACCTAGGGTCATTACAATATATGTTTATATGTGTGTAATATTTACACTTGTAAGTCATGTATATCAGAAGATAAGGTGATAGATACCTGTTGGTTTGGTTCCATAAAAATGTGGATATAAACATTGACGTAATTAAATAATAAATTTGGGTGGTTAAACATCTCGCGGGGTAATCGGATTACACTCGATTTGGGCATGATCCTATTATCCGATTTTGTGAAGAAATTGGGTAATCCGATTACCCAACATTTTACCCTGAAAGAGTTTTACTTTAAGAATCCTACAAACCAAACGCCCGTATTTTGAAATTCCCGGAAAAATTATTATTTTACCCTTAAAATTTCGCTAACCAAGCAGCGCCTTACTGAAAAATTAAGGAAATTTTTAGGTTGTAGAAGTGCTGTGGTGCTGGAGTGTCTTTCTAGTGCAATTTTGCTTCTGCCAAATGCTTGGAGTTTTTGGTAACTTTCGTATAACCTTTAATAACTAAGATTGCATACATACTTTTGCATTTCAGCATCACCCATTCCAAGTGTTTTGGGGTTTGTGAACATTGAACTTTCCCCATGATTTTTTTCCTACCCTTTGTTTGTTTATAATGTTGTCACTCTTGACGTGCAAAGTGACAAGGAGCATCAACTTGTAAATGTTTCAGAAGGCACACTTTCAGTTATTACGGCTTTGCTTGCCCCTCTTGCTAACGTTTAATCTTTAGTTGGCTTAGTAAAAAAAACACCACAAATGCTTATAGATCATTGTTACTTCGGTTGGATTGACATTGAATATTTTAAGCTTATCATTAAAAACAAGTATCCCTTATCTCGAATAAATGATTTGTTTGACCAAATTTTGGGTGCTTACACGTTTATTGTTTGATTTGGATACCATCAGTTGGTAATGAAAACTACATTCTATTTGTGTTATGGCTAATTTAAGCTTCTTATGGTGTTGTTCAATGGGACCAATGTGTTTTTGTTGCTCATTAATGTGTTGGTTTATTGAGCAATGATTCGTTCATGATAGTCTTTATTGGTGGCAC
Organism: Gastrodia elata; assembly: GCA_016760335.1. Classification (NCBI taxonomy): domain Eukaryota; kingdom Viridiplantae; phylum Streptophyta; class Magnoliopsida; order Asparagales; family Orchidaceae; genus Gastrodia; species Gastrodia elata. The sequence continues at coordinate 43,876,842 of CM028672.1, read as the reverse complement.
TCTCGCTTTCTCTTGATCTAAGGAAGATCATATGCTACACTTGAGAACTGTTTTAGGCACTTAACAAGATTTTTGGTTGTACATCAAGTCTTTATGTGCAACATTTGCTTGGATTTTCTTGGGCATGTTCGTTGGTCCGAGGTAGATTGGTGCTATGATGAATTGGCCAAATTCGATTAGTTTTTTGAGGTTCACAGCTTTCTGGGGATGGCTGAGTACCCCATAAGTTTGTGAAAGGTTCTCTAAGATTATAGCTCACTTGACTTTGGTTGTCTTAGATGACCTTTGTATTTTGGATCATGTCTGTGAGGCTTCTTTCATGTAATTAAAGCTTTGTTTCCTTTTTTTTTTCTAGTCTTATTATCTCTTAAAAATGTGTTTTTTGATCTTCTGTGATGCATTATAATGTGACCTTGGGTGTTGGATCATAAATAGAAACTCAATCATTGCTTACGCTTTCATGCAATTTCATTAAAATTCTCAAAGCTAAATTGTACTACATGCAGGAGTTAAATTTGCATTGATGTTGATAGCATGAGCAGATCAATAATTTTTATGTAATAGTTTGTTATCTGTCATTTAAAGCTAATGTTGTGCTAGATTCTTTCAATGACATGTCCTCCGTTCTAACCTTTAATTTCAGTTAGATCTATGGTTTCAAGAAGATTGATCTCAAGGTCATTCCTTCTTTCTTTTGATGGTCCCTCTTTTACTGTGCTTCTTTTTAGACTTTGTTTCATGGCTAGATTGTTTTAGCTCATTTAAGCAATTGATTATAGGGATTTAATGAAGTTTTTTTTTTTTCTGAAAACACTTTAGTTTTCTTCACATAGATGATTTCAAACTAATCTATCATTTACGCTTATGGGTTCCCTTTGAATGCAACTGTAGCACCTAATACTTAATAGACTCACTTTTCACATCACACTTTTCATAATGAATGATCAAGTTGTATTAGGATTTTTGTTTTGGTGGCTAAATGAAGGGGGTGATTGTTGAGTTTTGTTTTGCAATACTCTTTATATCAGAAAGTAAAGGTTGGGCATCAGATGTCTAATGAACTTATTTAGCCATTTTCTATTCTTGAGTGGAAATGAGAAGAGGTAGTGATGAATTTTGTCACATGTATCTTCAATTGCATTAAGGTTATGATGTGTTTTGGGTTGATGTTGATTATTTGACCAAATTTGTTTATTTTTGTTGACCAACTCAGTGGAATAGTGTGCAACTTGTAGATTTATGCTTGATTCATTTGAGACGATCGTATTTGTATTGCACAATATTTAGCAGTAGTTTTAAAAATTTTCAAATTTCTCAAACTTATCATTGAACTCCAAGATTTTTAATAGTTACTATGCCAAATTCTACAGTTGGTCTCCTGTTTAGCTATTTGGCTAGATAGATATTCTTGAGAAGGATTAGATTTTTTACAACCCCCCATTTAATCTCTTATTCTTTTCTTTCCCATTGAGCTTTTGAAGTTATACCATGCAATTTTTTACTTACAACCTTCCATATGCATTTTATATCTTTATCGTGGAACTTTAGCAGGCTCAATATATGAAATGGATGTCTTATTTCTAGTAAATCAATAAATCAAGTTTAAGAAGGGAGTCTAGAAGAAATGACTAATATGTTAATTCAATCACTAGTGATTGATTCTAGCAACTCCTATGGAGGTAAGCATTGGCTGAGTTGAGCAATATAGAAATGTGCATGATGATGATGACTTCTATGAAATTTAGAAGGGGTGCTGAGGAGAGGGAACTTTCCATTGAGCTTTTGCAGGCTCTAGATCTTGAGTACAATTACTAAGACAATATTTTGCGTTGAGGAAAGAAACTCCACATTGCAAGCTTAGTGAATGTGGTGAATTTTAGAAGCTCACCATTCCTCTAAGATTGTTGAATTTTTTGGGGTTGACAAGATGCTGCTGAACTCACATTGGCATGCTTCTTGGCTGAAAGTGCAAAAAAATATGTAGTTCGATACATTTGAAATATACTTTCTTTGTACCTCTAAGTTGACAACATAAAACAAGGCTTATACTATCAGCTTTCTATCTCTACGAGATTTTGGCCGAGCTTCTCGACGAAAATTTTCAAGGGGTTGCTAATGGCCAAAAGATGATGCATTTGTCTTTGTGGCGGTGAATATGTTCTTCAAGATAATCACTTTGGTTTTGTGCAAAAATGTTTTTATATATGGATAGACAGCAAATTTATCTTCAAGTATGTCTAGGTGAATTTTGGTTTGCTAAGTTTCATTATATCCAACCAGGATGCTAAATTCTTAGCAGATTTTGGAAGGGTATTGGGTGATGATAGATTTTCCATTGAAATGAATCACAATATTTCATCTATAGATACATGATCAAATAGAGATAATCAACTACACAATAATATATTTAATTGGAGGATTCCATGTCAAACATTTGAAGACTTGGGACAAAAGAGTCACCCTTACACTCAGTTTGCATTTAACTTAGATGCCCTTGATTTCAACCTTGATGGTGCTTATCACTATTTGTCTTAGTTACTTGATACAAAGTTCATTTGATATGCAATGGTTGGTAGAACCATTGCCTAGGTTTGACAAATAGAGGAATTTAGTTGATCTCAAAATTTTGGAGAATATTGATAAGATCCATTTCCAAGTGGAGGAAAACTCAAAACTCTCCTAATAAACAAGGCAAGGTACGATCATTAATATGTGAAGGAGAATTTAGAAGTCGCTGATTTGGCCTAGTTTTATACTACAATTGAATGATTGAAAGTTAAAGAGAAGAAGCTTAGGCTGATAAAATTGGTCTATTTTGAGTGTTAAAGAGGATAAGAGATGATGCTTATCAGCTATTGCTTCTTACCTTCTTGTATATATATTTTTTAGTCAATGCCAAAAATCTCAAGCCATTTGAATTTTCAATGTTTGACCAAGAACTCAGAGAAGTGCAAACACCCATGGATGAGCTTATTTTTAGGAAAGAAGAAAAACTCTTTGAGGACACCTTATTTGGGACTAGGCAACCCCCAACTTGATAAGTTGCCACTACTATCTACATGAATTACATTTGATGAGAACCACTAAGCAAAACAAAAATATACACATTAGAGAAAGCCATGAAGAAATTTGTAGAGTTAGACTTAACTCATAGGAGTTGTTGACCTTAGGAGTCTATCACATTTAGTCAAATTAATGTTTCTCCTTTGATGATAACAAACCACTTAAAAATAGTTTTTGAATACTAACAATTTTCTAACGAGTTAGTGTTCTTATAAAAATAGCAATTCAAGAAGGATATTATCTAGAAAACCTAAGAATATATGATACTGTAAATTAGAAGATGGAATAGGAAGAATCAAGCCACATTACAATAGCTATTTAAGAATATTACTTTATTATTTTTATATCTATATTCTTATTGGAATATAGAAATATGATTTCATATGATGTAAAGCTACTAAGTGTTGAGATTAAGCTAAGAGAACATAATAAGAGCCTAAAAAAAAATTAATTTGGCATTGCATCTAGATGCCTAGTTTGTGACCTAGGCACATCGTAATCATATGCACAAACCACATGCTCAGACATATCGCACCCATATGGTCAAACCGTGCTCTCAGATGCATAATCTTGTTTCTGGCTCGGGCTTAATCAGAAAAAAAGATCACGGGCTACGGATCATGACCCCACATCAAGACGTGTTTATACACACCCAGGTGCATCCCAAAATTTCCAAAATATGATCGTTGCCATAGTTTGGATCCGAATTTTCTTTATTATAAATAGGGACCTCAGGCCACATCCCAAAAGAGACTCGTGTTCTCAAAATTTTCTTAAATCTTTAAGCATTATCTATGGAAGGATTTCAAAAGGCTAACAACTCATAAATGCGATGCTATTTAATAATTTTTTTAAAATTTCTTTAAATCTTTAAAAATTATCTATGGAAGGATATCAAAAGGTTAACACCTCAGAAAATGATGCTATTTAAGAATTTTTGTTCAATCTTTAAGAATTATTTATGGAAGGATTTCAAAAGGCTAATATTAAAGTGATGCTAATTTCTTCGTAAAATTTCACCTTGATTTTCTTTTCTTTGAAAGGATAATAAAGTAATATTTAAAAGAATTGTAGTAAAAAATTTGCATAAACTAAATTTAAGTTCTCTACTAAATTCTGAAATATAATTCTTTAAAGTAGATATTGATGACTCATGGCTATAATATAGCAGAATATATCATGTTGGCTTTCACGCACTCTTGAAGATTTCAAAATTATGATTAGTTTTTGGTAATTTAGAATTTTAAAGCATTTCACATTGTGATGCATGCTAACTTGGCAAGCAAACGAGATACAATTTTCATTCATCTCATTCACCACATGGCCACTACAATTTCTACACATGGATATGTTTGGTCCAATTAGTCCTATGAACCTAGGAGATTCTAGATTTTGTTTTGTGTTCGTAGATGATTATTCTAGAGTCATTTAGGTCAAGTTTTAAAAATTTAAGAATGAATATTTTGTGAATTTGAGAAATTTGTTAAAAATACTTGGAACTTTTGATTTCTATAATTTGTTTTGATCATGGAGGAAAATTTGAAAATAATAGTTTTGATAATTTTTCTATTTCAATGGAATTAAATATAATTTTTCCACCCCGAGAACACCTCAATAAAATGGAGTTGTAAAATATAAAAATAGGATCAAGTGTGAGATGGTTAGGTTCATGTACTTGAGTACCACTTAAGTATTTCTAGGTTCATGCTATGTCTTAAACATAATTTGTGTTTGGGAGACTCTTAAGAAAACTTTATTTGAAAAACTTAATGGACAAAAACAAAAGAACATCATTTTTTTATATATTTGGTTGTAGATACTTTGTGCTTAAGGAGAGTGAAGGCAAATTTAATTTGCGTTTAGACGAGACTATTTGTTGGATACATTTGATTTTTAATAAGAGGAAACTTAAAGATGAAGAATCAATCAATGTGATTTTTGATGAATCTAAATCTTAACCTCATGTTAAATATCACTCAAATGATGAATTAGAAAATGATTTAAAATAAAATAAACGTATGTAGAGTTATTGGATATAGATTTGATTTGCCAAGGGAATGAAGGTATAAGCATAGTCATCCTTCAGATTTGATCATAGGAGGTCTATCTTAAGGTGTTCAAATTAGAAGATAATTTAGGAATCAAATGAGTCATGCTACTTGTTTTCTTTGATAAATTACAAAATAATTGATAAAGTACTACTTGATAATAACTTGATTGTAGCAATACAAGATGAACTTCAATTTGAAAGAAATTTAGTTTGAGATCTAGTGCCAAAGGTCAATTTTTTAAGCGTTATTATAGTGTCTTTAAAACTAAAATAAGTGATGATTGTTTAGTTCTTAGAATTAAGGCTCTTTTAATGGCTAAAAGATTCAAGCAAATTGAATGTGTAGATTTTGAGGAGACTTTTGCACTAGTAGCACAACTTGAAGTATTAGGTTGTTACTTGCATACGCATCTCATTGCAATTTCAAACTGTATCAAATAGATGTCAAATGTGCATTTCTCAATTGATACATTGGTCAAGATGCTTATATTTGCCTTAGGCTTTGAAAATGTAGATCATCTTGATTATATGTATAAATTGAAAAAGCCACTATATGGTTTGAAGCAAGTACCTAGGGCATGGTATGACATACTTAGTACATTTATCACCCAATGGTTTCACTAGAGGATTTGTAGACACTTGCACTTTTCCATAGGAAAACCCAGTAGATCTTCTCGTAGTTCAGATTTACATAAATAGCATTTTATTTAGTTTCACTAGTGATACTCTACGTGAGGAATTAAATTTTCTCATGAGCAAGGAATTTAAAATGAGCTTAATGAGAGAATTAAATTTCTTTCTATGTGAAAAATAAAATAGAATGCATGAGATATCTTCATATCACAAACTAAATACACTAGAGAGTTTCTCAAGTGTTTTAAGTTGATAGTAGTAAACCCCTAAATAACCTATGAGTTCAACTATACTCTTAGACATCTCTCCTAGTACTAAACACATGTCAAAAACTTATGGTAGTATAATAGATTCATTGGTTTACCTGACAACAAGTAGACCTAACATCTTGTTCAGTGTTTGCTCTATGTTAGGTTTTAAACTAACTTTAGGGAAACCCATTTGATTGATGTTAAGCATAACTTTAGATTTTAATGGCATCCTAACCTTAGGACTTTGGTGTTTTCATAATATGATGCTTTTTCTCTTATTGACATCTAATTTAGATTTTGCTAAATTGAGGACCGATAGGAAGAGTACATCCAAAATTTATCAATTTCTTAATAGTTTACGAGTTTCTTAGTCAAGTAGGAAACAAAATTCAATGGCTTTCTCTATTGTCGATGCATAATACATAGCAGTTGGAAGTTGGGTTGCTTAAGTCTTATGGCTTAAGCAGCAGTAATTATATTAGGGAATCAAGCTACAAAATATTTCAGTCAAGTATGATAACGAAAGTGTCATTAGTCTCACTAAAAATCCTATATAACATTCATGCACTAAACATATTGAGGCTATGGACTACTTTATTAGAGATCATTCAGCTAGAGGCAAGTGATATAATTTGGTACATTGAGCACATGGTAGCAAATATCTTTACACAGCCATTATTTAGTGATAGATTTCATCAACTAAGATGTGAACTATGATTAATTGATCCATCTTAGCTATTCTATTCTCTTTTTGATTATGGCAAAAAAAGGAAGAATTTTCTACCTTTTTTGTCTTGGGCTTTTAAAATCTTTTTAGAGTTCATATATTAAGGGGGAGTTATTTTTATAAATTTTTTTAAATTCTATTCTATTGTGAGTTATTTTTATAAATTTTTTTAAATTCTATTCTATTGTTCTTTGCTTCATAAAGGCTTTGTTGAACAAAGATTTTTAATAAAGCATCACTGAATCAACTCTTAGGAAAGCATTGTTTAACCGAAACCAATTCCATTATGCATAATATTGTGATAATTCTTGTACTGGACATAACTACGATTGTCTAAATATTGATTTATGTTGGATTCAAGTCAAACTTCTCTGCTTGGATTGTTTCTGCAACTCAGGCTTCGCTGCCTTGATTGTTTTTTGCAACCATCAAGCGTTGAACCAAGGGTGATTTAAAGATAGATGTGACAATCACATGGAACTTTCAACTGCATCATTATTTTCCTTGTTAGGTCTTCCGTACATGAAGAAAATTAATCAATTTAAATTGGTGAAGTTGCATTATCTGCAACGAATAGAGGTTCAAAACTCTTAGTTATATTACCTCTGTCATCGCTAGTAGACTTATGCATATTATTAATGGTCAACTTTAGTAATCCTTCTCATTTTTTTTCTTGGTGCTATGTTTTAAATCTATTTTGTAGAATTCTTTTTCTCGCTTTGTTCAAGTTTGTTTTAATTTAATCATTTTTTTCGTAAGTCACATTATTGACATAAACAGTCCTATTGGTGCAGTTTCTATTCTTTTGTATAAGTTCAAACCATCCAATATATTTTTCATTGGAATGTTTTTATTATCTGCTACTCTCTCTATCCATCTTGTACTTTCATTTCCTAATCTTTCACCCTATTTATGCCATCTTGACCTTTTGTAACAGTAGTTGGTCTGCTACAGCTTAAACTTCTGTTCTTTTCATACCAGGGATATATTTGAAGGAGATATGTGCAAGTTTGCATGGAAAGGATCAATTAGTTTGTGAAGTTAGTAACTTGTGTTACTATAACTGTGCTCAGTTTAAAAGGCTGATCTGCTTAGAATTAATTATTGGGGAAAAACTCTACAATGGCTCAGCCAGGAAGCAATGTAAGTTTACTTATCTTTGTTCATTTAATGCTTGATTCCTTCTGATTTGTCATGTAAATTTAGACTGTTGAAACTCTAGCCTTCATTTGATACTATTTCTCAATTCCATAGCCAGTTGGCGTTGACAACACTTTTAGAAGAAAATTTAACAGAGAGGAGTATTTGGAACGAGCTCGTGAAAGAGAGCAACAGGTCCCATTTAATACTTGCAGTACATTTTGGTGTTAAACTATTTTATTGCCTGGTTACCCTTTTGTCCTATTTGTGGCAGGAAGAGGATGCTCGAACTAAGCTTAAAGGCAAGTTTTGTGCTCTAATTTTTTAGTTTCTTTGGTTTTAAATTGTATATCAATTAAAAAACTATTCATGTATCTAATGAATTTATGTGGCCAGTTTACAACTTTTCTTTTTTTCAACTTTAACTCTCAGGAAAAGCTCCTCCAGCTCAACGAAAGCCTCTAAAACACCGAGATTATGAGGTTGATCTTGAGTCGCGGCTTGGAAAAACTCAGGTTATAATGCTTTACTATTGAATGTGTAGTTTGGTTGGTTTGTAAATTTTGAATTTTTCTGAAAGTATTAAATATCATGTAGAACCAACATAATGTTTCGATATTCTTGCGCTATACTTGACAATCATGCAACTAGGCGCTGACTGTTTCTGAATGCTTAAAACTATTGAGCCTGATAAGCGTAATGATTTTTTTGTTTCTTGAAGAAACATAACACAGTTTCACGCTATTAAAAGAGTTTCAGTTATAAATGTGCTAATTATTTTTAAGTTGCTTTTCTCAACAGGGCTATTAGGAAAGCCAGTCATCATTTTATTTGAATTGTTTTACCGTCATTGACAGTATTGCATTGTGTAAGGTGATGAATGATTCTATGGGCTATGTGAAAAGTTTCTTGTAAAAATTAGACTATCGATATGTCAATTACCATCCAGCTTCCATCTTTGCAGACTTGCCGAAGTCATAGAATGTTCATTGATCTTTGAGATTGAAAATATTATAAGCTTCCATACTTGAACATTTGCTTGCTATGCTTATGCAATATAGAGAATTGGAATATGTATGCTTGTGTTTGTTATGGCTCATTGTTGCATATATCAGAATTGAAATGCACTTAATATTGTAATATGATTTTTTTTGGGAGTTATAGAGTTTGGAATCATCTTATATGAAGGTTTGATATGCCTATTTACCAAGAATTGCAGGATTAGACATACTTTATTATCACTGTATAACTCAGGAACAATTAACAATGCTAAAGCAAGGTTTCACTGTGTGTATACTTGGAAAATTGAATATTTATTTTTTGTAGGCTGATCCTTGCTTCTGACATTCGTTTATTTTATAAATGTAACTTTGTTACGTTTTTGTGAAAAAATTATATTTTATTTTAGGGTGACTTCAGCTGAAATAGTTTTCTCTGATACTCTTATTGCATACTGCATGTATGGCTGTTAAGTTGTAGTGATGTTAAAATGCCTACAATTTATCCGCTGATGAGTAAATATTATCTTTAATATGCTAGTACTAGGAGTTTGGTACTCAGTTACCATAAATGAAGGGTGACCGATCCAAAGCTAAAATTATGATTATTCATCTTGCTGAATCAAGGTGTTATCTTTGAGTGATATCCTGAAATGATCCCTCAATTATTAACAAATGTTCAAATTTAATCCTTCAACTATTAAAATACCTAGAATAGTTCCTCAACTCTTTTTAAAAAGCCAAAATAATATATTTTTATTTTCTTAACTTGACTCCTAGTAGTGGTTTGATGATGCATCAACGAGTGCAATGGTTGACATGACGACATTTGAAGTGCTTGCAATCAAAATTTTATTACTGAAGGGCAGAAAGAAGAAAGCATTCACAACACATGCTCCTTAGCAGATTATGTACTCTTTGCTCAGAGAACCTCTGTTCATCACCACTTGGGTTGCGCTGCCCATGATCTAAGCTCCAGATGATCTCATCGTCTAAGAGCTCATCTCAATTAATGGCTCATATGTGAACACCTCTCACAAAATCAAGTCCACAATCCACACATTGTTGTCGAACCACTGTGTGTTCACTTCTTCATCAATGGTTTCACAACATGCAAATCTTTTATGTGCTAGATTGAGCTTCCCAACTATTATCTCCTGTGCTCAGCTGCTTATCTTCTTTCCAATCTTCATTTGTTATCCTGGAGGAAGCTTTTTACTTCGATGGATTGAAACCTCAAGTCCTTACTCAACAACCTCAGACTCATACTTGATCCAACATTAATTTTTTTATTTGAATGATACATGGAGGTGATCTTGAGCTCTTTATCAGTCTACCATTAATATTTCTCTTATTTAAGGCTAAGAAGAACCCTCAATTTCTCTGTGGATTGAAATCTAAGATACTTACCCTTGGTTGAACCTCAAGTCCTTACTCAACAACCTCAGACTCATACTTGATCCAACATTAATTTTTTTATTTGGATGACACATGGAGGTGATCTTGAGCTCTTTATCAGTCTACCATTAATATTTCTCTTATTTAAGGCTAAGAAGAACCCTCAATTTCTCTGCGGATTGAAATCTAAGATACTTACCCTTGGTTGAACTGCATAATGTTTGGTGGTGTAAACAAGATGTTTAAGAAAAATATAAAAAGAAGTTTCATTATAGTGAGTGCTTTAAATGTAAAAAATATTAGTATTTAAAGAAATTTAAGTTCTCTTTCCATGAATTAAAAAAATGTGACTTGTAATACGAAAGCCATCGCTTTGAATTTTTTTTATTTGAGGAATTAGATGTTATTGAGAAGAAACATATTTATAAATTAGTTAAATTAAGAGATATGAAAATCAAAGATTTTCCCCAAGTGAACTATAATAGGAATATTAATATTATTATTTTTTGAATAATGAGGACATTCAACTTAAATGATAGAATTATTTTGGTAAGTTTATTGACAGTTGTAATAATAAAAATAATACAAGTCAGTTTTGTTTTTAGGTAATGCTAATTGCTATAATAATCAGATGAGTTAATTAAATTGAGATTTAGAATGCCTTAAAGAAAATGAAGAGTGGTAAAGCTGTATGGTTGGATGACATCCCCATTGATATGTTGATAGGGAGAGGAGTCTCTTAGTTTATTGTGGTCTATAATACAATTTTGAAGAGTAAAAAGATGCTTGATAAATGAAGAAAGAGTACCGTGGTACCTATTTATAGGAATAAATGTGGTTTTACATCAGGTGGATCAAGTGTGGTGGAGTCCTTTACTTGAGATTTGATGAAAAAATTTGAAAAAAATAAAAACATCCAATTGATATTTATAGATTTTGAAAAGCATATGATATAGTTTCAAGAGAAATTTTTTGGAGAGTATTGAAAAGAAAAGGGATTTGTTAGGTTTATATTGAAGCTATTAAAGAAATGTATATTAAAGAAATTGCTTGTTAGAATATACGAGGGGTTACCTAATGATTTTCTTGTTTCAATTGAATTCATCGTAGTTCTGCTTTTTATGTTAGTTATGGATGGTTTTAGAGAACACATTTTAGAGGAGGTGCCTTGGTACATTATTTGCAAATGATTCTCTTCTTATTGTAGAACTAGAAATAGGGTTAAAAGCATAATTTGAGTTGTGGAGAATTATTTTTGAAGGATTTTTATTTTAGTAGATCCAAAATAGAATATATGGAGTATAAGTTTAATCATTTTAACAATTAAAGATCATGTTATTAAGAAGATTAAAAGGTTCAAATATATTAATTAAAATTTACAAAACATTATAAAAAAAAGAGGGTGATGTGATTAGCATGATCCAAGCTAGTTAGCTTAAATTGAGTACTTCTGGGGTTTAGTGTAATTGAAAATTTTGACTTCTGCTTAAAGTTTTATAGAACAACTATAAAACCAAATATGTTATACAAGGCATAAGCATATTGATAAATTTAGTGTTGCCGTCCAAGGTGTATCAATGGGTGTATATAAGAATATGATGAGAAATGAGTTCATTTATATAAAGGTTGCATTGGCTTTACGTCAAGCTTAGAGAAAGTTGTTTTAGATAGTTTGGTTATATTATGTGAAGACTGTTAGATACCTTGGTTAAAGAGTTGGGTTTATGAATTTTGCTCATATTAAAAGCTGAGGAAAACCGTAAAAACATTTCAAAAAACTATTATGAAGGGTCTAAAATAGTTGGAACTTAGGGGGTTGTTATATATTCATGAACAATGGAGGCAAAGGATATATGTAGACCTGGCCTCACTTAGTAGGATTAAGGTTTGGTGTTGTTGTTGCCAATTAATTCCACAATTGATACTTTGATGATTTGTATAAAAATCTATTGAAAATATTAAGTACTTTTTACCACGATGTCATTTTGATGGTAAAAATGTAACTATAAAAATATAAATATATATAAGGCTTTCAACATATTATTATGCAAGTAGTCATCAAATGTACTAAATGCTGAATTAATTTGTGTAAGGCTGTATTTTTCTAGCAAAAATCATTTCAAGAAACAAAATTAAAGCTATAACTAAATTTTTATTTAATTAATAATTGAAAATACAGCCTAAACCAAGTATTTTAGTTTGGTTTAATATAACTTTGCCATGAACGATGCACAAATAGTATTATATAACATTTTCTGCATTCCATTAGATGTACAAAGAACACCAATGCCGAGCCATTGAATGTATCACTGGCTGCATTTCTTTGTTGCACCGTGCGATTATGCATTCTCATTCCATTTTCTCTTCTTTCCATAAATCTGATTGCTCTCTCTTGCATACTTCTAATTCTGTTTCACCCTCTTGAAATTCGTGAGATTCCGTGTGCTGTTTGTTTAATGTGTATTGTTACTTTTTTCTGATATTTATGTGTGCAAACTTTTTTTGCAGGTTGTCACTCCAATTGCACCATTAAGTCAGCAGGTGATGATTGTTTATGTTTCTTCTTTTTTCAGTCTCTCTTTGTATTCTTCCTGGAATATGTGGAAATGATGTTTTGCTGTTATAGATAATATCATTGGGCCATTTTCCTTATCTTTATTTTGACATTGTGCTAACTTCGCACTTTTTACTTTTTACCTCTTTGAATGTTGATTTTTTGTCATACAAAAAACTGTCTTTTCGAATTTACTTTCATGCAAAGATGCTGAAGTTTGACTGTTGAGATATAAAAATCTAAGAGAGTGCGGTAAATAGCTTCTGTTTTCTCTTTTTTGATGTTGATAGTGAACTATTAAATGGAAAAAATATGTCTTCCACGCGGCTAGAAGTTGCCACCTGAACTTGTTGCCCAGTTACATTTTCGTAAGTTGAAGTTACTTTTTTTAATGAAATTGTCATGATATTCCAATCATATTCTTTTTTTTTATGCTAGCGTACCCATATTTGATTTTGTTTGATTGTTGTAATTTTAGCAAATATTGTGACAATGTCTTATAAAAGCTTTTGTACTTTTCACATTCTTGCTCATTTGAAAGAATTTCAGTGGTGTTGAAATTTGCCTTGTACACCCATAGAAATATAAATTAATAAATTTGAATTTATTGAAATTTAAAATAACAAGCTTCGTCAGATAACACTATCATATATTAAGTAACGATTAATATTTTATTTTTGAACTAGGTATTTGGAGTTATATTTATATTTAAGTTTTACTTATTAAATACTTTTAAAATAACTATGGTATCTTTTTCGTATACTTTAATTAATTGTACTGAAGGATTATTAATAAAGAGAATGAGCTCCTTTATAGATAGAAATACTTAAAAAAATTGTCTTAGATATAAGCAGATGCCCCAGCTAGGAATGTTGAGTATATGAATTGCGAAGATACTAAAAAAGAAGATGAAAATCAAAACAGACAAGAAATATTAAGATCTTTATTACTTGGAGGCTGGAGATTAGGGAGGAGTTGCTATTTGATCATACACAATAGAGATGAAGGATTACTGTAGTTGACCCTACTTAGCATTCTAAGAGTTGTTGTTGTTGCTGGCTATGTAAGTTATTTATTATTTAGCTTCCCACTTCATCTTTATCTTGTTTTTGTTGCCTTTGTGTTGACCCAACAAAATAATCTAAGAAACTTGGTGTTGTTGCCTTCACATTTGTTTTCAGCTTGATTTCAAAATAAAATCAAGAGAACAAAAAATTTCAAATTGCTGCATTCATATTTTATACCTGTTTATTAAAAAATAATAATGCGTTGCAATGATGGAGTGGCATCAATGTTAGATAGGCAGCGGCCACGGAGGAGAATGGTGGCACAGCAATAATATGACTGAGGTAATGATGGGTGTGCAAAAGTGATAGGAGATTGACGATGGTCGGTAGGTGACAGTGGCAATGGGTAAGTGTAGTGAGGGCAGCAACCAAATTGGACATAAGCAATGACAGTGGAGCATCGTCAATAGAGGGGCGGCAACAGATTGACAATGGTGGGTGGATGACTGATATAAGCAAAGGCAATGGATGAGTGGTGACTGAGTGGTCACATTGGGCAGATCAGTGATGACAGAATGGTGATGATTAGCAGAGGTAGGATGGGGACAGAGAGACAAATGGAGGGAAACAACCGAGGTAGATGGGGGGTGATTGCAGCGGAGAAGAAGCACAGCTGAGGAAGGGGCAAGGTGGGAGGGCAACTATGACATTGGATCAATATGATGGTTGTCAGCTGAAGGTTGAACAACAACTGATTGACATTGATTTGTCAGTGCCCGACATGGTGACATTGGCGGAGCAACAGTCACTGAACAGTGCATGGGGGGAGGAATAGATATTATAAATAATCATCTGGGAGGGAGGGCTGTGGTGAGTGATGTAATTTTTTTTTTCAAATTTAGGGTGGTTTCTACCTTGATAATTTATAAATTATCTTGGCTTGTGTTAGCATTTTGTTATCATTTAATGCTTTTATTTACACAGTATTCTTTTCTTGATTAATTTTAACGTATTTTCTTTGGATTTTTTGAAATGTGTTATGCTACTATGAACAAATCTGCAAGAAACCGAGCATATTATTACAGAACACACATGAACAACAACATTGGATAGTATATTTATTTCTCACATCATGGGGCCTTGTTGAAATGACAATTATTTTGGCATATATATTCAGTTATTAAAATGTTATCATTTACTTAGCATTCCATCTTTAATTAATTTTTAATGCAGGCTCTTTGGAATTTGTGTTTGGGCATAATGAACAAACCAGCAAAAAACCAATTACAATATCTCAAAGCAGTACCCAAACCTAAACTGAGCTTTAAGTAGAAAATTCATGTTGGGGAAAACCATAGGAAGATGATTGAATTCTTACTAGAGAAAAAATGGTAGAATATATTATACATACCAGTTGATATAGAACCCCATGATAAAGGCTCTAGATAAAAGAAGGCTCCAAAATATTATTGCATAAAAATTTTGTTCCTTGCATGGGGCTCTTTTATGAAAGGACCCCTTTATGTTTATGAATAATTTTTATATTTGTTTCACATGCCAAACTATAAACACAATTAAAATTTCTGTTCATTGTGGTAGATTTCTTACTTGCTAACATACTATATAATCGTAGCAGCATGACTCTTAAAACCATATTTTTAGTTTTTTGCTTTAGGAAATTTTATATATGTTCTCATTCACCTTTCTTAAATTTGTTGGTATTCTTAAAAGTTTTTGATGAATGATAAACTTCATCGTTAAGGTTTTATGCTACCATGATTTTCCATTATATTTGCCTTTTTTTTTTTTGAAATTTATTGACATAGTTGCATCATAAACTTAAGCGAGAGAAATTCTGCCGCATCCTTGTCATGTCTTTTTGTTGCGTGAATCTCAATTGTCAACATTGTGCTGATGTTTGGCAGGCTGGTTACTACTGCTCAGTTTGTGAATGTGTGGTCAAGGATTCAGCAAACTATTTGGACCATATTAATGGAAAAAAACGTAAGTTTCGAACTATGACAGCCTCGTTTGATCAGCTGCTAGCTACAGATCAATTGTTTTGTTGACCACTCGCCCTTTTTAATTGGAACAGATCAACGAGCTTTGGGTATGTCAATGCGAGTAGAGAGAGCATCTCTTCAACAGGTTCCATCTATGCTCTTTAAATTTGTTTTTTGTTTTTTGGGAGCTTAAGCCTGATATATTGATTAAAATATAAGTACAACAAATACAAGAGAAAGAAAATAAGACAATTCAAAATTGCAAAAGAAAACTAAAACAACGAAAAAAATGGAAAAATATCAGGTTTAGGACTCAGTGGGAAGTCGGAGCCTGAGACTCATCCGGAAATCTGATTTAACAATATCTGTTCCTATCCAAAATTAAGATGGATAGCGTACCATCAGATGAATGTGACTCCAACATAACATTATAGTTCATCTTAGTCTCTCCAAAAATGATAGCCCCGAAAGAAATATATAAAAGAAACCCCATAATAATCATTGACCTACAACAAAAGATCGACCAAAATAAACCAGTTGGAGAGAGTAAAAACTGCCATATATCCAGAGAGAGATGAACCACCACATATTTGTAATGCTCTCATGTTCAATGAGAAAAGTACAAACTCATAATACCATAAACTAAGAAAACAAAGAAGCCATGATAGACAAATAAATAATTTAATGAGTCATTATATTTGTCTTCTGTATGAAATAAGAATATAAGTCTTCACATCGGCCGCCAAATTCTTCCATTTTGCAATAATAATAACGATATGCAATTTAATGTCATGAACTACATTTAATGTCTAATAATTCTCTCTTTCCAGATCTCTTGAATGAGAAGACTTAGAGATATCAAAGTGGCCCTAAGCACCCACTTGTTTGAATTTCCCAAATTTGCAACAATTTGAGGTAGCGAAGGGGGAAGGAGATATGTGAGGAGTCCCGATAATATATTTCTCATCATATTAAAATAGTAAGTGCAATTGAAAAATAAATGTGAATGTAATTAGACAGCCTCGTTACAAAGAAGGCAAGTATTGGGACAAGTAACACCACGAAGCCCAAGAATATCCTTAGTTTTATATCCACAGCGCAAGGCTTTTCAAACAACATATTTATATTTTAGCTTAACATCTTTAACCCAAACAAAAGCATGCCACCAAGCATAGTCTAAATGAACATAAAGAAGATCATAAGAATTTTGAAAAGAGAAATAAAACTTTCCTTTACACCTTATAGTATCATAAGAAAGACATGATATAAGTGAGGGGTAAGTAGGCGAGAAGCAACCACAAGTTTCTTTCAGAAAGGAGAAACATTCTAAAAATTCATCGTCGAATAGTTGAAGAGTTTGAGTCTGTGGGCTTTCTACCATTGAGTTAAAAGAGAGGTGTTGCTTAAATAATGCCAACATAGATAAATCTTACAATACATAAGGAGCTTTGAAGGGTTAACAAAACCCAATCCCTTTTTTTCTATAGGAGCCACAACATAATTCCACGATAGAACATGCAATTTTTTTAGATCTAAGCCATGATCAATAAATCACGCACATAGCCGATTAATAGTCTTAATCACGCTTAAAGGGACGTGTAAAGACCTGAATCAATAGAGAAGCAGCGGTCAAATATAGAATTTTAGCACTTGAAAGCATCCCGTAAGGGGAAGATGTTTAATAGACCATCCAGAAAGCCATGCCTGAATCTTGTCAACCAACGAAGCACAATGATCAGCTTTAATAGGAGTAGACATAAGAGAGGCTGAGGTATTTCATAGGGATGGTGTAAACTTGAAGGCCTAAAATTTGAGCAAGAATGGTAGGGTTGCTGACAGCATTTGAAAAATACATGGCAGATTTTTGTTCATTTAAGGACATGCTCGAAGCTTCGAAAAAATTGTCTAAGCAATTTTTAAAATCTTTAATATTGGATTCAATAGCTTCCCCAAACAGTAAAATATCGTCAGCAAAAAATATATGAGAGCGAGAGAAAGAGCTATGACGAAGAGGAGAAATCTGATGAGCAGAATAAGCCTCTTCGAAAAAGTTTGACTGAGCATTCATGGCAATTAGAGGAAGAAGAAAAAAAGCCATGCGGAGAACCATTAATAACAATGGAGAAATGAACATTTTCTATGCAGGCATGGATTCACTGAATCATCTTAGATGGGAAATTATAATTGAGCAGCATGCTAATGATAAGGTCTCTATGGATAGATAAAAAATTATTCTTTAAATCAATTTTAGCACAGAATAATTTAGAGGAAGAATTGTTGAAGGATTTGAAAATTTCATTAGCAAGAATGACATAGTGAGAGGGAAGCCGTCCTCTCACAAAGACAACTTGGGAGGGATTGATCAAGTTTTATAAATACGGAGTGATTCTTCCTGCAATAATCTTGGATATAATTTTGTAGAATATTACATAAGTAAATAGGCCAAAAATCTTCATCCTCCTTACCTTTCTTATTCTCAGGAATCAATGTGATGAGAGAATAATTTAGCCACCTTGGCATTTTGTTCCTTGATTGAAAGCATATTACACCACATTCCAAATCTTTTTATAAAAAAGAAGTAAAATCGTTGGTTCCAGAAGAAGCATTATCTTTGATAGAGAAGATAACATGTTTGATCTTATTAAAATCCACCTCTCTGCAAATATCAATATGATCAACATTAGAAATAGAGTTATGAGTAGTAAAACTGATCTACCCAACCCTTTGTGATTATTGAACAAATAGACAAAATAAATAAGAGCTTTATCAGGAAAAGAGGAAGATAAATCATGCTTCCAATTTATGTCTTCTGAGAAATATACAAGCATAAAAGAATTTTAAATTGTCTTACTCCATGGTGAGCTAATGAACCTTGGACATTTGTTTAGCCCAATAAACTTCTCTATGAATAGCAATGAGTAAATTATGATTTGTGTGGTGAAGACCCTAATTAGCAAAGCATATTAGTAGGATCGGCATTAAGTTGAGAAATCAAAGAGGCTTGGGTGCTTCGAATCTCTGCAGAAGCAGGCGGTTGATTTTTTCTTCGGCCCATATTTAGCATCTTGAGGACTTTCTAGAATTGAGAGAGTTGAGTTTTCAAGGCAAAAAGAGGATCACCTGAATTATCAGCATGTCAAGCCCCTTCAAGAGCTATATCAAATCCTTCCACAGAATTCCATAAGTTCTTAAAACAAAGCGAGCGGCTATAGGAGAGCCCTTAGGAGCCGAGATAATAAGTGGGGCGTGATCTGAAGGAGGTAAAACTCTGCAAAATGAAGCAACAAACATGTTAAGCCAGTCATTATTATAAAGCACACGATCTAGTCTATGCTCATAAATTAGCTAGCATTTTCTGAGATATTGTGCTGACCAATGCCTGAAACTTTGAAGATACTTATACATTTTTGGTTGGGCCTTTTTGTATCAACTTTATCTTAAATTAGATAAGTTACAGTGGGCTAAAATGGGATGATCTGTTAAGCAAAATAAGCATTCAATTTGGATTAGTAGATTTTTATTGAAAATATGCAATTGACTAATTAATACATATTTTATAATTTATTAATACTAAATTAAGATTAATGCTAGTATTTATGTAATTGCATATTTAATTAATTAATATGTACATTAATATACTAATTAATTATCATAATTTATACTAGGTAATTTATGCTAATTTTGTAATTGCTAATATATAATTAATTAACATTATCACATATTTATTTATAATTAATTAATATATACTCTTGAAATGACAGCAAAAATAATAATTTATGACTTTGTATGCAGTACAATTCAGGCTAATTAAGTGATTAGTTAGGTGAGATAAGTTGATCGGTTCTTAAGCTAAATAAGCTTAAGTTTGACCCCAAAATATATTGACATGCGGTTTGTTTGGTAGAGGATTAATCTAAAGATATTGATGAGCTATAAACTAAATTGCGATGTTATTTAGTTGGTATATTGATTTAAATTGGATTAATTAAATGAGTTGTGAATAAATAAAATTTATTCAGTTTAAGTTAGCCAAATATGCTTATGATGATTTAATAGTTAATTAACTAAATAATTATTATGTAACTATCTAATCTCAATTAATCAATGTTAATTGTGTGGTTAAGTCTGAGATTGTTTCTGTTATCTAGTTAATTAATCATTTAACTAACAGGTAACATAAATTATATGCTTAGCTTAATTTCGAGTTTAACAGAAATGTTAAACTCAAAATTAAGTTTGATTGTAAGCTTTATATGATATGAAGCTTGGTTTATTCAAATAATATGCTGTTTAAATCGGTATTTATCATTTGCGATTTGTAATTTGGAATCAATGCGTATTTGCGAATGAATTATATAGTGGAAATGCTAATATTATATGGATATGAATGCAGGTGCAAGATCGGTTCGAGAAGCTTAAGAAGCATAAAGTAGCTGGTAGTTTTTCTGAGCAAGGTATATATATATATATATACATATATTGATTGTATAAAACTTTGCATTATTATTGCCAGTGTTCCAGCAACTAACTTTTGTTTCCATGCAAATATTGAACTGTTCTTGGGTCTCAGATCTCGATGACAGGATTATGAAACAGCAGCAGGAAGAGGAGGAGCGCAAGCGCCAGCGTCGAGAGCGGAAGAAAGAAAAGAAGGTTTTTATTCGAAGTCTTTTCTTGGATGATATTTTGCAATGAACTGTATAGATTGTGCACTTTTTCTTCATGCCGTTTGATTTCTCTCGTATTTGTTTTCAGGAGAAGAGAGCCGCAGAGGAAGAGCCTGAGATCGATGCTGATGTAGCAGCCATGATGGGATTCGGAGGTTTCAGGTCATCGTCTAAGAAATGAGGTTATCATAAAAAGGTGATATTATTCATAGCTTTTTTAAAACCCTAAATCCTATAAATTGCTATATGCCTTTAGATCCGTACCAGGGTTTATTTTATTTGGAGTTCTTGGAAATATTATTGTTACCAGAAAAGAAAAATTGATTTTTGTGGAATGGTTTAAATACAGAGCACCCAAATCTTCGTAATTTTTTTCATATTCGGGACTCAAATCTTCATAATATTTTCACATCCAGCACCCAAACTTTAATATTTATAAGCAAAACATTGGTTTAATGAATCAGCGAAGATCTGCGACTTGAACATTAATTCAAGCATTGATATGGAATCATGCTCTATTCACCCTGTAAGAATCTATTTCGTTTTCTTTTCCGGCTTTTTTCGAATGGTCACTGATCCTCATTTAACTTGTACATCAAAGCCACCAGTAGAAATACTCCCAAATCTGAATACCTGCTGTAGTTTAAAAAAGATTAAATGACTCGCAGTTGGTTATAAAATCTAGAATTCTTCTTTCCATGCTAAAATTTCTTGAAATAAGAAAATTATGGCAAGTTATAAAGCTTGAAATTGAGACAACCATCAAGTTTGGCTGATACGTTGAAAAGGCCAACCAAGCAGCTATAGAGAGAACTATTGTTATTCTTTTGTACCTTGCGTAGTATGAATAAACCTTTGGCTTCTTATGTCACTCGGCTCTTATCTTTGTAATCTATTACTTATTAAAAGTTTTCCCATAGCCATCTTCAATTTCTTGTTGTCAACATTTTCTTGCTGTGATTATAACAATCCTATAGATTGAGATAACATATAAAAATTTGAATTCTTTTTATGTTTCTTAGAATATTGCTAAAATAGCTATGCTTTATTTTTGATTTGAACTATTAAAGATTATATTTCTTAAAAAATAAATAAATGAAAGATTTATTTACAATTTTTTAAGTTAGGAAGCAAGAGTCCTCACAAAAACCTTAACATATTATTATGTGCAGAAGTCATCAGTATGCTTAATTGAAATTGTAGTGTTTGTCTTATACAAGATGCTGTTGAGGATTGTGCATATTGATTCTAGAATGGCAATGGAAGAGGCATAGGCGAATACTATATTTAATATATTTTAATATAAAAAGTTCTATACTTAAAACATTAGTAATGCATAGTAATTTAATGTACAAAATTATGTAGTGTAAGGTTTTTAAATCAACAAATTTTTATTTCTATTTTTGTTCAAATTTCCTTGATTGGATCACAATTGGTATCAAAATAAGATTAGGGGATTTTTGAGTAAAAATTAAAAGAGCTATGTGAGATATAAAGTTAAGGTAGACAACTTAAGTAAGATATGGTTCTAAATTATAATTTTTAAATATAGATGGATCACAAAAATTTCAAAACTCCCAAAGAAAATAATAAGACATCACCCAAGATCATGAATCATATAATATTTACGGAAGACCAATTTCTTGACCATTTTATGAGATTGTTTGCTCAAGACTCATAACCCCAGAGGATGCTTCAAGCAACTACTCCCCCGCCACAGAAACCCTCGGTGGCATAGCCAACTTTGTAGGCTTACTCAAAACATTAGCCAACTCATTTCGACGGAATTGCTACTTCGAATGCTTTTGATGGTTGCCTTCACCAAATTTAGAAAACATTTACTTAAAACATTATTCATTGAAGTGTTTCTCATGAAAATGTTCAACCTTTAGCTCGAGCCATTTTTTTCATGCAAGTGAGTGTATATAAAAGTTAGCTTATTATGCTCCTAGAGGAAGACAAATGCAGCAAGTTCCAATTCGGATTATGGGATTCCCTCCCCATTTCAAGTTGCGAATTTTGTAGATTTGGTGGAAAGATCAAAACTCTTGGAGAATGAGGACCAAGTTGCTACAGAAAGACTTAAGAAAAAAATGTAGCAAATGGAGCTTTAAGAAAAACACAATGATACTCCAAGATGTGAAATGTATAATGTCATCTGAACAAGCTAAATAAAACCCAGTAAGAAGTGAAACAAGCCTTACTTTTATTCTTATGAAACCTAAAATTTAAAGAATCATCTAATTTTATAGTTTCTTAAAATTGGCTTTGGGAAATAGACTTTGAGGTCCTGTTTTTGTTTCACATTATGAAAAAAATACAATTAAGGTGAATTCAATGTTATAAGAACTTCTAAATGAGGAAAAGAGCACTAACCATTAATGTTCCAAGCTCTCTTAAGGTTATTTAGCCTTTTTCACAAATTACTTTTTAACTTTTCAATATATTATGTTTTATATATGTATATTTTTATGCACACAAATTTTAATACTAAAGAAAAAAAAAAGTTTTTTCCCTAGATTTGCTAAGTAATGATATAAAGCTACGATTTTTAAGTTATGATATAAACAAAAGTTCATAAAATTTTATTTGCATTAGGGTGAAGTTTTATTTATTTAAATGCTCTCTCGCTAAGGGGTTGTTTGGATTAAGGTAAAAGTAGTGTGAAGTAAATTTTTTTTGGGTAAAGTGAGATTATCTGTGTTTAATTTGCAGTAAAATGAGTGAAAATTTTTCATATTGTAATTCGATTTTGCATTTGTATACAAGGAAACAATGTAATAGAGATATGCATGAATCGGTGTAACTCAGGATTATGAAGAAGCCGAGCAGCTGAGCAACGTCTTCTCCGACTTTGATTTGTTCGAATGAATGAATCTAACAACTCCCTGTCCGAGAAGCGTCTTCTCCAGCCACTATTCATTCGAATGAAAAGAAAATCGAACGATTGTTTGGATGAATCAAACGAATCCCAATGAAGTTCGATCATCGAATTGAGCGATTCGTTCAATCGAATCGTTTCGTCTGATAGAATTGCTCATCCAGGTGATTCGTCAAAATAATTCGTTCGATATCGTTTGAACGAATTGGTTCATTTCTTTCGAACGAAACCTAGACTCCAAAAAAAAATATTTGATTGGGGTAATTTTACCTTCTCTAATTTACTCAAAACATCATTTTTAGATTATTTCATTCTAAACAAAAAAATTTTAAATCTATTGAAAAAGTAAAATAATTTGATTATATTATAATGAGATTATTTTATTATTAATTTTCTCATATTTATTCATGTCAAATGACCTCTAAATTTATAACTCAAGTTATGTGCTTAAGATTGGTTCACACAAGGCTAAGCTTTATTATGTTGCACACTAATTGGATTTTATACATACACTATAAGCTTGCAAGTAAAATAATAAATATCTAAGTAATTAAATTAAAAAAATTAAATAAAAAAGGGATTATTTCACCTTAAACTTATTGGAATGACTCACGAGATTTTAGAGATAAACAACCATAAATTTTTTTGCCAAAATTTAATTTTTGTTTCCAACTTTTGCTCAGATTCTTGAGATAAGAATCAACAGGAAGAGAATGCGGGAATTCTGAAGTTGTCTTTGAAAGATTATGTTGAAAAGATGTTTAAAAGATTCAACATGAGCGAGACAAAGTCGGTGGGCACTCCCATAGCAAGTCACTTCAGTTTATTGAAGGATCAGATAATGCTGAAGACTGAAGAGGAGAAGTAACATATGTTAAAGGTTTCTTATGCTTCAGCAATTGGGAGCTTGATGTACGCGATGATCTGCACGAGTCTGAATATTGCCCATGCAGTGGGAGTGGTTAGTAGATTCATGAGAAACTCATAGAAGCATCATTAGGATGCGGTCAAGTGGATATTAATGTATTTGAAAGGTATAACAAGCAAATTATTTTGTTTTGGTAGATCTGACATCTCTCTATAGGATTATGTGGACTCAGATCTTGCAGGTGATGTTGATAGACGGAGGAGCACTACTGGATATATGTATACAGTGAGGAGTGCAGCAGTGAGCTGGATATACAGGCTACAAAATATTGTTGCACTATCTACCACGGAGACAGAGTATGTCGTCGCCATTATAGAGGTGAGTATGGAGATATGGTTGAAGAGTTTTATGGTAGAATTGGATAAGGAATAGGAGGATGTGAAGCTCTATAATGATATTATAAGCGCTATTCACCTAGCCAAGAATGCAGCATTTCATACCAGGACGAAGAACATACAGCTTCGGTATCATTTCATCCGGACATTGTTGGAAGAAAGACAGCTTGTAATGGAGAGGATTCACACTTTGAAGAATCCAGCCGGCATGCTTACAAAGGCAGCAACAGTTGAGAAACTGAAGCTATGCAATGCTTCAGTTGGCATCGGCACGCGATGAGAGAGCGGGGGTTAGCCACACCACGTTCTTGACAGACATGAAGAAGACAATGAAGGATTGAGGCTTGAAGATGGATGATTCCAAAAGGTCTCCAAGTGGGAGGTTATTATGTTGTTGTAATGACCCTAGGTCATTATTAAGGCAAAACATTAAAATCCCGATTCGCTAAATCTCCCACAATTTCAGTTACCGTTAAAATCTCCCTCTAAAATAACGTTTCCGGAAGTTTTTCAAAATGCAAAAAAATAATAATAATAAATTAAGGCTATCATTAACACATACTTAATTTAGTTAAGCATAACTTACCTCATTAAAACTAAATCAATTGAAACTGACGGGTTTTTAAGAAAAGCGTTGGTAATAATGGAAGGTTAACGAAAATTTTCGTTTGCCTGCGAGTAACGCATGGAAGACTCGATGATTTTGGAAGGGCGCACGAGCCCAGACCGTAGCTTCCGTCGCAATGAGCGGGCGTGCGTTACATACGCACGCCCTACTTAAACACCAGGAGACCCTCGACTCCTCACAGCCCATCTCGCACTTCCCTCCCTTCTTTCGAGTGTAAACGGCGTACCTGAGAGCCGCTCGATTCCCTCCGCTGCGACGCCGAGAGACAGACACCAGGAGTCCGAAACACTCGACCACTGCTCGCGTAGCTCTCACCCAGTTGACGCAGTGCCGACCCGCTCAGCTCGACTTTGCGACGACCTTCTTCCGCCTCCTTTCCGTCGAAGCTCTGCGCCTGATTTCATGCTCAACTGTCTGCGTCTGCGAGCTCGACCCGCGCCCGTAAGGTAAGAACTCTCTGCCGTCGAAAGGGAAACGTACGTGTCTATATATATAGAAATATATATATATATATATATATATATATATATATATATGTATATATATAATAACAAATAATAATAAAGGTTATTTAGGAATTTAAAATTCAATATGGTGAAATTGAGCATTTCTTTTCAATTAAGATCAAGTCTGAAATTTTTTTTTTTTTTAATCCACTAGGTTTGTAGTAAAACAAATTATGTTCCGATTAATTGGAGTATTATTTTAGGGTCTTAAGCCAAACTTTAATATAACTCATTACTTATAACACTATATATTCATGTGCTATAATAGGATTTGGATGAGTTAAGTATGATTTGTAATTAATGACAATTAAAATACTTGACATAATATTAGTAATGTTTTAAAAACTCTAAGGCAATTTTAGGACTCTTAAGAGGAATTATAGTAACGTACCTTTTAAATTATAAAAATTTAAGTTAAGGTTTGAAAAGAGATATGAAAATAAAAAGATAGGTAGTATATCGAGTAAATAAGATCCGTTGAAATATAACATCACTTTCAAAAGTTTAATAGAATTCTCAATCATAATTTTGTAGATCCATCGAAATTATGAGTGAAACGTATAGTTAAGTCAAACACAAAAGGTATACTGAATATTACTTTATATACTTTTACTTTCAATTGCTGCTTATGCATCGCTTTGAGCTTATTACTACTTGATATGTTATTCTTACTACTAATGATTAAGAGAAATTGAATGATGTTTATGTGTCTTGTGAATGTTGCAAGAAGTGTTCCGAAACGGAGCATGATTAGGTTAGGGACGGGGCTAGTCCTCGGGAGCTATAAGGGTGCCATCTGGAGCCTTTGAGGGAGGCACAGGTGAAGGTTGCTTAAATGCACGTTGCCATCTGAGACCCTTAAGTGGGTCCAGGTGAAGGTTTATGCTTAAATGCATATGAACCCAGCCTCATGGTTTTGACTTTGCCCAACAGAACTGCTATTATTACTTCATGATATCATAAACGTAAACATAGATTTTTTACGCAATTATTGCTTTTCCTTTTGACATTTGGCATGTGAACAAAACATATATTGTTGTAGGTGACCTAATTATCTTTTATTTGAAACACACTGTATTTCCCTGCAAATGTTATCTCATTTTTCTTTGTCTTCCGTTATGCTTTAAGTATATTTTTAATATCATTTGTATTTAGAATGTGCAATAAGGCATTATTTTTATAATGCCAGATCAGATACAGTTGGAGGCGGTTGATATAATCTAGAGGCGTAGCGTGGGAAAATAATCGCCCATTCCAGGATTAATAGTTTGATGTATAATGAATTTCATGTAATAAATTCTTGAATATTATATGTTTTAAATTGAATGAATGTCATTTCTTTTATGTGAATTTCTTGAATGTTCATTAACTACTATTTTATCTAACTGCCAATATGATCCTGCGGAAAGATGCATCCGATGTTAGTTTGGTCTTACCAACCTAATATGGGTCATCACAGTTGGTATCAGAGCCGAATTGGAAGTGTTAGAGTAAAATAGTATTTGACATAGAAGCCATAATTGGAAAATCATTCAATTTAAAATATAAATATGCTGGAATGAAATACTTGATAGAAAATTAGTGACATAGTAAGATTATGGTAGGAACAAAATATCGTATAGAAAATTAGTGACATGATAAGGCATTATTAGGGCAACATCTAGTAGAAAGACTAGTTAAGGTCATTATTCAACGAATTATAAGTTTGTGTTTTTAAACAGATGAATTCCCCTAATCATTCGGAGGAACACTCGGAAATCGACTTAAGCCAAGAAGGACCTTGGCAAATGAATTTCAACGAACCTAATTTCAGTCTCCCTACTCTTGAAGACCGGATTCGAGAGTTGGAAGATAAGGAAGAGGCACACGGTGAAAACCTGACAAGGTTCATGTGTGTCTCTTACGAGAAGATCACCAACCTCTAAAATGAGGAACAAGAATTGAAGGAGACACTAAGGTGGGTGCTCCCTAAATTGGCCGAATTCACTTTGGAAAAAGAAGAAGAGCATGAAGAACGCCTTTCAAAGGTTGAAAGGAAAGTGCATCAAACGAGGAATGCAGCCTCAACTTCTAGGAGGAAGAAAGCAACCAATAAATATAGGAAGCTTTGGGCTAAAAGCCTTAAGCAACTCATTTAGAATATTATCTTAAGAACGAAATTTTGTGTAACATGAAAAATTGATTGTATCTTTATTTCTGTTAATTTTCTTTGGCATGAAATATTAATTCTTTCTAAATGAAGCATTCATTTCTTTTTTTTTAATCACAATCACCCTCCTTATAGATGAATCCGGAAGAGTACTCTCCTGAGTTGCTAATGGAGACTCCGGTGAAGGCCCCTTTGCCTTCAGGTCCATCGAAGAATAAGACTGACAAAATCCTGGAGTTGATGGCTCAAATATTAGCCAATCAATATAAGACTCAGGAATCTCCCCCTAGCCAAGGGCACAGAATTGGCGGAGCTTTGCAAGCATTCTTGAAGCTAAACCCCCCACGCTATGACGGATCAGCTCGGCCGATGGAGGCTGAAGATTGGATCCAGGAAATAGAAAATAAACTGGAGGACATAAGATGTCCAGCCAGAGATGCGGTGCGGTTGGCTAAGAGCCTATTCAAGGCTGAAGCTGAGCGATGGTGGGGAGTCACCCACAAAACTCAACTCATGGGCTTGGAACTAGAAGATATATCCTGGGAAGAAATCGCGGAGGCATTTTGAGTTCGCTACATCCCTTTGTCTGCCCAAAAGATATTGGAGAACTAATTCATTAAGCTGACCCAGGGAAATAAGTCCATCGCGGCTTATGAGTATGAGTTTACAAGACTCTCCAAATATGCACCTAAGCTGCTGGACACAGAGGCTGTTAGGTGTAGCAGGTTTTTGGATAGTTTGAAGGACTCCATCTGAACCAGCTTACTCCCGCTCAAGCACACCAAATTTGCTGAGCTACTGGACTGCACGACCATTATGGAGCATAATGAGCAGATAATTGCTGAACGCCAGGAGAAACGTCCCTCCCAATCCCAAGACAGTCGTGAAACCTTTAAAAGGTCTTGACCTAGTCGGCAGGCCAATGTTTATCAGATCACCTCAGGGCCTGCTAGGGAAAGAGAAAATTCTGAATGTCGTCGACCTCACCCAACAGGCAGGGGTTATCACACGGGCAATAGATGTTATCATTGCGGCAGGACGGGGCATAGTTATCGACATTGTAGATCTTTCAAAACTATAGACGAGGACATTATTCAGAGGCCCAAAATGAACCCGGTATCTACCCCTCCTCGCACCCCGGCTCCAGCAAGTACACCAGCCTCGACAGCATCTCCTGCAACCACGCCAACTCAAAGGAGAAATCATACCCCGG
Source organism: Gastrodia elata (assembly GCA_016760335.1). Lineage (NCBI taxonomy): Eukaryota > Viridiplantae > Streptophyta > Magnoliopsida > Asparagales > Orchidaceae > Gastrodia > Gastrodia elata. The sequence continues at coordinate 43,847,711 of CM028672.1, read as the reverse complement.
GACGACCAGCTGCCGCTAGAGTTTACACACTTATTCCAGTCATGGCTCCCAAAGATCATGACGTGGTGACAGGTACTTTTTAATTATTTTAACCAGCACTTCTTAATTTTTTTTTAAGAAACAAATTCATAGCATGCATTTAATATTAGGTACCTTGTATTTTTCCGAGCACGTATGTATAACCTTATTCGAGACGGGTGCAAGTCACTCCTTTATATCTGAAACATTCGTAGAGAAACTACAACTGCCATTTATAGAGCTAGCAGAAAGATTAAACGTGGGGTTACCATCTGGCGCCCTCATGAGCGCTAGAGAATATTGTGAGTGCGAAATCCCAATTAATGGTGGGACATTTAAAGCCAGCTTGATAGTTCTTCCAATTGCAAATTTTGATATCATTTTGGGTATGGACTGACTATCTTGTCATCAAGCAGTCATCGATTGCCAACGCAAAAAGGTTACCCTCAGAAGTGCAGGAAGACCAATGACATTTATGGGAAGACTAGGCACTGCAGCGTCTCTCATCAATGTCATTCAAGCATCTAAGTTAATTCAAAAGGGGTGCGAAGCCTATTTAGTAACAATGATGGGAAACAAAGAAGAGGTAACTACCCTAGATGATACAAGGGTCGCCAATGAATTTCTGGAGGTATTTCCCAATGAATTGCCTGGAATACCTCCGGTACGGGAAATAGATTTTACTATTGATTTAATTCCCGGTACGCAACCGTTATCAAAGGCACCTTATAGAATGGCGCCAAAAGAGCTTCAAGAATTAAATGAGCAATTAAAGAAATTGTTAGATAAAGGTCTTATTCGTCCCAGTATGTCACCTTGGGGAGCTCCTGTGCTTTTTGTCAAAAAGAAGGATGGAACGTTGAGGATGTGTATCGACTACAGGGAACTAAACAAGGTGACTATTAAAAGTAAATATCCTCTTCCCCGAATAGATGATTTATTTGATCAACTAGCAGGAGCTGTTGTTTTCTCCAAGATTGACCTTCGATCTGAATATCATCAATTAAGAATAAGGGAAGAAGATATCCCTAAAATCACATTTAGAATAAGGTATGGCCATTTTGAATTTATTGTGATGTCCTTAGGACTGACCAATGCGCCGTCTCTATTCATGGATTTAATGCAGAGGGTTCTCAAACCATATTTAGATAAATTTGTGATCGTCTTCATTGACGATATCTTAATTTACTCCAAGAATGAAACTGATCATGAGGTTCACTTGCGGACAGTGTTGGAAGCTTTAAGATGCAGCAAGCTATATGCGAAATTTTATAAGTGTGAGTTTTGGTTGAGCTCAGTAGCCTTCCTGGGCCATATTATAAGCATTGAAGGGATTTAAGTAGATCCAAGAAATATTAGTTTCATTCAAGAATGGACCCAGCCTTCAACAATAACGGAAATCAGAAGTTTCTTGGGATTGGCAGGTTATTATAGAAAGTTCGCACATGGATTTTCCCAGATCTCGGCTCCACTCACCAAGCTCACCCAAAAAGCCACGCCATTTATCTGGAGTTCTGAATGTGAAATTTCTTTTCAAAAATTAAAGGATGCTCTCACGACCACCCCTGTTTTAGCACTACCTCAAGAAGGTATGGACTACCAAGTCTACACCGATGCATCCAAGGTAGGACTGGGGTGTGTTCTAATGCAAAATGCGAAGGTAATTGCTTATGCTTCTCGCCAGCTGAAAGTTCATGAAAGAAACTATCCGGTTCATGATCTGGAGTTAGCAGCCGTTATCTTTGCTCTTAAATTATGGAGGCATTATTTATATGGGGTAAAATGTGAACTATTCACAGATCACCAAAGCCTCAAGTATATCTTTACTCAAAAAGAGTTAAACTGTCGGCAAAGGCGATGGCTGGAATTTATTAGTGATTATGATCTGGATATCCAATACCACCCAGGAAAAACCAACATTGTGGCAGACGCCTTAAGTCAGAAGTCATTTAGTGTACTCAATGTGATGACCATTAATAATGATCTAGTTAAGGAGCTGAGTAAGCTAGAGATAGATCTGGTAACAACAAATCAATGGAATACCATTTCAACTTCAGAGGTTGCAGATTTAATGTTAGAGGAACGCATAAAACTATCTCAAGAAAAAGACTCTGAATATCAAAAACTGACTCAGATTATCCAGGAAGGAAGGAATAGTTGTCTTCAAGAAAAGAACGGCTACATTTATCATAAAACTCGATTATGGGTCCCCAACGACAAAGAATTACGAATGGTGATTTTACAAGAAGCGCATCATTCAAGATATAATATCCATCATGGGACTTCAAAAATGTACCACGACTTGAAGAAAATTTATTGGTGGTCTGGATTAAAGAGAAGTGTAGGAGAGTTTGTGGCGTGTTGCAATGCATGCAACTTAGTGAAAGCAGAACATCAAAGGCCAGGAGGACTCTTACAGTCCCTTCCAATCCCAGAATGGAAGTGGACTGATATTGCCATGGATTTCGTTGTTGGGTTGCCTCGAAGCAAATCGGGAGCTGATACCATTTGGGTCGTCGTTGACAGACTCACAAAGTCTGCTCATTTTCTTCCAATAAGACAAACAAATCCCGTGGAGAAGCTCGCCAGAACTTATATCAAAGAAATCATTCGGCTACACGGAATTCCGATATCAATTATATCAGACAGGGACCGAAGATTCACTTCTCGATTTTGGAAAGCTGTACATCTTAATTTGGGCACCAACCTTGCAATGAGCACTACTTTTCATCCTCAAACTGATGGACAAACAGAAAGAGTTAATCAAGTGTTAGAGGATCTCTTGAGACTTTGCATACTAGACTTCAGCGGGAATTGGGAAGAACACCTGCCATTGGTTGAATTTGCTTATAATAACAGTCATCAGGCTAGCATTGGAATGACGCCCTACGAAGCTCTGTACGGAAGAAAGTGTCTTACACCTCTATCCTGGTCAGAAATTGGAGATGTCCAAATTTATGGATCCGATCTTGTTGAAGAAACTAATAAAAAGATTCAGTTAATAAAGTTAAGAATAACTGCAGCCTAGGACCGCCAAAAGAAATACCACGATTTGAGACACAGAATACTAGAATTCCAGGTAGGAGATTTTGCTTATTTAAAGGTAAGCCAGCTGAAAGGAGTATACCGTTTTGGCATATCAGGAAAGTTAAGCCCACGTTATGTGGGACCATTTGAGATCATCGCCCGAATAGGGAACTCTGCTTACCGTTTGAAACTACTGGAGGATTTTTCTAGAGTACATGATGTGTTCCATGTATCATCCTTACGTAAGTGTCTACAAGAACCATCTCATCAGCTAGTAGCTCCCGGAACAGTGATTCAATCAGATCTGACCTATGTAGAAGAACCAGAACAAATTATAGAACGAGATAATCGCCGGTTAAGAAAGAGAACCATTCCTATGGTCAAAGTGCAATGGAAAGGTCACAGCGCCAAGGAAGCAACGTGGGAAAGAGAAGAGGATATAAGAAAAGAATATCCCGGACTCTTTCAGAACTCAAGTAATCTTAATTAAGTCTTTTTGCATTTAACTAAATATTTTCTATTATGGTGAAATGTCGAGGACGAAATTATTTTTAAGTGGGGAGTTTGTAATGACCCTAAGTCTTTATTAAGACAAAACAATAAAATCCCGATTCGCTAAATCTCCCACAATTTCAGTTACCGTTAAAATCTCCCGCTAAAATAACGTTTCAGGAAGATTTTAAAAATGCAAAAAAAAAAAAAAAAAAAAATTAAGGCTATCATTAACCCATACTTAATTTAGTTAAGTATAACTTACCTCATTAAAACTAAATCAATTGAAACTGACGGGTTTTTAAGAAAAGCGTCGGTAATAATGGAAGGTTAACGAAAATTTTCGTTTGCCTGCGAGTAACGCATGGAAGACTCGACGACTTTGGAAGGGCGCACGAGCCCAGACCATATCTTTCGTCGCAATGAGCGGGCGTGCGTTACATACGCACGCCCTACTTAAACACCAGGAGACCCTCGACTCCTCACAGCCCCTCTCGCACTCCCCTCCCTTCTTTCAAGTGTAAACGGCGTACCTGAGCCGCTCGATTCCCCTCCCGCTGCGGCGCCGAGAGACAGACACCAGGAGTCTGAAACACTCGACCACTACTCGCGTAGCTCTCACCCAGTCGACGCAGTGCCGACCCGCTCAGCTCGACTCTGCGCCGACCTTCTTCCACCTCCTTTCCGTCGAAGCTCTGCGCCCGATTTCGTGCTTGACTGTCTGCGTCTGCGAGCTCGACCCGCGCCCGTAAGGTAAGAACTCTCTACCGCCAAAAGGGAAACGTATGTGTGTCTATATATATAGAAATATATATATATATATATATATATATATATATATATATATATATATATATATATATATATATATATATATATAACAATAAAGGCTATTTAGGAATTTAAAATTCGATATGATAAAATTGAGCATTTCTTTTCAATTAAGATCTAAGTCTGAAATTTTTTTTTTTTTAATCCACTAGGTTTGTAGTAAAACAAATTATGTTCCAATTAATTGGAGTATTATTTTAGGGTTTTAAGCCAAATTTTAATATAACTCATTACTTATAACACTCTATATATTCATGTGCTATAATAGGATTTGGATGAGTTAAGTATGATTTGTAATTAATGACAATTGAAATACTTGACATAATATTAGTAATGTTTTAAAACTTCTAAGGCAATTTTAGGACGCTTAAGAAGAATTATAGTAACGTACCTTTTAAATTATAAAAATTTAAGTTAAGGTTTGGAAAGGGATATGAAAATAAAAAGATAAGTAGTATATCGAGTAAATAAGATTCGTTGAAATATAACATCACTTTCAAAAGTTTAATAGAATTCTCAATCATAATTTTGCAGATCCATCTAAATTATGAGTGAAACGTATAGTTAAGTCAAACACAAAAGGTACACTGAATATTATTTTATATACTTTTACTTTCAATTGCTGCTTATGCATCGCTTTGAGCTTATTACTACTTGATATGTTATTCTTACTACTAATGATGTAAGAGAAATTGAATGATATTTATGTGTCTTGTGAATGTTGCAAGAAGGGTTCCGAAACGGAGCATGATTAGGTTAGGGACGGGGCTAGTCCTCGGGAGCTATAAGGGTGCCATCTGGAGCCTTTGAGGGAGGCGCAGGTGAAGGTTGCTTAAATGCACGTTGCCATCTGAGACCCTTAAGTGGGTCCAGGTGAAGGTTTATGCTTAAATGCATATGAACCCAGCCTCATGGTTCTGACTTTGCCCAACAGAACTGCTATTATTACTTCATGATATCATAAACGTAAACATAGATTTTTACGCAATTATTGCTTTTTCTTTTGACATTTGGCATGTGAACAAAACATATATTGTTGCAGGTGACCTGATTATCTTTTATTTGAAATATACTGTAGTTCCCTACAAATGTTATCTCATTTTTCTTTGTCTTCCACTATGCTTTAAGTATATTTTTAATATCTTTTGTATTTAGAATGTGCACTAAAGCATTATTTTTATAATGCAGATCAGATATAGTTGGAGGCGGTTGATATAATCTAGAGGCGTAGTGCGTGAAAATAACTGCCCCTTCCAGGATTAATAGTTTGATGTATAATGAATTTCATGTAAGAAATTCTTGGATATTATATGTTTTATATTGAATGAATGTCGTTTCTTTTGTGTAAATGGCTTGAATGTTCGTTAACTATTATTTTATCTAACTGCCAATATGATCCTGCGGAAAGATGCATCCGATGTTAGTTTAGTTTTTACCAACCTAACATGGGTCCTCACAGTTGTGGAGACCATTCAAATCATCATGGAGATGCAAATGGAACTCCGGTGAACCTCTAGGAGGTTCTGAGGTGATTCATAGCAAAGTTGGTTTAGCTACATCATAGGCGCCATAGTGCACCGTGGCGCGCTGTATCGCGCCATGGCGCCCATCACCTTAGAGGAAGCACCGCAGCATGCCATGGCGGCCAGCAGACCAAGACCAGGGAGTTGCAGCGCACCTCCTGGCGGATGGAGTCCATAGGCTGGGGCGCTGTAGCGCGCCTCAGTGGCAGGTGTTCAGAGATTGGAGCGCTATAGCGAGTGTCGCGGTGCATTGTACCATGCCCCTTAGCTAGAGCACTTGAGAGCAGGGCGCTGCAGCGCGCCCTAGCATCTGTCTACCTGAGGCTTGGGTGCTAGGGCACGCTGAAGCACCTGATAGATTTTTGCTCCGGTTCAGGTTACGTCCTAAGCTATTTGAGGGGTATTTTGGATATTTTGGATCCAAAAATGAGCTAGGTAATTAAGGAAAACTTATGGAGTAGTTTCTTAATATTGGCTAAGTGATTGAGAGGGCTTTAACTGTTGTTGGAGGAGATTTCAAGGAAGAACCCTAAGATAGAGCTGCTAATTAAGGGAGTCATGCATGTTGGAGAAAATATCACAGGTGGTGGCTGCTTCTTCTCTCTTTCAACTTAGAGTAAGAACTAGTATTTCATGTTAAGGTGAAGCTCTTTGTATTCATGTATTCTTCGAGATTCATAGTAGAAATTTTTGTGTGGTGTGGCTCCGTGGGTTTTCCCATTCTTGGGTTTTTCACATAAATCTTTGTCTTTGAATGTGCTTGTAGTTTTGATGCATGTGTATGTGTTGTGATCTACTTTTACATATTTTTGCGATTTCGTGTATTGCTTGGTAACCATCAATACATCCCCGACCCTCGAGCCGCAAATCGCTTTCACCGCGGTGTGCTCCCGGTTGCCTCCAACAATATTTTGGTTGAATAAAAATCTTTATCATGTGAATGGGGTTTTCATGGGTTAGATAGCAGGAAAAATGTTCTCATAAATAATTACGATATATAATTTTGATCTAGAGTAGAAGACCGTCTGGGGGAGTTTAAATAGACGTCTAGGGATATGTAAAATGACTAGGCCTAACTGTTGCTAGGTTTGGACATGGAGGATTATGGTGGAGTTTTGAGTGAATACGAGGTATAGATAATGGTTTAAGGGATTTAAATGATTCTTAAGATATGAGAGAAGAGATATAGAGAGTTTGGGATCATTGGAATAAGAGGTTGGTAATAAATTAAAAAAAAAAAAAAGTTAATAATACAAAAAAAGTTCACACATAGTATGTAGAATACCAAAAATTATTTTCAAATTTGTCTATTAATATTTAAAGAATTTTAACACATTGAAAATCCAACTTCGTCATTGTGTTCACCACCCCCAAATTAGCTAGGGGTGAAGTTTTGGAGGCATTTGAAAGTCGTTGAATTTTCATCAAATATTTGAATATTATTTAAATACCTGAAAATTCGAATAATTAAATACTCATCTGATCAAAAATTTGAGTGCACTGTTGTGTTCAGAAGCCCTCAATTAGCTAAGATTGATATTTTGAAAATTTTTGGAACATATTTATTAGGATAAATTTATTTAATTAAATCTACTAAAAATAAATTAATTAATAATATATTTAATTAGGTATTAAACGACGTCGTCCAGAGTAAGTATCCACCGTTTCTTTCCTTAAGACCACGCCGTCTGGATCTAACGGCTTTCCTAAGCCGTTCGATCGGGGATCAGACGATCCCCGTTTCGTCCTTGTCGCGCATCGGCGCGTGTCGCGAGCAGCAGACACGCGGTTTGTTCTGCGAACGCCAGCGCTGCTCGCCTCAATCTGGATAGAGTTCGCCGCTTTAGACACACATTACGGACCCTAATTGACGTCTCCCTGCTATCTTTTGGCTCAGATCAAGTCTCTACGAAAGAAAGAAAGATCTGCTCGAGAGATCAACCTCAGCCGTCGAACTTTAGGTTCGAACCTTTCTCAATCTATGTTATGGATCATTAATTTCAATTATTGCACATCTATTTCAATGCTTAGATTAAGCTTTGATCGGGTTTGATTGAGTCCGATCAAACCCGATCGTTTCAATTTGATCGCACAACCACAGTATATACCGTTAGGGATGAGTCGTCCGCGATAAGGTCGCATAGGGTTGAACTTTGCACTTGATTTAAGTAGCCGTGGGTCTTGATCCTACCACCGACGTGAAGGTTTCATCTTGGCCGATCTATCGCCGTGCGGGTTGAGTCGTCCAGACGCTGGGAAGGCCATGAATTATGGTGCCCTAGCCGACCTATCCTCGGGCTTCTTCGCGAATGAAGGAAGAAGAAAGGAATTCGGGGTCGGGCCGGGTTAACCCGGGCCCGACCCGTCTCTGATGGGATTCAGCATTCAAGTATGCGGGGCCCACGCAAGCCGCCATGCGTGTAAGATGGCGCCGTGTGTAGCTAGTGGGACCCGCGCTGGTCTCCTCTAAGCCAGGGTGTGGGTCCCGCCTTCAAAGCCCCGTCGAATGTACGGGTGACACCTGTACCGAGGGACCCGCCAGCTGCAGAAAATTCAAGTTAACATTTACATATATATTAAGATATAATTAAGATAAATGATATTAATATAAAGAGATTCAAATTAATTAAATGAATACTAAAACTTCAAACAGTCATATTTTGAGATTTATAAGTCCAAATTATGCAAATAAATATATTAAATTAATTAGAAAAATATAAGAAATTTAATGATGCCATTTATTTTATTGTAGTACTAGTATATCACTTAGTGATATTTTAGGTATTTAATTAGTTACCAATATTCTCATTTCAATCAAACCCTCATATCTTTGCATACACTAATCCAAACTTATTGAATATGGGTCTCAAAATACTCAGAAAATCCTAAGGAATATTTTAGTAGTATTAATTTTACTGTTTGGATTAAATTGAGACTAATCACAATTAGGACATAACCCTAATTAAGCCATTTTACCTTAAAACTTTGATTGGCCATAAGTTAGTCAATTTAATTCCAAATTAGGTGATTCAAATATCAATTTAGATTAGAAAAATCTAATTTACAATAAACTGTAAAAATATTTAGGATCCAACAGTTAGATCTCCTAATAAACCCTAATTACTCTAAATCTTAATTAGTGAGTATTAGCAAAACTAATAATCCAAATTAAGTAATTTCAGTTTCAGAGAACTCATAAAGAAGATTAGAACCTAGCTATATAATTAGTTTAATAATTTTGTGATTAATTTTACTAATCACTCACTAATCATATTAAACCCTAATTATTAATCCTAGAAATTGTGTTGGCTATAACTTAACCAATATATTTCAGAATTTGATGATTTTAGGTTCTATGAAAACTTTAGGACATAATCTACAATAAACTAACATAAATTTTAGATTTCATTAAGGGTAAAATTACTAATATGCCCTTATAAGATCAAATTCTTAATTTGACCTTATAAGGCATAATAATTAAGTAACTTAATAAAATAAATCAAATATTCAAATATTCATTATTATTACAAATCATGTTAAAATCATAAAGCATTGAATTAATGACTTAAACTATTTTTGGCAGATCAAAGAAATTAAAATTAGTTGATTTTTTGTCAAAACAGTCAGGTACGTAAATCTACTTATAAGTTTTATTTCAGTATTCTTATTTTGAGCCATTTTCATTTGAGCACTATTTATTTCAAAATTGCTTACTGCTATTAAATTTGCAAAAGAATGTTATCAAATAAGCATGTAACAAAAAGGTGAAAAATGGTATATATTATTATGGTGTTTGTCGTTGGAGGATAGAAAGCAACACTGAGAATTTGTACAGATTGGGTCTGTTGGCAGCTCCTGGGAGTTATATGGAGAGATTTAGCCCTTTTTAGGAAGTGGGCAAATCCAAAGGAAAGACACACCATCAGTTCCTATTTTGAGTAAGCTACTGACGGGTAGTGAGATAAGCTTCCTACATGTTATGCCTATGGGTTTACCCATTTGGGCTCAGAAGTTTACGGACTCGACTTATTATTATAAATACTTTTGATAAAATTTATGCTTTTCATATATGTTGAATTTCAAAGCTAACATGCAGGGCAGTATTTAAATTTGAGAAATTTGCTTTCTTTTCATATATGCAGATATTTCTTTTAGTTCCATATTTGATTTATGCCTATTATAGGATGCTAAAATTATTCTTATAAGAACGATTTGCGTACTCCTACCTGACTGGTAACTGAATTTTTCAGGTTTTGATAATTAAAAGATTTTGAAGATCTGCCTAAAGAAATTTAAAGAGAAGCAGTTGATATGTGAGAGAATAAAGATGTTTTAATTTATTATTGTAAATATTAAAAACTATTGTAAATTCATATGTGTATGCCTTTGGATGTAAATATGGATATTCATGTATTTTGTTTTCTTTATTTTCATAAACGAATATTTCCAGTATATGAATCATTCTTTTGAGACTCTCGAACTTCGATCCCCGGTCGCCACATAGTATAACCTAAAAGGCACCTCAGTAGAAGAATCTTAATACAAAAAAAAGCAACAAAAAAGCTCACACATAAGAGTTACAACAAATAGAACAGAGAAAGTAAAAGAATAGCTACCAACATAGCATCGAACGTTGCTACTAGACTTTGGAATTAGTAAACCCTTGAGCTCCTCTATAGCTCCCAACCTCATAAAACACCTTCTGCTTGGTTCTGCATAGGGATCCACCTGTGACTCTGTGGCACCCCTGCCCTATCGTGGTCCTGTTAACTCTTAAGTTAACATGATCACAGTGAAGTGGTCACCAAATGATAATTTCCTCACTTATAGATAGATTAGGTATTCACCCTAATTCATTATAATTAAGGAATTTTCCATTCGCAAGAGCATTTCACTAAATGATAAATACATGAAATATTCAGAGTGCAGTAGCAAAATGTAAACATCCATTCCATCAAACTATGATAAGCATACAACTCAGAATAAGTACAATAATAAAAAATACAATTCAAGCTTGTATTATTACAAAACATTAAAGAGTTTAGCTGAAACAAAAATAAAAGCACTCAGCATGACAAGCAGAAAATAGAAATAAAGCTGAGGATCTAAGAATCTTCAGCAACACGCTCCTACTCCTGATGCAGATCCTCAGATGGCTCCACAACCTCATATAGCTCAGATCTATCATTGTTGGTTTCACAATGATAGGGCTCCAACCAAAAAAAGAGAAAAACTTATTAGATATATTGTATAAGTACATTTTGGGCTGATTAAATTTCAAGTTCTTTTAGATATCACCATTACTTAATAACTAAGTAAACACATAGGTACATGAAAGCATAAGAAATGAAAAGGAAGCTATAAACAATAAGTTTATAACTTAAACAAAAAGGAAGTAAGCACATACCTCCAAATTAATGTTGCAATAAGATTAGGTACTAAAAGAACGAATAAATACTAATAACCGAAAGGAAACTCATCATAAATGTGCTTATGATCAATGTAAATTTATGATGATTAACATAACATAAATGAACATGTAATACATTTAAACAATTTAAAAGTAAATCTAGCATCCTATATGTATATATATATATATATATATATATAATCAAATACACAAGTCTAGCATCCAATGTATAAACAAGTAAGCAAGACTAGCACCCTATATATGTAAACAAATTAGAAAGACTAACATCCTATATATAAATAAGTAAGCAAGGCTAGCATTCTGCACATGAACATATGAATAAATTAGCATCTTATATATGAATAATTGAATAAAAATTAACATCCTAATTATACATATATAACTAAAGCTAATATCTTAGCACATAAATAAGTAAATAGGCTAACATCCTAGCACATGAATAAATAAACATGCTAATATTTTGACACATGAATAAGTAAACAAGCTAACATCCTAGCACATGAATAAGCTAAAGATCAAATAAATAGTAAGTAAGAAAGTGCTGAAATACAATAAAAATGAACTGAAAATAGTAAATACAAAACTGAAAATTGCTATGGCCAAACAAGTCACTTGAACTGAAAGCATGCATGATTTCACTTAGCATGCTGGGCTAAGGTAGAAGAACCAAACTGAAGAGTAAAAGTGCATCTAAAACTAGTACTGCCATATTAGAAAATTAGCTAAACAAGCTGCAGAACCAAAGAGTCTAAGGATACCATCCTAGACCACCATAGGGTTAGGCTTGGTTAGACTTGCAGAAGACAGGCGAATACCATCCTAGCCAATCATAGGCCTAGGCTTGGCCTTTACAAAGGCAAAAGCACGGAGCTGAAGAGGCAGCCTAATTAGGTCACACTCTACTAAATCGAAAATTAGGAAAAACGAAAATATCAACCAAAAATTCAAATGATGTTTATGAGAATTCAAATTTGACATGTGATTCTCATCAAATATCCTATGTACACTAAATATGTCCAAGGCATAAAGCTCAAATACAAGGTAAGCAAGGCAACAAAGTTCAAAGTAAGCAAGAAACTTTATTAAAACACAGGTGATATCGATTATTGTTTAATTTATTCGTTATATTTATTCCAAGTTACACAAGTTCAGAATCTCCAATTCCTACTATCAAGTGTAATTTAGACTCACGACCTTATAAAATTAAAACCAATTAGGACTAGCTATGTCCTAATATTAACAAATAAATATCGACTATATAAGTTAAATAAGTAATCAATTGACATATTTTAATGATCTAAACAACCCAAACCCATCTTGATTATGACAAATCAAGATGGAAGGATTAAAAAATAAACTCCAATTTTTTTTTTGGGTTTAATCACTTAATCCCAAGGTGATCATAAAGGCTAAAACTTAAAACCCAATTCTCACAGACTAAGGATTTAGAGCAATCACATTAAGCAAAATCAGACTTAATATGATGGATCTCTATTCTTAAATCTAAGGTTAAAAGATAAAATAATCATAATTAAACTATAAAAATCTATAAATTAATAAAACCAAGATTTCATCCACTGAGTAACCTAATTTACCCAATGAATGAATTCTAACCTAAGTCATATTCCTAATTCATAAGGAAGAATATCCTAAGGGGAAAGAGATCTTAAAGTGATAAGGTGAACACTTAATGTGGTGCCCTGCCCCTTAACCGCCAACAATCAAGGCTAAAGAGTGGTGGCCACTTTGACAAATTCCTCACTTATCATTAGATTAAGGTGTAATCCTCAATCCACCAATAAGGAAAGGATGTGCCCTGAATAATGCAGTAGAATCATTCACTAAGTATATATATTCATCAGAGTGCGAAAGCAAGGACAATAAAATATGCTAGATCTAATCCACCACAATACAAGTAATAAGTAAACATGCAGCTCAAAATAAAATAGTACAGTAAAAGAACATATACATATGTATCTGAATTATTACATCAATTTTGAGATAAGTTTAAAATGAAATAAATCACTCATCCTAATAAGAATAAAATGACAGCTAATCTACTGATCTTTTGCTCCGACCTAATGCTCCTCCAAGAATGGCTCCTCTTCAGGCACAGGTCCTCAAATTGCTCAGAACATGCCATTATCAGTTTCACAATGACAGGGCCCCAGCCAAAGAAAAGAAAATCTGGTTAGACATTTGTCTAAGTACATTTTAAGCTGTTTAAGTTCATAAGTTTTATGATATCACCATTTTACTTAGACTATAAAATAAGCAAAGCGTAAGGGTGCAACAAGCATACAAAGGGATATGGAAAGTGATAAATACATCATTTATAACTGGGCAACAATGAGGCAAAAAAACACACCTCAATAATAAGCTATGACAAGGTTAGGCATATATATATAAATTAAGTAAGAAAAGTACTGAAAGAAAAGACTCATCATAAACATGCTGATGATTATATGAATTATGCAAATTTAAAAGTAAGCAATCTATATGTGATATGTATAAGTAAATAGTAAAGGAAATCTAGCATCCTATAAATATACAAGTAAGCAGGTGAAGTTAAGGCTAACTGCAGTAAAAATGTAATAGTAAAATAGTAAATAAGTATGTAATGAATGCCATATCAGAAGAGAGCTAAACTAGCCTGCTAAACTGCAAAAATGTATATTTTTAGTACCATCTAAGGCTAAGCCGGTAAGTTTATTAGCATCATAAGAGGCTAAGGAGAAATAATGAAGCATAACTGAACTGAGGAGGCAGTAAGTACACATGTAGTAATATTTTAGTTATTTACTTTACTTCTGTGGACATATCCAGAAGTAGCTGAGGAGTCAAGCATGTCTGCAAGACTAAGTATGTTCCAACTTAATACAACACTCCTCAATGAGTAATGTTAAGTAATTCTTATTTCTCCTTACCCCTATCTAATAGGGTAAAATGTGCACGATCAACAAGTAACTGAACCCTATGCAAATGTTGTCCTAATTATTCCAAGCTTTTATTTAATGTATAAATATTCTTATATGACATGTTCAAGGTAAATACATAAAGTACAAGGAATACAAAAGCAACAAGTAAGTCAATAGTAAGTAAGGGACTCTACTACACACATGTGATATCTGTTATTATCTACTTAATCCTATCTAACTACTCTAAAATATACTAGTTTAGGATCTCCAATTCTTACTATCAAGTATAACTTAGAAGCACGACCTTATGAGTTAAAAGTAATTAAAACTGACCAGCTTCTAACTTAATTCAATCAATATCGCATACAAGTTAAATAAGTAATCAACACATCCTATTTGATGAAATTAGATGCTCTAAGCTAAGATCTGATTAATATTTACTAAGGCTAGGGATTATAATAAAACACCATGAATTGGATTTAATCACATAATCCAAAGGGTAAGTCTGAGGGCTAAAGTTTAAGTTTAAATATGAACTAATAATTAAGATAAATCCTATTAAACATAATCAAAGCTTAATAGGAGGGATCTCCTAATCTTAATCTAAGGTTAAAAGGTAAAATAATCATAGTTAAAGCATAAAAATCTAGAATCTAATAAAACCAAAATTTCATTCATTGAATAACCCATTTACTCAACAAATGAAATTTAATATAATATCAATTCCTAATCTTAAGGAAAAAATCCTAAGGTGGAGTGTAGATCCTAAGAAGCTCCTAATAAAGGACTTAGGAGATTTTAAGAATTGATGATAACTATTACAATTTATCTTTATGTGCTGCCTTAATTTATCAAAAGGGGTTAGAAGGTGTGATTAGGATTAAGTTAGAAGGCATTAATTTTACTTAGGATTTTCATAGCTTGAAATGGAAATTTTACCAAACTACTTAATTATGAGAATAAGGGCTATAAATTGATCCCAAATTATTTTTATTACTGATTTTAATAATTTAAATGATATTTCAGAGGTTAAGGGCACTTAACCTAAATTTTAGGCAAAATAACCATTTGCCTATACTTAAGGGTCTAAAATGCTACGTTTTAATTCAGGACTCCAAATTAGATTTTGTTGATGCCAAATAATTTCTTGATGTCTAACATGAAGATAGACAGTAGGTATATTAAATTTGGATAAGTATTAAGTCCTCTATGTCCAATTTAAGAATTTTAACTTATAAGAGCATTTTGGTAATTTCATTTAGTACTAAAAATTAAGTTAATTTATTATTGTCCACTATCCAAGGATTCCATAGAGTCCAAGAACACTAAATTTTGATGTCTAATGATTAAGTTATGATCATTTTAATATTAGGGTTTGCTTAAGATCATTAAGGGTTTAAGGGATAGGTTACACATTGAAAATCACCTAAAAAATCACACAATGCTTAATTTTACTAAATTCAGGTTCAATTTTGATATATTTTGGCCCCATTAGGGTCCTAGAGTCATTAAAATACAAAAAAATAGTAAATCTGGGATATTCTGGACAGTTCGAGGCAATTCTGGACAGTTCTTGGCGCTATGGCACTCTGTAGCGCCTTCTGGCCGAAAGCCAGGAACTACGACGCGCTGTGGTGCGCTATGACATAGCCAACCTGAGACACGGGCACTATGGCATGCTGCGGCGCGCTACGACACGCTACGGCATGCTACGACGCCCAATGTCCCGAGAGCTGGATGCTACGGTGCACTATAGCGTCCCTTAGCCGAGAGCCAGATGCTACGGTGCGCAGTGGCACGCTACGACAGATTCAACCCGAGACTCAGGCGCTATGGCATGCTGTAGCGCCCGACAATAATTTCGCCTATGCGAAAATGGTAATTGGTCTCTTTTTGCACTCAAATACTCTTAATTTATAGCACCTCACGGGCGGTGCTATATACTGATGGAAAGGTATTTCTGAGACCTTTCCATTGATACAAAAATCGGCACAAAAGGATTTTTTTAACGATGCAAATAATGAGGTTAAAGGTTTGGATATACATGAAATCTTCTACCCTACATTTGAAATCTTAACAAGCTCTAATGGCTTCCATACTCAACCACAGATTCTTAGATATGCGAGATAAGCATGAGAATAAAAATGGAGTAGCTATTGGATTATCCAATGGGGGAAAGGGAGGTACCTTGGCTTAGAGAAGATCGAGTCCTGCGGTCTTTAGGGCTTGAGAGGAGAAGTTTTTTCTTCTTCTTCTGCTGATAGCAAGAGGAGGAAGAGGATGAGGGTTCTCCTTTGGCTTGGGAATAAGCTTGGAAGGGAAGGATCTTGGGAAGAGGAGAAGAGCTCAGCTGGCCAAATGGAGGAAGGAGATGGCTTAGAGTCCATCTTATAGGAAGATGGGAAGGAGGGAGATGGATGGCTCCAGCTGGATGGGATGCTCTTGAGTCACCCCCTCACAAGTATGGGGAGAAAGAGATGGCAAAAAATGGAGAGGAAAATGGAGAGGAGAGAGGGGCCTGAGCTCCTTTGCGTGCGGAAGAATGGGAGAAGAGGGGGTGTACGCAGGTATGGAAGAGGGAGCGAGGTCCAGCTCAGGGAAAAGAAGGAGAAAAAATGGATTATTTAAAGATTTTAACTTAATTTATTTAATTAATTAATGCTTTAAAAATAAGATTAATAGACTAACACTGAAAAATCCCAAAAATTTACCCTAAGCTAATTTAGGGGTGAGAAATTCAACAACGATGTCAGATTTTGATTTTGACAATATTTAATTTTCCTAATTTCGGGGTATTTAATTACATGAACATATTCACGAAAAATTTGACGACTTCTAAACACGTCCAAAATATCGCCCCTAACTAATTTGGGGGTGACAAGCGCAATGGCGAAGTCGGATTTTGATTTCGAGGTCAAATTAAATATCTCAATTTTTTAATTAATTAAATATTATTAAAATAATCAAAATATTAAATTGAGCTCCGAATCGCTCCAAATCTTCGAGGATTAATTCTAATGACTAGATGAACTTAATGGAATGATAATTAGGATGTGATAAAACTAATATTAGACTAAGTAACAACTTAAGGCCATTACACTAAAGCACTAAAGCTAATTGATCTTATTAGAAAACTTAGTTAATATATTAGAAAACTCAAGGAAGACATGATGTGAGATGAATTTCACATCATAGAACTTAACATTACTTTGCATTTACGTAAGATAAAAAATTAAGGTTTTATTTGGAATCTTGATTAATAACCTAAATCATATGAATTTAATTTTAAATAAATTTTTATAGTGATTTTAATGATTAAGCTATGAATATAGGGCTTAAAAGTATTTAAACCTAAATTTGAGAAAAATGACCATTTTACCTTGCTTAAGGGTATAAAAATATACTTTTTGATTTAGGATTCTAAATTAGAATTTATCAATGGCAAATGATTACTTACTGTCTAATATGAAGATAGACTGTAAGTACACCCAATTTGGATAATTATTAAGTTTTATGAGCTCAATTTAAGAAAATTGACTCATAAAGGAAATTTGGTAATTTTACCTTATAAAATTTAAAAATTTAGTCAATTTATTAATGCTTACTATCCTAGGAGTCTATAGAGTCCAAGAACACTGAATTCTGATGTCTAATGGTTAAGTTATGAGCAAATCAATTTTGGGGTCCAATTATGTAAATTTAGGGTTTTATAAGGGAGTCAAAAATCTAACTTTGTCATTTGATGTTCAAATTTAGCAAACTCAGTGAATATAGCTTTTCTATAACATACTGAGTATTTTAACTGGGAGTAGACCCAATTTGGACTCCATTTGGTCAAGTTATAACCTAATTAGGGCTAAGGGTGATTAGTGAGTGATTATTAAAATTAATTACAAAATCATAAAATAAACTGCACTATTAGGTTCTAATCTACTCTAGGGGCTATCAGAAACTTAAATCACTCAATTTAGATTACTAAATTTGCTAATATTCACTAATTAAGATTTGAGTTGATTAGAGCTAATTAAGAAATCTAATCATCAAAACTTAAATATTTTTACAGTTTACTGATTTCACATTCTCCTGATCAGAATGGTATATTGAAAGTTCTAATTTGAAGCTCAATTAATCAATTTATGATCAATTAAATTCATAGTGTCTTAAGGGTATAATTAGGGTAGGCTCCTAAAAGTGATTAGGCAAAATACAACAATAACAGAGAAATTAACACTACTAGAACATTCCTGAGGATCCCTTGATTAAAATAAGACCCATATTGGATATGTTTGGATGAGTGTGTGCAAAGTTATAATGGTTTGAAGATTCAGGGCATTTTTATAATTAAATGGGGATCCTAAATATCACTATGTAAAATATACATCCAAATGGAAAAATGACTATGCCAAGGACAATTTCAATATGGTTGATATTATTGAGGCGACAAACAAGTTGGTTGTTGTTAATGTGCCAACTGAGGACAATGTTAATGAAGAAGCTAATGAGGATAATGCTCATGATGCTAAGGGTGGCAAGGCTACTATTTGTGCAGCTGTCTCTTTGTTTGAGACGGAAAATTCTATTGATCTTGTGATTCCAACAAAGGAATCAGATTCAAGTTCTATTATTACTAATAAGGAAACTAATGATAATATTTTCACTGATTTTTTAAATGTGGAATCAGAACAAGGTATATCAAATTCTACTTCGCCCAAGGGAGAGGCTTTTCTGGTTATTGAATCTTTGCTGGTTGGCCAAATATGAAGCCCACAATCTCCTCTGAACCAAGATAAAGGTAACCCATCATCAATAAAAGGTAATTTTTCTTTCCTTAGTTCTAATCGGTTTAATCCTATCACTTGTTTAGAAAAAATGGTTGTGCTATAAAAATTAAAAGCTTAAATCAAACTACCAATAGAATGTCTAATGCTAATATCAATAAACAAAAGGTTCAACACATACCTTCTTCTGTGTCCCAATGAATGTTCTTTGCTGAAATATTAAGGGAGTGGGTAACTGTGGCTGCTAACCCCTAGGAGGGGGGCGATCGTCACTTGGCAAACTCCTCACTTATCACTAGATTAGAGTATGATCCCCAATCCATTAACAAGGTAGGGATGTGCACTTAAGAAGAGCAGTGAAATCATTCACTAAATACATACATATCATTCAGAGGGCAGAAGAAAGTAAAGAATGAGTTTACATTCATTATTCTATAATGCAGAAAGTAAGAAAATATGCATCTCCGAATAAAGTAATGCAGTGAAAAAGAAAATATACAGTGGAATAGATTCACTTACAGAGCCGTATGCAATACAAAATGAATAGGCCAATATGCCGGTACGGTGTATGTTTAATTTTTTTGTTTTATTAAAACTAAAATACTAAATATCAGGGTTATGATTCATCAACCTGTTAGTTCTTTTTACGAAGCACAAGCAGGGGATTTTATTAGACCGAATAAGAATTAAGTACCCTTTTACATCCTTCCTTTAATTTATAGCCGTACTATGATGTTTCTGTTACTTTATTTTTATTTTTTTATTAAATTATAATATATATTTTAACTTAAAATATTTAATTTTGCAATCCCAAAGTTTCTTTAAGTTTCTTTTTTAAAATTCAAAATATAAATATAAAAGACCTTTAATTTGATAAAGATATATGTGACGCTTTATTTTATTCTTATCTTACATATAAATATTAATATTTATGTGTAAGATAAGAATAAAAATTGTTTCATATTACTATCTACTATATTTTGATATAAAATCATATGTAAGAAAAAATAATTAAAATATATATAACTTATATAAATATCTAATATAATGTTTTATTAAGATATCAAATTTTAAGTGCCATGCTATTTTTACTAATTTTACGAAATTATTTCTTATTTTTATTTTCTCTCATTAATTTATTAATATTTTTTTTTTATTTTGCAAAAGCGAAAGCATTTTTTTTTAGACTCATTGGTGCAAGCGTGAGGGAATGCTAAACGTTTGGTAATTTCTCCTCCAACCAGAACTAAAGATCTCATCGATGCGGCTAATCCAATACATATAGTATTTATATTTGGTGAGATGAATTGCATAGTATCATAAATAGCTATTCCAGGTATCACCCAACCTCCCGAAGAGTTATAAATAGATAAATATCTTTAATTTCATCTTCTATACTTAGATAGACCATAAGACTAACAATTTGATTTGATATATCACTATCAATCTCTTATCCTAAAAAAAGCAATCTTTCTCGATAAAGTCGGTTGATTAAGGAATTATTATCCTAGCTAAACCATACGTGCACTTTTTAATACATATGGTTTTAGTTATTTCATAAGATCTATAAAATGTAAAAATAATCAATGTGTAAATTCAAGTATTTTTGGATTATTTTAACATTAGGTTTGACCTAGTCTAAATTATATATAATTATATATTTATATTATTATTTTAATATTTTAACAGCAAAATATAAATAAGAAATCCAGTTGAGTTACTTTAGTTTTAGTAATTTAGCAGCTAATTGATGCATTGGTTCATCGACGAGTAAATCAACGATGTATTTTATTGTTCCTTAATAAGGTTTTTCTTTTAGGTTATTATTCTACTCCGTATCATATTTTATCCGACTTTTATTTACACATATAGAACAAATAAAATAAAAGATAAAGCTAAGGTATAGTAGTTATCATATTTTTCAAGTAATTATTAATTCTATTTACTCTTTTGAACGCAGCCTGAATACTTTTCAAAATTCAAATAAACCATAAATTTTTATCTTTTAATGATAAACAAAGTATTTTTATTTTATTTCACGCTTCAAATAATTATAAGAATTCATTAATATGAGTCTTTAATGAATAATATTAATCTTGACTTATTGAATCTTTTTTATTTTATGATCATATTATTTATTTGGTGAAAATTTGAATACTCAATCGGGGAGCTAATGGTTAAATATAAATACCATATGACCAGAATAGGTCTTACAAGTCGCACTATATGTCAAACCCAAGCTGCATCTTGCTCTTCGGGAATACGAAAAGGTACTCTTGGAATACCAATAGGTATTATGATAAATAAAAAGCTGAGCATTCTTACTTTACTTTAAAAAAGGAAACGTTATTTTGAAAAAAAAAAATATTTATTTAGTTCGACTTATAAATTATACACGCCTTTTCTTAGGCGGGCGACATCCATTATGTGGAATAGATGTAACATATCGGACGAATCTCAATAAGATACCATTTCTACGAATAGTTCTTAATGCTGCATCTCTTCCTAAACCCGGGACTTTGATCATAACCGCAGCTTGTTGAATACCTAGACCTACTATTTTCTGCATAGCGTTACATGTTGTAATTTGAGCAACATAAGGTGTTTTTTTTCTTGTCCCTCTAAATCCAGAAGTACCTGCAGAAGTCCAATAAAGAACTTGACCCATAACATCTGACACAGTTACAATAGTATTATTTAAACTTGATTGAATATAAATAACTCATTTTAATATTCTCGGTTTATTATTACGTGAACTAATATTTTTTATTGATCTAGTTTTTTTTCATAATTATATTATTATTCTATTATATCTTATATATCCTAGTTTTATTCTTGTTTTAGTATACAAAAATTACAGAAATAGTCTAATAGAAAAAATATATATATATTTTTTTCTATTAGACTATTTCTGTCTCTGTTTATGTCGAAATTTGTAACAAATAATAAGAAAGTGACCCCCCGCCTTCGAACCAATCGACATTTTTCACAAATTTTACGAACAGAAGATTTATCTTCATTATTAGATTTATATTACTCCTTTTAACTTATTTACTCTTTTTATTTTCAATAAATAATCACTAAATATAACATAAAATTTCTCTCCCAATTCTTTTTTGTCTAGCTTCTTTATCTGTCATTAAACCTATAGAAGTAGAAAGAATTACTATTCATAGTCCTCCTAAAACCCTAGAAATTTTTTGATAATTTGAATATATTTGTAAACTCGGACGGCTTATATTTTTAAAATTTATCGTATATTTATTATTCTTCGTTTTATTTCTTAATGTTAAAACTAATAATTTTTTTTTATTACTAATATGATTCTTTCGAACATCTTTAATAAATCCTTCTTGTAAAAGTATTTTTATAAGATTATTTGTGATATTAGTAGATGCTATTTTAACTCTTCTTTTATTTGTATCATCAACATTCCTTATAGAAGTTATTATTTTATAAATAATATCCTTACCCATCATGATAAATCCTAATTATTTTATTGATGCTTCTATTATTTATTTATCTAAATGTATTTAATAAATAAAAAAACATAATTTAAATATATAAAAATTAAATATTTGATTTTTTTGATTCAAATTTATAAAACGTCGGGTGCTAATGAAATTATTTTAGTAAAATTATATTTTCTCAATTCTCGAGGAATTACACCAAAGAATCTAGTACCTTTTGGATTGCCATCTTTATCAATTAAAACTGCCGCATTCTCATCATATCGTATTATCATGCCATTATCTCGTTTAAGTTCTGTGCATGTGCGAACAATAACAGCTCGAATTACTTCTGATCTTTCTAAAGGCATACGAGGCATTATTTTTTTTATTACAGCAACAATAATATTACCAATAAAAGTATACTTAGTTACTAAAATACGAATACACATAACTTCTTGAGCTCCGCTATTATCAGCTACTTTCAAAAGGGTTTTAGGTTGAATCATATTCTTTTGATTTAAATTTCAATAAATATAAAAATATAAGGAAATAACTAGTTATTGTCTGTCCATAAAAATTATTAATGTTATTTCTATTTCATTATCATTACTATCTTGAAAGAGAAATAATGAATTTAGTTTTTATAAGAAGTTTATATGTAGCTATTTTCAGAGCAGTCTTAGCTACAGTTTTTGATACTCCACTCATTTCATAGAGTATTCGTCCTGGTTTAATAACAGAAACCCAATATTCAGGGGTTCTTTGCTTGTACCCATACGTGTTTCTTTAGGTCTTAGAGTAACAGGTTTATCCGGGAATATTTGTACCCATAGTTTTCCCCCACGACGCGTATATCTTGATATTGAACTTCGTCCTGCTTCTATTTGCCTAGCTGTGATCCAAGCAGGTTCAAGGGCTTTTATCGCATATCTACCAAAACAAATACGATTACCTCGGCAAGATATCCCTTTCATTCTACCTCTATGTTGTTTACGAAATCTTATTTTTTGTGAGTTATAGTTGATGGTTATATCATAATACCAGCTCTACTACAAAATCGTACATGAGACTTTAATCTCATACGACTCCTCACGAATAAATAAAAATTAAAATATTAGAACAGATTTAATTTAACCATTTAAAATTATATATATATATATATATATATATATATATATATATATATATATATATATATATATATATATATAATTTTCTCACGAATGAACTAAAAATAGAATACAAAATATATATAGATAGTTTCTCTAAGTTCGCAGGCGAATATCGTCCTTCCCCTTATTGTTAGTTTCGCCATCCTACCCAATGAATCAGTATTAGTTTAATTAATCTTAGTAACAGAAAAATACTTATGGAGTTCACAGGTTATGTCGTTCCTATAACTTCTTCTTTTTTTTTTAATAATTTTTTGTTTAGACTTAAGCTATTCAATGGAGCTATCCTCACTAATAAGAATTTTTTTTTAGTCTTATTTCTTATTTATGGTATAATTTATGATTCTACTCAATTATTATTATTTTTAAGCTCTATTTTGTATATAGTATTATATTTAGTTTTTTTTAGATTATTTATGTTGATAATTATTTATAATATTGTGCTTAATTCATTAATATGAAAAAAATCTTAAGTCATATATTTTAATATTTTATCATATTAAAACATAATAATATTATATTACTTATTATTATAATTATAGATATTTATTCTTAATTCTTTCTATCAGCTTTTAATTTTTAAATATATCTTTTGTCACCCTTTATAATCTAAATAATCTAAGATAAGGTTCTTATTTATGAAAATATATTTAGTTGCTACAACTATACAATGATTAAATCATATAATTACACTTTTATTAGGATCTTTACTTTAAGTAGAAAGTTATAAGTTATTATATACTAAGTATACTAACAAGTCACACACTGAGCATAACAATTAAAAATAAAAGATTTGACCTAATTTTTATGAAATCTTAGCTGATGATGTATATATGTATAACCAATAAAAATAATTTGTTAAGATTTAAATAATCTTTATAAACTTTGATAAATAAATAAATTACAAAAAATATGCAAGAGTTCTATTTGCCTCTGCTATTCTAGTAATTCTTTCTTTCTCACGTATGGCATATCCAATACCTTTAGTGGCCTCTATTAATTCAGAACTTAATTTAAGAAATATATTTGGCCTCGATCATTTTCGGGATGCTCTTAATAACCATTTAATAGCAATCATTTTTCCTTGTTCTAATCCTAATTCAGTAATAACTAGGTCACCTTGGTTTCGTTTGTTTATTTTTACACCCTGGATTTAGTATGCATATTGCTTAACGTAAAAAGCTAGGGGATTTTTTTTTATATTTTTTTGAATATATTTCAAAGATAGATAGATTATTTTATAAACCAAATATTTCTTTCCGTTTTTCATAATACGAGTCACTAACATGCTAACTAATTTATTATGATAAATTGGATCATATTTTATTATTTTTTTTCTGAAACATTTCGGCGTGACATGCGACTTTTGGCATTTTATAAAAAATTAATAATTTTTTTTATAAAGGTTAAAGAATTACTTATTTTAACCTTTTGACCCATATTGTAGGATGAATTTTAAAATATAGTATATTAAAAATCTTCCGCCAAACCGTACATACAACTTTCATTGAATACGACTTTTAAAAGAAGTATCTCTAATAAATAGAATATTTATTATTACTTCTATATATTCATTTATTTTTTGATTTATTTTAATTGAATATCCATTTCTTTTTTTTAACTTTGAAGATTGGAAATCTTGTATTTTATATATCCATATTCCATAATTATTAAATTTAGACTATAATGTAACATATGTCAAAGATTGCTAGTATGCTTAGACTTGTTCTAAAAAAAGATATAAGCATTTTATTTGTTAACAATAGCCAAAGTAAAGGGTATCTTATTAAAATATTATTTATTACTTTCGATACTTAACTTTAAACTTATAATAATTTTATAACTAGATAATTTATTTATAAATAATATCAATTTTTTTTAGTTATTGCCTGCTACAGTCTCCTTAAAACAAAACTTTTTATTAGATTAGCTATAAAATTTACGTGTTTTTATAGCAATTCACTCGGTATTATTAAAATATACAAATATTGGATAAAAATAAAAAATGCACTAGAACGCCCTTTTTGACGATCTTTTACTCCGACAACATCTAGAATTTCTCGAATAATATGATATCTCACGCCGGGTAAATCTTTAACCCTCCCTCCTCTGACTAATACTATAGAATGTTCTTTTAAATTATGGCCAATACCAGGGATATAAGCAGTGATAAAAAATCCAGAAGTTAATCGTACTCTGGCTATTTTACGCAAAGCAGAGTTTGGCTTCTTCGGGGTAAGAGTGTAAAGTTGACATATAATATAAATAGTCACTTTTAAAGAACCATACATGAGACTTTAATCTCATACGGCTCCTTAATATATTAGTTTCTTTCAATCAACATAATTTTTTTTTATTTATACTAAAATATACAAAAAAATTGAATATTGGATAAAAGTATAAGGATTAATGTGAGCTTATCCAAACAATTATGCACTATTTAGAAGTTATAGTTAGATAATAATTAGAGTAAAGATATTTATCTTTTATTTGTATTTTTTTTTTTAGTTTTAAAAATATGTTGTTTATGACCCATATCATTTTTTTAGTTATTATCTTATATTCTATTATTCTATATTTATTTATTTCATTCGAATTATATATTTTACTTTTACATATTTATCTTTAATATTTTATTCTTTTTATATTCTTAGTTCATTATTTAACTGTTATTCTTACTAATTAAGTTTTTATTTTGTCGATAATTATAGACTTTCTTAACTTTGAATACATATTTATTTTTAACATACTGAATCGACTGCTATTATTAGTATTAAAACCAATAACGATTAATACAAGCTATATCTTCTAATCTATAATTGGGGCCAAAGAAATATCTTTAAGTGAATAAAATAGATACTCAATTTATCATAAGATTTATTAGTTTGCAATAAATTGAGTATTATTATTTATCATTACAAAACTTTTTATTTTTATTCGAAATATTAAAAGGATTTAACAACTTCTAAATCTAAATTCTCTCCGACGTTTAAGGCTTAAAATATTCTCTGGAAAAAGTACTTCATAATTATTTTTTTTTTTATATTTAAAAAATAATTGTTAGTACTTTTATTATTAATATATTCTTTATTTTTATAGTTATCATTTATTCTATACTTCATATTATTCTTATTATTTAATGAGATATCCAAAGCTTGATAGATAATGTGTTCTCCGCCCCTTTTGGATAGATATAAAATTAGTTCAAAAAAACTAGATCTTTTTGAATTAACATGTCATCTATCTTTATTTCACTTCTTTGGATTGAGGAAATATAAATATCTTTTGGATTTCTAATCCTAAGTAATAGACAATAGACTTTTGATATTTTTAATTATTATTTTATTTAAATAATCAACCCATCTTAATTGAAATAATAAAGAATTTAAAAAAAACAAAAATCTAGTTCTACCCCCCTTATTATTTACATCTTGTCCTGTTTTCATACTATTTTTACTTTCTAATCGTATTAAATCTTCATAAATAATTATGTTTTTATTTGTACTCTTACTTTTTTTATAAATATTAAAAGAAGTGATTTAATTGGAATGATCAAAGGCTTTTTTTATATATATCAAAGTTTCTAAAAATTTTGTAAAGAACCAAGGTTTAAAATTGGATATAGAAAGAATATTTTTATTTCTAGAATTTATCCAATTAAAATGAATACTTTATTAATCGAAATATTTTTTATATAAAAGATTAGTTCTATTTATAGTATTATCACTTCTTCTTTTTTTTAGTATTATATGGAATATATCTATTTAAATAAGTATAAACAATTTATATTTTAGTTTATTAAAATTCTCTTTAATTTCTTGACCCTTTTTTTTTCTTTTAATTTTTATTATCAACGTTGATATATAATTACCTATATATTTATTAATAAGATATCATATCGATAATTCTTTGTATATTTAGATATATATTTTTTTACTAAATAGTCCAATTATATAGTAATCTTTAATAAAATATTCTTTATCCATTTTAATTAATTCTTTACTTTTATTTAAATTATAGTTATAATTTAAATTGTGCCTTTCATAATTTCCTAATCTCATCTTTTCTCTATTTTCGATTGAAAAAAATCCCTTAAACCAATATTTCCAATAATTCGTTACATCTGTATTAATTTTATTATACTTAGTATTTTTTAATTTATATATAAATATATTTTCTAGTATACAAGATTATTTATAATTATTTTTAAAAGATTTTATAAATATCAAAGAGTGGGGTTGATCTTGTGATAATTTGTAAATACATATGCTTGAGAAATAAGAAAAAATAGAATTAAAATTAGGATCATTATTCTTAATTTTATCTATATATCTATTATTTAAAAATATTTCTTTTATAATTAATCTAAAATTTCTTGTATTTTTAGTTATTTCATACAAGATGTCTTTTTCTTTTTTTTTTCCTTTATAAATAGATATCTTTAAAATTAATAAAGGACTTTTTTGATTCAAAAAAGAGTTGTACTTTTATTTTATAAAAAGTAAGTATCCATAATAAAATATCTATATATAACTTTTCAATAAATAATTTAATAAAATAATATGATTTACGTATTAATCTTCTCTTTTTATTTATTAATATCATCCAAAAATTTATATATGATTTTAATACTTCATCTTTATAATATTGAATCTTACTATTCTTTTCTTTTACAATTTGTTCAGTTTGTTTCCTAATTTTTCGTGCTTTTATCCGAAACATTTGTATATTTAGTTGAAATAAATAACTATTAAACCCATTTTTTGTTTGACTTAAAACAAAATGATTCATAAAATATATTTTCCTTTTTTTTGCTAACTTTTAAAAAATTAAATATTTTATTTTTTAAAAAATATTTAATTTCAAAAAATACATTCTTAACTATTTTATATTTTTTCTTAGTTTTTTATAAATAGGATTAAGAATAAAAGATCGTTTTCGGGTAGAACCAAATAGATGCTCAGTTTCACCTCCCCAAACTGATAAACAGAAAGATTGTGGTCTTTTATTCTTTTTTTTTTTTTTTTTTTTTTTTTCTCGTTCTATTTCGATATTGTACGATATTGTTTTATCCCTTCTACAAGGTTTTAGGCAAAATGGATATATAATCTTTATCTGAATACCCTCTATTAACCAATCCTCGGGGGAATTCGGTTTCTGATAATTGAACGCCATTATAGGTACATTTAATATGCATTTTCTTTCGCCCATTCTTTAAAATCTGTCCCATTCGGGAATTTGGAACAATAATATGCGTAATAGATTTTAACAATTATTTAAAAATGCAATAAAATGTATTTTTGAAAATACGATGGGATTACTAACATTAAACTTCTTATTACTTGAGTAAATAAAAGATTATCCCAAGTTTCGTTTATTTCTATATGCTCATATTTATCTTTATATTCTTTTTCTCTTACATTTAATTTTTTTAAAATCGTAAAATTTTAAATGTAATTTTTTCCATTTTCATATCTATAAATTTATTAAATAAAATTTTTAAAATATTCTCAATTTCATTAATATAAAAAGTTGTAGTTTAAACGATCTAAAATAGGGGAGAATGCGCATTTACTTGAAATAAATCCAAAATAACTATTTTACGCCTTTGCGCACGCATGGACCCCTTTATTAGGTACGACTAAAATTTGATTTATTTGAGTAATGTATCAGAGTTACCTCGTGTATTCGATCCTCATTTTTATCCTTGTTCTTCAGATTATTCGCAATTAATATATCATTAGATCTTGATTATTATCTTTATAAATTATTATATGTTTGGAACTTTCTTGAATTAATATCAACAATGCCTTCTTCTTCAAATTCGTCTTCATTATCTTCTTCTTTCCTCTTCTAGTCTTTCTTTTAACTTATATGACCATCGAGAAATATATTTATTTATTTTATTTAGTCGAATTAGAAAATATTTATTTTTAATTAGTTCTTCATATTTTCTAATCAAATCAAATAAAAACTTTAAAATATTTTATTGTATTTTCGGGATAGCTAAAAATACTTTTTCCATATTATAACTAATTTCCCTATTAGAACTAAAAACTAAATTATGGGACAGTTTTAAATAATAATTACTCAGTATATTATAAATATCATTTATTAAAAATCTTCCTAATACACTTTTGATATCTATATCTTGATAAGATAAAGATAATAATTTATTTCAATTTATTATTCGATTAAGTCCAGTTAAAAAAAGGATCATATAAGTTTGGTAAATATTTTATTTGTTTTTATCATCACATAATAGAGTCCTTTTTTCAAGTATATTAAATATATTTTATTTTTTCTTAGTATTCCTATTATTATTTATTTCGATGTTTTTTATTTGTTTTAAAATTTCATTATCGAAATTGTACTTTTTTTTTTCATTAGTATAAATCCAAGAATTAAAAATATATTCGTCAAAAAACTTTTCACTTATATACAAGTAATTTTTTTTATACATATTTTCTAAAAATATAGATAAACTATATGAGTATGTAAAAGAGATTCTTTTTTACCATCATTTGTACAAGTAAAAAAAAAAATTGTGACATTTCTTTCGAAAAAAATTATCAAATTGATAATTTTTTATATATCTTAAAGGACAATTCCATCATTTATAATCGAATAGAAAAGTAATAAAAAATATTTTCAAACCACAAATTTATTTTAATTTTATCTTCTTCTAGTATATTTTTTATATTTTTAGTAATCTCCAAATTATAATCTTTATAAATTTGGATATCATTAAAATATCTTATTTTAGATATCATCAGTTTCTTTTTCTTTATATCAGAATTTATTTCAAAAAAAATATTCATCTTTTATTATCTTTATTCTTCGGTATCTAATAGTTTCTAGTGAAAAGGGCAATGACATTCTCCCTAAATAAAATACTAAAATTAAAAAAAAAAAAACTAAAAATCCTATTTATATCAGTTTCTAAATTCTGTAAGAATAATACTTATTGCTAAGAATATACTTATTGCGTTGATATCTAAATAATAATTATGTTTAGGCCAAAAATAATATTGAACCAATGTTTTTCCAGAAATAAGAGAATGACCAATTAACCAACCACAAAAACTACTTGTTAAAAATAAAGATCTTGTTGTTGTATTGAAAAAGATAAATGTTTACTAATCTATTTAAATGCGGAACTCGGTAAAATAAAATGATTTAATAATTGAGAACTTAGATTATTAAAGAAAGCGAACTGAATGCTAAGATTATGTATTGAAATTTGACTTAATATAATCATATTCTTTTATTATTAGCATAAAAAAAATAAAAAAAATATAGAGGTATCACTAAAATAGTTATTAGATGAGGTCTGTCTAATATTTTATAAAGAGGTGTATAATAAATAGCTATAAAATTTAATAACGGTCCTGCAATAAAACCAGTTGTTGCTGATAACTTCTTTTTCAGTTCCTTCTCCATAACTCGAGATCGGATAAGAAAAATAAAGGAATGTCATATAGAAAAAATAGTTAAAAACCCATAATAAAGGCCTATTACAATTACAATAACTGATGTCTTCATAAATAATAATATTTGATTACCTATTAGAAATATAAAAAAAAATACTCCTTAGTTTGATTTTTAAATTCTTTTATAAATTATTTATTATATTATATGATTATTTTTAATATAAATTCACTTCTTTTCTTTTATTTTTTATATATTATTTTATATTTTTTATATCTTATATATCATATACATGGTTTTTATTTTTTTCGGAATATAAAATATTTAATTATACTATAAGTAAAAATACTCTATTTCTAAAAGAAAATGAACACTCAGCCTTACAAGCAAATAAATAAAAAACTAAGGAGCTTCAGCAGCAGGGCGCTCTTCCTCTTGATCTAGCTCGACTTCTGGCTCAATCACCTTAAACAACTCAAAATCTGTCATTGTCAGTTTTACAATGACAGGCCCCAGCCAAAAGAAAAGAAAATCTGATTAGACATATTATCTAAGTACATTTTAGGCTGATTAGTTTTATGTATTAACTGATATAACCATTAACTTAAAAACCACTAAAGCAAATAAATCGGTGCAGCAGCTAAAAAGAATAGGTAAAAGCTATAAATAATTTAATCCCTTAATCCAAAGGTAATCCTAGAGGCCAAGGCTTAAATCCCAAAACATTCCCAATATTACAAGTTATGAGTTTAAACCTTCTAAATTGATCCCAAATCAGTTATATTATTAATTTTAGTAATTAGACTATGATTATAAGATTTAAGGATACTTAAACTTAATTTTGGACAAAATGATCATTTTGCCCCAACTTAAGGGTAATAATATGCTACTTTTTAATTTAGGGTTCTAAATTAAAATTTATTGATGCCAAATGATCACTTACTGTCTAATATGAAGATAGATAGTAAGTACACTTAATTTGGATAAGGATTAAGTTTATGAGCTCAATTTAATAATTTTAACTCATATGGATAATTTGGTAATTTTATCAAGTAAAGTCTAAAAATTCAGTTAGTTTATTATTGTTTACTATTTAAGGATTCCATGGAGTCTAAGAACACTAAATTTTAAGTTCTATTGGTCAAGTTATATCCAAAATAAGTTTGGGGTTCAAAAATATAATTTAAGGGTTTTAAGAAAGGTCCAAGACCCTAACTTTCTCAAATGATATCTAAATTCAGCAAACTTAGTGGCTTAGCTTCCTATCACATGCTGAGTGCAATGATTGGGAGTAGACCCAATTTAGACTTTATTTGATTAAATTATGAGCTAATTAAGTTCTAAGGTAAGTAGAGCAAATTATGAAATATAATTATTAAAACTTAATTTTTCTTGCAGTTTACTGTTAATTATGTTATCTTGATCAAAATAGTATATCAGATGACCTAATTTAGAGCTAAATTGACTAAATTATGGCTAAATAAAATTCTAGATTAAATAGGGTAATTAGGGAGGGTACCCAAAAGTTATTAGTTAAATTTTAAGTCCAACAGAAAAGCTAATACTATCACTACGCTCCTGACATTCTCCTGACTAAAACGAGACCCATATTGACAAGTTTGGATCAGTAGGTGCAAAGTTATGGAGGTTTGAAGTTTTTTAGGGTTTTGAGTTAAGTGGGAGGTCCTAAAATGTCACTATATTAAATATGCATTATACTAAAAATCTGATACTGCCATATTATTTTTCTCATTTTTCTGAATAAAATGAGATATATATTTAATATATTTGAACTTATGATTTACAAAATATGAAGGTTTAAAGTTCTGTAATTAATTAATTAAATTTGGTTAACATTTCATTAATTTAATTAAATCTATAGGTTTTTAAATGGCGGCAGAACCCACCCTTCACTGAATGACGGCTCTGCGGGCCCCCACCGATAGAGCGGCAACGGGGAAGAGGCAGCGGGCTCTACAGGCTGGCGCCGTCTACACAGAAGTGGGCCCCATGGGTTGATGTGGCGAGCTGATGCGCAGGCCGGTTCTCTCGACATAAGGGTTGGGCCCGGGTCGACCCGGCCCAGCCCGGACCCTTCTTCTTTCTGTTGGCAACCCAAGGGCAACCACATAGAGCTTAACTTTTGATGGCCTTCTTGGCGGCGGTGTGGCTCAGCCAGCATGGCTATGGATAGCCCATGATCTGACCCTCCACCTGAACTCCACCGGAGGATGGTTGTATCGCCGACGAAGGTGAACCCTAGGAGGCTAGGTACAAACACAGGCGTGGGGTTACTATGTGTACCATGGAGTCGAAGCCGAATTAGCTTGATCAGTTTGATCGAGCCTGATTGAACCATATTAGATCCCAATCTACACACGGAAATAATGATTTGAAATGATAAATTTCAAATCGCAGAAATGGGTATGGAGATCGAAGCGTACCAAATTCGATGATTTGTGTGTGATAGGGTTCGCGGAAGCAGCCTCTCAATGCTTCAGAGGTTCGCTGTCGATCAGCCCGGAGTTATGCATTGCCATGAGCCTTAGAAGGGGCTTCGACAGAGGCGTAGAGGCCACACGCAGCGATAAGTCGCACTCTGCAGCGCTGCGACACGCGGCGCCTGGACCAGAGAAGACGCGTCCCAGCCGCACGATCCCGACTCGAGATCAGATCAGATTGCTGGTATCAAAGCGTCGTCTAATTAGACGACGCCGTTCTATCGGGAGACGGCGCGGAGGAGAGAAGGATGGCGTCGTTTAAAGCAAATTAAATATAAAATTTAAATTTAAAATTTCAAAATTCCCAATTAAAATTTAAATATTTAATTATTTCTAGAAAAACCTAAATATTCACCCCTAGCTAATTAAGGGGTGAGGAATGCAACGACAAAGTCGGAATTTTGATTTCAACGAGTATTTAATTTTCTTATTTTCGAGGTATTTTAAATATATTAAATATTTAACGAAATCCAACGACTTCCAAATGCCTCATTAATTTCACCTCTAGTTAATTTGCGAGTGATGAGCATAATGGAGAAGTATGATTTTTGTTTGAGGTCAATTTAATTAAGTCAATTTTCAGGGTTTCTGAAATTCATAAAAATCATGGTTTGATCTATTTGACACTTGATTTAGACCAAAACTTTAGAGTGAGGTCCTAATGGACTATTTAAGAGTGTTAGAACCAAAATTAAGACTTGGTTTAGTCCTGATTTGTCAGAATAATAATATTGAGTTGTTACAAGTAACTCTTCTTCTAAAAACCAACTCAAATATTTAATTTTCGAACACAAAATTAAGATTACCACTATTTTTGAACCTAAAATCCCAAAAGAAGCATGCGACAAAATTCAACATTTTTTAATTTATGAGAATTATACCACATGTTTTCTAATAAAGTTTTGGTTTTTCTGGGTCCCAAAACTAGAAAGTTGAAACCATTGGTCAATATGATCAAGCTATTCACCTGAAAGTTGAGAATTAAAATTTTAATTGTATCATCACCTTTGTTCATGCCAATAATCTTCAGAGTGTTCATTTAGATCTCTGGGAGTTCTTAAAAAAGTGTCCTTCTACTAACCTTCAGTTGGAGGTGATTTCAATGCAGTTGAATTATAATGAGTATAAAGGTTACGCCTTGAATCACACGGTTTCCATCCTTGATTTCAATTTTACTATCATTGATTATGGTTTGGATGACCAATGGTAGAAAATTTGTCTCATCTTGATAGAGTTACGATGAATAACTCTTGGTGTAATAACTTCCATGATATCAAAGTTTTTTTTCCAAATTCTACTAATTCTAACCACAAACATATCATTATTTTCTCTAAAAAACTCACGTAGAGTCAATAGATCCTCCAGTTTCAACTTTTTTGGCTTGATAAGCCTGATTGCATTGATTTGAATTAAGTCCTCTTGAAATGTAAAGTGCAATTTTATGGTCTTTTTCAGACTTGTTAAAAAGTTCAAATGTCTAAGGAAAGCTCACAATGCTTGGAATCACAATGTGGTTGGGAACATCCTTACAATTCTACAAAATTAGAAACTCTTATTAACAATTTGGAAGCTTTATTTGAAGACTCGCCTACTGATCATAATAGAATTTCTTTCTCTAAAGCCCGGGCTTCGCTCATCCAGTTCCACAACGATATGAAACCTTTTGGAAACAAAAATGCAGTACTCGTTGGAAATCGGAAGGGAAAATAATACAAGTTCTATCACAATTGGGTCAATAAATGGAGAACTATTGATAAATTTATTCAGTCACCACTGCAGAAGGCAATAATTATCAAATGAGAATGAACATCCAAGCTTCCGCTATTAATTATTTCACCAAATTGTTTTCCCTCTAATAATTCCCATCTCTAGTGATTTCTCTTTGATTCACCTTGAAACTCTCATTTCCCATAGTGGTAACACCTTTTTAAACAACCTTCCTACTAATGATGAAATTTGAGATGTGAAATACCTCAAACATAACACTTACCCCGGCCCTGATGATTTTCCTAGTGAATTCTTACTAAATTCTAGAATATTTTGGGAGAAGATATCTGTGTAATTGGATAAATAATTTTTTTTTGTAATATCCTCCTTCCTAAATTCCTTAGTCATTCTACTATTACTCTTATCTTCAAAATTAAATCTTACAATTGGTGGAATCAATTTAGGCCAATCAATCTATGTTCATCCATTAATAAAATCATATCCAAAATTATTGTGAATCGTCTAAAAAGCACTACTCTCGAATATCAATGAACCAAACCAATCTATCTTTATTTTGGGAGGCACATCTAAGATAATATCCTTGTGGCTCAGGAAATATTTCATAGTATCAATAAAAAAGAAAGGGCCACAATCTAATTCTTAAGCTAGATATAGAAAAAGTTTTTTAAGCTTGATTGGGGCTTTCTTTCAGAATACTTTCTACTTACAATTTTAATGACTCGTTCATCACTAAAATTAAGAATTATATTAGCAATGTTTGGTATTCTATCATGATTATTAGTACCCTGGTTGGCTTTTTCAACTCTTCTAGAGGCCTAAGACAAGGAGATCTTCTATCTCCTATTTTGTTTAACCTTGCCATAAAATATTGGTCCTTAAACCTCAATAACGTGTTCTTGATGGATAAAAGCCTTCATTTTAACATCGATGGTAATTGTTTAGTTTTCCATCTTGCTTATGTAGACGACATCATCATTTTCTCCAACGTTGATAAAAGAAACATTAACAAGCAGAATTTTTGCTTAAACTTTTTGAAAAGGACTCAAGTCTTAAGTCTAATTTCTTCATTAACAACAAAGACACTTCCCACTAAAAAGAATTTATCATTCACAAAATGTGTTTCAAAGAGGGTAAAATGCCTTGCAAATACCTTGGAATTTCCATTTTTAAGGGCTCGAATAAAAATCTGATTTGCCATGACTAATTGATCAAATTTTCAGTAGAATCAGAGGTTGAGAAAATAAATATCTCTCTCGAGGAGGTAATCCTACTTTGATAAAATACATATTAAATACTATTCCTCTTTATTGGCTTGAATTTTCATCTCCCACCAAATTCACATTAAATAAAATTTCAACAAATTCCTTTGGGTTCACTACAAGGGTAACAAATTAACTCGGGCTAAATGAGATAACATCACCTATTCGGTCAATGAAGCTGGTTTTGGCCTTCGTAGTCTAGAGGCTCTTCGTGATACATTCTCATTTAAATTTTGATGGAATTTTAGAGCCATGAATACCATTTTGGTGGATATCCAAGAGACAACAATTATGTCAAGCTATTATGGATGGATAAATATTTTTAAATATTAATCTAATAATATGATAGTAACAATAATTTATTTGTAATTATATTAGTAATAATAATAACAATAATAATAAGTATAACTATAACAGCATAAGATTTATGAAAAATTGCGATAATAATATAACCCTAATAAAAACATTATATATTGATAATATAATAAGAATAATAATAATAACTTAAGAATAATATATGACAATATTGCTACTAGGCGATTTGAGAAAAGACTTGAAACTCGAATTCGAACTTAAAATATTTTAACTCGACTCAAGTTCGAGTCGGAAAGCTTGACTCGAACCCTATTTGAATAATTCGAAATGATTCGAACTCGACTTGAACTCGGTCCGAACTAGACTCAAACTCGACTCAAACTCGAATAAGTTCAAGATGAGTTTCTTGTTTGGACTGACTCAACTCGAACTTGACTCAAAGTCAGTCATAATTGCGACAAATAATAATCAATCAAAATAATGATAATGGGATAGATAAATATATGTACTAAAAATAAATACATATATATATATATATATATATATATATATATATAAATGCAATAAAATATAAAAAACTTTTTAATAAATAAATATGAAAATATATTGATGGAGAAAATAGACCATTTAAATGACGGTCATAATTAAAAGATACAAATATATAAAAATTCATAAAAATATATATATATATATATATGAACACACACATGTAAGTTACTTTATATTAAGAAATTATATGAAAATTCATATATGTATAACTTCACGAATAACAAAATACATCTATGAGCTTAAGCATACCAATATTGATATAAGACAGTGAATGCGTAAATAACTCTATAAACTTTAAGAAGAGAGTGTAAGAGTTAAGTTTAACTTATTAGACTATATATTTTCTCAAGTGCTTAAATATTCCATGAAGCCTAATGAATTATTTTGTAGGGATAGTCATACATGTGCTCCTAATTACTGTTCCATAATAACTTTATTCAATTATGTATTTATTTATTCTGCATTTCTTTGTTATTGCACATCATTTTATCTATTTAAAAAAATTGTAATGCTTGATGTCATATGGTACTTCACAACTAATGCATTCAAATTCATGTCACTTCTGAAAGTGATAGGCCAAGTGCTGGTTTACTAGTAGATTATGGATGCTTGATATATTGTTCATTCAAATCCTTTCAAAATTATGGAATAAAGGATAGAATGATAGAAAAGAACAAACTCATTAACAATAGATTAGTACAAATGGCTTATGACTTCATTCATTTGAATTTAAACTCTTTAAAGAATTCTTCGAAGTAGGATAAATTCAGTTTGATTTAGAAATTTTAAAATACAAGACAAATACCACATAAGGCTTGTGCAAACAACAATAGGATAAGGATACTCACTTTTATAGAATTTGAGATCAACAATGGCATTAAAAATGATATCATGAAATAGATACATTATACCATTAGTAAATAACAAGAACATCATGGCAATAGTGACATTTTAGAAACAATAATATAGATTGAAAACACCATGGTTTGATAACTTAGAAGCTTTTTGTGAACATCTTGAGTAACTACAAAACACACCAGCATCAATATGATCATAGTTTCTTTTCCCAATGATCAGTGACATAGCGCAAATTTCAGAATATTTCATCTATTATAATTCTGATTTTGAAATTAAAATTTAAAACAATTAGTTGAAGCTTCTTAGAATAAAAAGTGTAAATGTTGAATACGTAATACCCTTAATATTTAAAGGCACTTGATTTTATAGATAATCATAAGCCTAGATCAAATATTATATGATCCTTTAAGATCTATATGAGGATAACAGTTAGACATACAATTAATTCAAAAATAATACTTCTAGTTTAGATACCTTAAGTAATTAATCTAGACCACATAATACCCTAACATTTAAGATACTGGTAATCATAAACAAAGTAGTATTATTATTCTATAAAAATTATAATCCTCACAAAATTTTAAGTTGAATCAAGAAATATGCAATGCTTTCGTGATTCTTATAATGAAACTAGGCAGACCAATAATAATCTTAGAAGACTTTTAAATTCACATTCTCAATAGGGAAAAACCAGGTCACTACTAAAGTAATATCAAGAATTCAGAGACTATGGAGAGTATACAGGTAACTCATTGAGTCAACAAATTTTATTTATAATGATGATGACATTTTGACAAAACTTTTATAAAAAGATTAAAATATTAAACATAATTTATATTAAATTGATTAAGTTCTTCTTACATTATTCAATCAAGTTTCATTAAGTAGTAATTATCAATGCTCTTAAGTTCCATTAAAGAAATAAAACAAATAATTATTTCAAATCTTTTTAGTTTATGCACCTTGGGAAATATCTACACTAATCAAATTTGGATGGTTTTTACTTTTTTACCTCCATTTCTTAGTAATCACATTTATATTCAATATCTATCTTAGTAAATCAAAATTTCCAAAATTTATTTCCAACTCATCCTTCAAAAGTCTAGGCTGAGGTTTATATTTGATTCAATAACAAAAATATTGATCAATCTTCAATAGTTGACTTCCATTAAATAAATACCCTATAATATTTGCTTGAGGCAGAGTATATAACAAATATTATCGCATTAGAGTATGAGTCAAGTTCAAAACATTTGGCATCATCTTCTAAGAAAACTTGGATACCCACATAACATCCTAATTGTCATATAAGGTTATAATGGAATGCTTAGCATTGTTCTAGATTTTAGTAATTATACTGAATAATAATAAATCAACGAATCTTCCTAACTTGAGCCAATTTCTTTCAAAGGATTCAAAGGACTCACAATCCCAAGATACACCTAGCGAAATAATTGTGCAAATCTACTCACCCAGTGATACTTCCAAAGGAAGAGTTGAAGAATCGTTGAAGATATCAACTGGGTTCTTCCAAAACCAAGTGAAAAATAAAACTCCTCATCCCTCTTTCCTAGTCCTCCGACAACAAGGGGTCGTATGGATAATTTCATGCTTTAAGATACCTCAAGAGGATTAAAAAGAGAACCATCAAAATCCCTGATAAAGAGCGAAAAACTCAAGAGGCATCCAAACATTTTAAATATCTATCGAATATATTATGCAAGAAATTAAAGAAAAATATATCTTACCACATATATATGAAGAATGCTACCACCATGGTTACATACATTACTAATGTGGCTACTTAGGTCACAGTACCAGAAAGTGCAAAGCCATCCAAATGATAGATGGACAGCTAATTAGAAGGGCCAAACCTAATCTCATCCAAACCCCAACATTCACTCTTAAAACAAATCAACATTAGTAGAGGCGTGCCAAAGACCATACCTATTGGCAAGTATTATCGTGATCACGACAAATTTACTAATGTGACTAACTTATTGAAAATGTAGAGCCATCAAAACTTTGAATGGGCTACTCATTTGAAGGGAGGTAACTTCTAAACCTACAGTACAAATAAGGGTATATACCCTCACTTTTGAAAAAAACTTTTGAAGGACATGTCATAATTTCAAGTACCCATTTATTCATGCACCTTGCAAAGTATTACTTAATTTTAGAATTAGTTAGCCAAAAGCCTCATGTATCCTAAACCTTCCAAAAGAATTTGGAGTAAGTAAATTTAATAATTAAGATAAGAAATTATAATAATTGATCATTAGTTATTCCAAACCTTGATGGATGACATATTCAATGTGAATTAAAAAACATGTTAAGACTACTCTTAAGAAACTAAATAACACTAATTATAGTTTAAAATGATAACTAATAAAAAAGAATTTACTAACTATACCTTTTTATTAAGATAATAAAACTCACAGTACCAAACAAAAAAAGAGAGCAAGATTCATATGATAAATAGCGCGCTGGTGCTCCACTTTTGTTATTGACAACACCTTATGATCTGGTAACCATGCAATAAACTCATTAGGA
This sequence comes from Gastrodia elata, assembly GCA_016760335.1. Taxonomy (NCBI): domain Eukaryota; kingdom Viridiplantae; phylum Streptophyta; class Magnoliopsida; order Asparagales; family Orchidaceae; genus Gastrodia; species Gastrodia elata. The sequence continues at coordinate 43,806,875 of CM028672.1, read as the reverse complement.
GATGATGTAAAGATCTTGAGCTACTTCATAAGAAGATCAAGAAGCATTTTCATTCATTTGATGACTGTTAGAGGCATTGTAATTTAGAAAAAGGCACAAAAACAAAGCATATTGGATTCATGACCAGAAAAAATGCAAACAATTGAATGCTTAAACATTATAGCTATGCAATAAAATCACTTCTTAAATATTGCCTAGATATTACCTTTGTGGCATCCTTAAATTCATTATGTAGCAAAGTTGTTTTATAAAATGAACAATGGTATTGCTCAAGTAAAAATAGAAGTATACACAACAATAAAAAAAAAACCAATTAGAAGCATCAAATTGAAAACTTTCAAAATTATAATTTCCACATGTCATAATAAAAGCGTATGGTATGGTCTCTTTATAAGAGCATAACTAAAGGTTAAGTGGGAAAATGATGCGGCAATTAGCTTGGCGTTGAGAGTTTCTTCTCAAAATAAACTTTGTGGAGACATTTGGATAAATTTAGATTTCATCATGATGAAGATCAATTTCAAAATCTTCACCATTTTGGTGTTATTCGCATTTTGAATGGGATACCAGAAAAAACTAAGAAAATGTTATTTGAAAAATGGTTCTTCCACATATAGGTTTAATAATTTGATATCTACATGTTCCCCTAAATTATTTGTCCTTGCCATTAATTCTAGATGACAAGATAAATATATCATATTACAAATTTTAAAAATAAAATAATAATATAATAATAGTAATAAATAAATAAATTAAATACTTGGAAGAATGTTCACTAGCATTGAGAAAATAAAAACAAACTATTCTTCTAATATTAAAACCTTATATAATGAAATAAGTACCTAACAGGCTTCAATTGAATGATAGCCCAAACAAAATCATCAATTCAAAATTTAAAAATTCCCCCCCTTTCTTTCACATTATTCAAAATGGTAATCTCATGCAACAACCTTAGGTGGTTACTTTGCTTAATCTAGACTAAACAAGTCTTTTCTATTCTTTTAAGTTCTAAATATCATTAGAACCTAACTTTGAAAATTTAGGATCCATCAGAGTTCATTTGGATCAATTGATTGCTTAGCCAATTTATTGACTTAGAAAATTAGCTATATTAAATTAATCTCCAAATCAAAATTTGAGCTCATTTTTGAATTCCTCACACCAAATTAGCTAAGGGTCAATTTTTGAGAATTTTTGGAGACCATTTGAGCTTAAATTAGTATTAATTTAATTTGGGTTAATTGTTAATTTAGGTGTAGTAAAAATCAAAATTACAAATTTACCCTCCAACACTCGGCTAAGCTTGGGATCCGTTGTGCGGACAGCGGGCGATCCTCTATGGAGCTCTAGCCCTCAAGCGCTATCCAGCCCTCGAGTGCCATCCAACTGTCTAGAGCGATGATTTAATGGCTCTGATTCAATTGTGCCCATCCTGATCTCCAGCCCGTTAGATTATAACCAGGATTTAACAATCAGGAGAATTTTAAGCATTTCTCACCTTTGTCCCCAACTTTTCAATCGCACCTGACAGATCCCAATAGTTCACCACACTATTAGTACTGGGATTCCTCCTTGTCCCCCTCACTCCCTCTAAGCCATAACGGCTTTGGGCATAAGTTCTCATGGGTCTGCCCTTCCAGGGCTAGACCTAGTCTTCATTTTCTTTGGCCAGCTTGAGCCTTCTACTGAGCTTCAAGGCTATAAATAGCCATGAGTTTCCCATAGTGAGCTCTTTGCTCACTATGTTTCTGTTCCTGAAGTCCAATTCTTCTACTTGCTCCTACCATCCCACATTCTACCATGCTATTCTAGTCTACCTCTAACAACTACTAAGCATCCTTTTCAGTGGATCATTGAGCAAGACTTGACATTCAAGCCCTCAAAATCTAGCCATAACCTAAAGAGACCATAGGCATTCACTTCATCTCATGGTATGCCCTCAGCTACCATTAGTCAGCTCTGAAGTCCTCTAATCAGGTACTGAACCCTGCCTGAGTTGATTAAGCTCTTCTAGCATCTGTTTCATTCAATTTCCATTTCTGTAGATGTATGGATGCTATAGATTTTGAATGGTAGTTAGATTTAAGTCATAGCTAGTCCAACAGTAGGCCAGGTAATGGAGTTCACTGCCTGTATGGGTGATGCTAGCTAACCGATGCTCGTCGTTCTCCCCGGTGATGGACATCGCCTCAGGATGTCCAATGGCTTAGGAACATTATTGCAAGCAGGTGGCTATCAATCGATCCGATCAAATTTGATTGGCTTAGCCCAATCGATCGAGGATTGTTAGACTCGCGACAGTGCACTATAGTGCAATGTCACGTGTAGGGTTCCGATGATTTAGTTAGTCACCTGATAAATTCTTGTGCTTAGTCATTTTGCTTGTGGTCCCTGATCATGATGGGATTTGGATAGAGTGATAGCATCATCTCTATAGGGAGAATTAGCTCCCCGCAGTAAACTCTAGAGATCAATTTAGGGCGAATAGGGTCTTGACTATCCTGACTTTCCCATAAAGGGCTTTGGCATTCAATCAGTGCATCTCAGTATAGTGATTGTATAACGATCGAGCTCAGGCAATGTAGTGGTGTAGATGACCAAAATTTGGGCAAAAACTCTAACCATAAATCGAAATTGTCGGGAATTCTACCAGAAGATGATGAACAAGAATGGGTTGGGCTACAGGTTAGACTCCAACTCGCATCTTTTGTTATCGAGTTAAGTTAATAATTTGATTTTCTGGAATTAAAATCTTCTGTTCATTTAAAAATGTTAAATCTTTAGTTAATTAAATGAAAACATTTCATTTAAATTAATGAAATATTTTGCTCAATTAAAATCCAAATTTAATGATCTAATATACCATTTTATTTAGCAAAATATGTAGAATCTTAATATGTAATAATATTTAGGTTTTTGTATTTATTTTTCTTAATTATGCTTTAATTATCCTAGAAATTAATTAGTGAAAATTAAGCTGATTACTTAGCCAAAATCATTGATTAAGATCTTGATTTTTTCATTAGACAGACAAGAACTTGATTATGTAATTAAAAATATTTTTTGGTCTTTAATTTTATTATTCACTCACAAATTATCCTGTAAGTTAATTAGTGAATATTAAAAGCTTTAGCAGTCTAATTTTGGTGTTTTATGTGTCAAATGACTCCTTTTACAGTAAAAAACCTACTTTTAACTCAAAATTCTTTTTTTTTAGATTTAATTTGCTAATGAATCTCTAATGAGTGTAAACCCAAATTAGTGCTTGTTAAGCTTATTTCTTAACCAAAATTAGTGTTTAAGGTGTTAATTCTTTCCTTAAGCAATTAAAACTGTGAAAATTCAATCAAGGTCAACTTTTGAACCCATAATTATTATTATTTGATTGGTTAGAAGTTAAAGGTGCTAGATTGAGACTTTTAAATCTCTGATCTATTCCATATGCCTCAAATCAGTAATTAGAATGCTTGGAACTTTAGTTTAGTTCAATTTGGAGTATAAGTGGTCATATGGCTATAAACATTAATTTAGTCTTATTAATTAAGCTTAAATATCAATAATGATTGAAAATATGGAATTATATTTCACATCCTCTTCCTAAACTCTTAAGTCAATATTTCCAAAGTATTAAAATCAGTATAGACTTATTTAGACTTACCAATCATCCATTTAGACTAAACCATAGTATTAACATAAATGGGGTAACCTGGCCCTTAAGTAATCTTTAATGTGATTTGAAGTTCTAGGTCCTTTCCTTAAACTTTGGTTTAGATTTTGGTTAGTGATAGATTTTATTGGGGTTGATTTTGACTTAATAGAATTGCCCCTAAAACTTATCTTAGCTAATTTAGTAAGTATTGCGAGTGGTTAATCCCTATGGTTTTTCCCAAGTTTTGGAACCCTGCAGTATTAGAGCCTGTTGGTATTATTAGAGTCTGATTACACTCAATAAGACTCCCTAATCCATAACCTTAGATAAGTCTAACTTTGGGTAGGTTAGACCCTATATGGTAAAATACCTAAGTTAAAGAACTTAAACTCCATGCATGGATCTTATTCTCTTAACTCCTAATTTGATAAGATTAATCAAGATTGGTTTGTAATAATGAAATTATCAAATAGGATGATTGATTTAATTATTTAACTTCAATAAATAGTACTGTGTGATTTTGAATTAGAACTCAATAAGTTCTAATGTGTCACTTTATAGGACCATGACTCAGAGATTATACTGAATAGTAGGGTATTGGAGATCCAGAGCTTATGTATTCTTAGAATAGTTAGAATGAAAAAACTAAAAAATAATGGATATCATATATCTTGTTAGAACTTTTGCTAAATCCTTTATTTGATGCTCTATTTTGCCTTGTTTTGAGCTTCTAAACCTTATTTATGTCATAATTAGAATTATATTGTGTATTTGATGAATACACAATAATAATTTTTATAAATCATATCATATTAGTAATTAAAATAGTAAATCAGATAATAACTTAGTGGAATATGTTCTAGTTAGTCTGCCTCCTCAATTCTGGTTGTGCAGAATTGGCTCAAATATGGTCATGAGACTCACCAGATGATATATGCACGATTCTACAGTCCAGCTTGGATTTAGCCCTATGAGTGGCTAGATGATACATGTGGGAATTTCTGTTCTGTAGCTACAATTAGCCAGTTACTGTAATAGCAGCTAGTTTAGACATATTTATAGCAAATTATGTTTTTAGGTTAGATACATATTTCAATTTATATTTCTTTAGCTATTTTTAGTATTTTTTATTTTTCAGCAAGTTTTTTAGCACTTTATATGTATGCATCTTAACTTGCTAGATTTATAGTTCTTTTATATGTTACAATATTATAATTAAATAGCACTCCACTCAGCATGTTTAGTTTGATTATATTTGCTTAGGAAAATTTCCTCGTACTTTAATAGTACTTATATTAAAATTGCCTAACCTCTTATGCAATTTTTGGATTGAGGTATGTATATATTTCTTACCTCATTTTGTTAAGCTATAAATATTTCATTTATAAATTTCCTGCTTTTATTTGTTGCTTGTTTGCATGTATATTGCTTAGGTAATTTGTGATATTTTAAATTTAGTAAATGAAATACTTAGCCTAAAATGTACTTAGGCAATTGTCTCACACAAGATCTTTTTATTTTCTTGGTTGGGGCTATGGAATGTAAGAACTAACATGCCTTATCTAGAGTTATTTGAGGAGCTAATTCCAGGTGAGGAGCAGGAGCATGGAGATGATCCTTTTGAGTCTGCTTAGCTTTAGTTGTCATTTGATTTGAAAGAGAGTGATCTTCAGTTTTTGATTTTCTTTACTTTCATTAAATTTTAGTTTGTAATAATTAAATTATCACTTGTATGTTTTTACTTTCAGCACTTCCATTTTTGAGATGTACGCATTTACTTTTTTTTCCTTATTGCATAAATGTGATGAATAGATGTATATTCTTATTGCTTCCACACTATATAATGAATGTTTACTCAGTTTTATTTAGTACTATGAATTATATTATTACTTGATATGTAAAAATTTGGGCATTTAGACTCTCGTATATTAGATATCTAAGTACTTAGTTAATTAGATATCCCAAAATGATCAATGTCAATCACCTAAGTGACTTAACAAATATCTATGGCATTAACAATAATCCAGAGATTTGTAAGTGATGACCCAACCCATTGCTAATAAGAATTTCATTTACGCAAGCAGCGGGGTGGGGCACCACACCGCTCCGCTAATGCCATGATACATTTATGCGATTCATGATATGCCAAGGGATTTAATAACTGAATGCTCTTAAATCATAAAAAACTAGAAAACAAACAAAACCAAGTAAATATCATTTATTGTTTACCAAGGACTTAATGATATAGCTGAAATTTGTAGCAAAAATCTAGTGTTTACACATTCATATCACTACTTGTTTCCCTATACTTTAAGTAAAAATTGATGTCTTTTTAAGAAAATGAAGAAAACAAATTGCAAAAGCTAATTTACCAAATTCTGGACAAAAATTGCCGTAGCGCATTGCCGCGCGCTATGGCGTCCCCTTAAAAATGCCTTACCTAGAAGTAGAACTGCAAACCTGGAGCAAGACCGCTGTCACAGGCCACGGCTCGCCACAGCGCGCCACAATGTCATATTGATAAGAATAAATTAAAACTTTATAAACGAGCAATTGAATAGTAAATATGTAAGTTGCACGCTGCCGCGTGCCACGACGTGCCACAGTGCGCTACAATGTCATTTCTTATTGATTATTAAAACCTTATAAACAAGTAGTTGAACAATAATCCTGCAAGTTGTCCGCTGCAGTGCGCCACAGCGGTTGTACGCTGCAGTGACCGAATGAAAAAGATACTAACTTATGAGCAGGAAATACGTTTGGAGCACTGCTGTCACAGTGCACCGCAACGGAACAGGAATTGAAACGCGGCTGCCACAGCGCGCCGCAGTGGAATAGTAATTGAAACGACGCTGCCGCAGCGCACCGCAACGAACGACCCAATTTTTTAAGAAAATAACAGTTAAGAAGCATGTGGAAGGCCACAAAAATGTTACCTTTGGTCTTCCCCAGCCTCATGAAAACTGATATATTAAATCCCTGCTGAATCCTAATAGTTTAAATAGATAAAAACATAAAAAGGGCTTGGAATTAAATCAAGGAAGAGGAAAGGTCAAACATTAAAGGCTTTGAGGCTAAGTACATGTAACAGCTCAAACTCTTAAGCACCAAGGTATTGTCCGCTTTAGCCTGAAAGGCCTCACGGTTTTGCCCACAGAAGATAACTTTCCATCAGGTCACCCATCCCGAGAGTGCTTCCACCTGAGCACGCTTAACTTTGGAGTTCTTATCAGGAACTCCACCATTATCTGAAAAGACGCCTTGATGGTTAAGAGTTTCACTTATTACTACTTAAGTGAGTCATCATAATCTCCCCAACTTAAGTAACTGATGTCCTCGTCAGTATTCACACATAGATCTAAGAACCATCCATTGGGTAGATAGGACTAGAGGTGACCCCTACAGGCGCAAGAGGCATCACAACCATGTAGCTCCTTAACCATCATGGGTTCAAGAGGCTGCTCACATGAAGTGGTACTTTACCCTATATGGCACTTAGCTCCTATCTGACACCTTATAGTTTTCTCTGATACCATTTGTAATAGCCCAAACTCTTAAGCACCAAGGTATTGTCTGCTTTAGCCTAAAAGGCCTCACGGTTTGCCCATAGAAGATAACTTCCCAGCAGTCACCCGTCCTGGGAGTGCTCCCACCTGAGCACGCTTAACTTTGGAGTTATTATCAAGAACTCCACCATTATCTGAAAAGGTGCCTCGATGGTTAAGAGTTTTACTTATTACTACTTAAGTGGGTCATCACAGTGCATCCCTATTTAAGGGCCAATCTCAAATTTTGAAAAGGTTCCAACATTTGCTAATCAAAGACCGAAAAGAAAGGATGCATGAAGAGAAAGAAGGAGAACTCTCCAAGGGGAAGAGAGGACCAAGAACAAGAAGAAAGGAAATACAACAAAGAACGAAGGGTGGAGCTTCAAGAGGACAACATAGGAAAAGTAAAGAGAACCCCAAAAAACCTCTGGGTGATTCCTTGTATTTCTCCTAAACTCCCTTGATTAATTTCTTGCCATGAACTGATGGCGATGCTCACTTTTCTTTGGAGAGGGTTGAGATATAGTTGTAAAATTATGTAAGGGATATATTAGTTATATGATGACATTATTTAAATGTAATAAAAGAAAATTGTTTATGTTGTTAAATTTAAAATTGAATTGAATGCTTGGATGAATTAAATTCTAAATTATTTTAATTAAAAGAGCTTGTGTCCCAATGCTTATCAATTGGGTAAGAGCAAGGAAGGTAGTGCGAGTAGAGCTGAGAATTATGTGACAGAATTCTCAAGGCTCACTTGCACCCTCTCTTCATAGCTCTCCCAAAAGATTGATGCTTGAGAACTAATTTCTTCATTAACCTTGCTCTGCTGCTCAGCAAAGTAAATAGGATGAGAGGATATTGGGAAGTTCAATAGATGATGTGACATAATCCATTGACCCAATGCATCATCCCATCTAGCTAAACTGCGTGTGCAGCGCATGACGCATGGTAAATGGAATCTTGCTTGTGAGATCATTATAATTAAAAGATGTTTTTGGTAACATAGACATATGGAAGTCAAAATCAAATTAATGAAAATAGATCTCATAAGAGTTTATGTGCCAAGGAGGAACCCAAAAGGAGTTCTCTTTGCGCACTAAACTTGAATCCAATGTAATTGGAGGATACTTCAATTTTAATGGAGTTCACTTGATTTAATACGGCAATCAAATTGAACATCTACATTCAAACAATGAAGCTATATAACCAGCCCTTGTATATATTACAATGAAATCTTAACTCTCTCATTTTTAATCAAATCATATCTTTATTCAAAGTCTTGTATATTGCTAATTAGGAACCAATAAAAATCAACCAAATTTGTTGTCTAGACATTAGTAAAAGAAAATACAACTTGGTATCAAAACAACCATTCCCTGAGATAAATCCCAGAAACTAAACTTTCCACATATTACTTCAGACCACGTACACTTGCGTGTAAACACAGACGTGTATTTCCGTCTGTCAGGTTTTTGGCGCCGTTGCCAGGGAACTGTTTTTGTTTTGTATCAAGTATAATTCTCTAGTAACTAGTGATTGAGAATTAATTAACTTGTGCATATTTTTACATAGTTGTAGTTAATTTATTTATTTGCTTGCTTGAGAAAAATAAGAAAATTTTTCTAAAAAGAAGTTGTGCTGAATTTTATTGCATATTATCTTATTGCAAAATTCTGCTATCATTTGTGGTGAATATGTATTACTGAAATTAATTGCTGAAACTGATTGCTGAAACTGCATGAGTAGGAGAAATCTTACAAAATTCTTTTACGATCCCAAAATAGATAGAACTTATTTGAAAGCTAGGAGAGAGCAAATAATTTTAAACCAACAAAATGCGCAAATGGAAGACTTGGATATGAACCCAGCAAAACCTATGTTAAATGCTAGGAGAAGATTGCTTAGAGAATACGTACTCTTCACGGTAGAAGGAGTTCAAAATGCTATTATTAGACCTCCTATACAAGCAAATAATTTTGAGATAAAATTAACCACTTTGAACATGATCCAAATTAATAAATTTAGTGGGATGGCATCGGATGACCTGAATGTATATATTTCAACTTTTCTGGAAATATTTGACACATTCCAATTCAACGGGGTATCCGATGATGCCTTGAGATTGAGTTATTCCCATTCTCGCTAAGGGATCGAGCTAAAGTTTGTCTCAGTTCTCTACTCGGTGAGTCTATAAGGACGTGGGATGACTTGGCAAGGAAATTCTTAGCCAAGTATTTTCCACTTGCTAAGACTGCCAGGCTGAGAAATGAAATTTCAAATTTCTCTCAATAGCATTATGAGTACTTGTATGATGGCTGGGAATATTGTAAGGACTGCTTAAGGCATTGCCTGCATCATGGGTTTCCTTTGTGGATGCAAGTGCAGACTTTTTACAATGGATTAAACGCACCCACAAGGACCCTCATAGATGCAGCCACAGGAGGATCGTTAAGTAGTAAAACCCTCGAGGAGGCCTTAATCTCCTTGAGGAAATGGCTAACAATGCATACCAATAGCTGACTGAGCGACTAAACTCTACTAAATAGGAGGTGAACAATCTAAACGAATCTAACCAATTGGCCTCCTAGCAAAGGGAAGTAGAAATCCTAACTAATAAAATTGAGATAATGAATGTTAGTATTGTTCATGATACTAGTTGTGAGTTTTATCGGGGAAGCAATTTGTATAAACAAAATCAGAATAATAAACAAGATGGCGGTTTAGAAGAATCATTTTGGGCATTTAAAAAATGAGACAATGCAGTTTATGAAAAGGACTGAATTAACAATGAATCACCATGAAACCTCCATTCAAGGAATAGAGGTATCATTAAGAAATATTGAAGTTCAGTTAGGATAAATTTCTAAACAATTGTCTACTAAATAGCAAGGTATGCTCCCTAGCTCAACTAAATTAAATCCTAGAGAAATGGTGAGCGCTATAAATGTAGACACTAAAAAGATAAACTGCATCGATCAAAATAATAAGGAAAAGAAGGTGCCAATAAGGATTCCTAAGCTGAATGATAGAAGGGAGATTGTAGCAACAAAAAAGGTGACCTAGGTAGATTGAATATTCCATGCATAATCGAAGGCGAAGTCCTTTTAGATCCCTTGTGTGACCTAGGGGCTTCGGTGAATGTTATTCCATGGCACATCTACACCAAACTAGAAATAAGGGGGATGGTGGAGACACCAATAATTTTGGAATTTGCTAATCTTACATCACAAACCCCTTTGGGAATTGTCAAGAATGTCCTGGTTGGAATAGTAAGTTTTGTGATTCCCACAGATTTTGTAGTTTGCAAGTGGGATAGCTAAAGTGAAAACTCCACTAAAATATTTGGGAGACCATTCTTAGCGAGCTCCCGGGCTATCATAGATATTGAAATGGGACTTATGACAGTCAGGGCCAAGGATTTAGAGGAAGTGATTGATCTAATGCCTTCATTATTTAAGGAAAGAAGTATAAAGAAAAAATGGGAGAAAGTAAATAAGGAGCCGAAAGGAGAGAATGAGCTAGAAAGTGCTGTAGATTTTGAAGATCACCAAGATATCCTGTTGGGAGGAAATGATATAAAGGGGGGTAAAGAAATAGAGAAAAACTAAGAGGGGAAAAAAGAAGTAAAAAGGAACCCCCATTATGAACAAGGAAGGTGAGATAGAAAACGAGTCCAGCAGCGAACGAATGAGTTTGAGCCCAACCTCAGTTGGTGCTCATTCATCTCCTTTAAAAATTTGGGCGAAAAAAAAACCTCCTAGGGAAGAAAATCCAAGTTGATCTTGAACGTGTCGGGCTAACGACATTAAACAAAGTGCTTGTTGGGAGGCATCCCAACTTAGTTTTCTGTTGTTACCTTAATTATGTTTTAGGAGTAGAATAAATTAATCAAAACCAAAAATATTTTTCCCTGAAGGAGATCTTAAAATTTTAAAAAATTTATGCTTAAAAACCGCTGCAGCGCGCCACAGCAAAATTATCCGCCACAGCCCGTCGCAGCGGATTTCATTGCTACAGCGCGTCGTAGCGGATTTCCTTGCACAATTGTTCCAAGGGTGCCATAGCGCGCCGCAGCGCGCCTGTGGCACGCTGAGGAGAAAAAAGCCCAGTTGAAGCAGATTTGATTGCCTTGGATTCCCAAAGCAGTCAAAGACGCTACAGCACGCCTTGGAACTCCCAAACTGCCAAATGTGCTGGGAAAAGCTGAAAATTTTCATCTTCTTTGAGCAGAAATTAAGTCACACTTATGGCATGCATTGAATCCATCTTTGACCAAGTGTTAGTGTGCCATAAGTGTGCTTAACTAACCTTCTAGATTTTTTTTTCTTTAAACCCTCTATAAAAGGGCCTAGAGGGGTGGGTTGAAAGTGCATTCCATTAGAAACCTGAATTCTTCAGCTCTAAAACCCTTCAAGTTTCCTTAAAATCAAATTCTCTCAATCTAACCTCACTATCATCTAGAGAATCATGTCGTCAAGAAAGAAAACTGTCGCTAGCAAGGGAGCTTCTACTTTTACAGCTGGTGGAATGTTCAACAAAAAATTATTTTCTTAGATTGAAGCAGAACAGCTCTTCAATCAAGTAGTTATCAAAAGGAAGCTGATTCTTGAGCGGGGATTTGTGCTCCCATACACCGTACTCCCGAACCAAATTTTGAACTGTGGATGGACCCATTTTGTGAGTCCCACAAACTTCAAATACCTCTCGTTAATGTAGGAAGTGTACGCTAATGTAATCAATACTGTGGGGGATGTAATATTTGTGAGGGGAAAGGCCGTGGAGTTTGGTCTCAAGGCCATCGAAGGTTTTTACATATTAGGTGAGGTGGAGAGCTATATATATTTTGACCTACTAAGCTCACAATATGACCCAGCAAAAATAGCAAGCGAGATTACCTGCTCTGATTCTGGTTGGAGAGGGAACCTTACCAACATTCCTTGATCACTCCTCACAGAATCAAGCAATGCTTGGCACGTGTTCATGTCCAGTTTGTGATGCCATCTGGGCATCTCAGCGAGGTAACCCGATCATGGGAACTGCTCCTTTACGTACTACAAAGGGAAGGAGATATCCTCATCTCCAGTGCTATAATGGAGCAGCTTTGGAACACCTAGACCGGGGCATGTGCTGCTATTGATTTTGGGTCACAAATTTCAGGATTCTGCGAAGCCCAAGGGGTGAAACTCCTCCCGACTGATGTGGCGATACCACCTCGTGCCCCTCTAGAATTGATGAACGTGAGCAGTCGCACCTTGGAGGGGGCGCAAGCTAAGAAGAGGAGTGGAGAAGAAGGTGAGGCTTCCACATCAGCTGACCAAACATCAACCAACAGGATACTGACACACATGTATGCGCATCAGCGGGATCTGGGCATCTCCTTGGCACAGGACATGGCTTCATCAAGGGAGAAGTGGCCCGGCAGCGTGAATTCCAAACAGAATTCCACGAAGCTCTTGGAACAATGTTCCATGAGTGGAGCTTGCGTGGAGGACCGGATGGGTCAAGCTTGTCGCGCTCTCTTACAGGTGCACCATTTCTGGAAGATGATTGACCGGCGGATTATTCATATCGCTACGAGGGAGAAGATAATGAAGACTGAGGATTAATAAGGTTGTGATGTTTATTATTTTCATTATTTTCTATTTTTTGTTTTGTAGTTTTGATTTCAATCAATAAAATAAATTCCGTATTTCACACACCCTACATTTTTGCTAAAATTAAACTTTAAAGAAATTTTTTTTGTATGCAGTCAAGTTTTAGATTCAATGTCAAAAGAAACACTTCTGGTATAGAATTAAGATACAAGCATGTTTGAGATAAGATGAAAATGAATTCAAGTGACACACCCCTTATCGAGTTCATGAGTCTACCAAGCTTGGTCTCCAAGACTTAAAATGAAATGTGCATAAGTTTAAGTGTGAGGGTGAAAAATCTAAAAATTAAACCAAAGTGACAAGAGATGAGTGATAATTTGAAGTGCTAGGCTCCTGTAGAACTTCGTGATCACAAGGACTATATTAAGGGATGAAGAAAAATAGCTCTCCATTTAAAAAAGAATTTGAATTTGAAAAAAAAAATTGATATATAAAGGGATGATGAAAAATATCTCTTCCAAGCTAAACAAGTGAACATTTAGGATGAAGAAAAATATCTCTCATAACATGTTAAAATATATTTGTGAATTATAAGAAGGAGCACACATGGCACAATACTCAAAAGACTCACCATTTGCATCATTAAGGTTAGAATTTCAGGATCACCTCCCCATATTTAAACACTAAGCATGATATTTTGAATTGAAACCAAAGGAAGTGTAGAAACATGAACTTGACTGGAGGGGTAGTTGAACTTAGAGACATGAAGTGATTTTGACTAGAGTATGCTTGACATCTAAATTCATGATACTTGAGCTTAATGCATTGAATCCTTAAATATGGACAAATTAAAAAATTCACATTTATTGAGCTTACTCGAGGATGAGCAAGAATTTAAGTGTGGGGGTGTGATATAGCTAGAATTTGTAGAAAAACTTTAGTGTTTAAACATTCATATAACTACATATTTTCCTATACTTTGAGTAGAAATTGATGTCTTTTCAAGAAAATGAAGAAAATAAACTGCAAAGGCTGATTTACCAAATCCTGGACAAAAATCACCATAGCATGCTGCAGCGTGCTATGATGTCCCCTTAAAAATGTCTTACCTAGAAGTAGAACTGCAAACCTGGAGCAAGACAGCTGCAGCGCGCCACAGCGTCATATTGATAAGAATAAATTAAAATCATATGAACGAGTAATTGAATAGTAAAAACGCAAGTGGCACGCCGCAGCACACCACGGCGCACCGCAGCGCGCTACAACGTCATTTCTCGTTGATTATTAAAACTTTATAAACGAGTAATTGAACAGTAATCACGCAAGTTGCATGCCGCAGCCGCCATGGTGCACCGCAGCGCGCTACAGCGTCATTTCTCGTTAATTATAAAAACCTTATAAACAAGTAATTGAAGAGTGATCCTGCAAGTTGTCCGCTGTAGCGCACTGCAGCGGGTGAATTTTCAATTTATAAAACTATAGTAAAACTAATTGAGAAGTGATCCTGTAAGTTGCCCACAGTAGCGTGCCGCAGTGTACACTGCAGTGACTGAACGAAAAAGATACTAACTTATGTGCAGGAAATATGTTTGGAGCATTGCTGCCATAGCACACCGCAGCGAAGCAAGAATTGAAATGTGGTTGCCATAGTGCACCGCAGTGGAACAGTAATTGAAATGATGCTGTCACAGCGTGCCACAACACGCCACAGCATGCCGCTTCGGATGACCCATAATTTTCTAGAAAATAGAAGTTAAGAAGCATGGGGAATGCCACAAAAATGTGACCTTTGGCCTTTCTCAGCTTCTTGAAAATTGATATATTAAATCCCTACTGAACCCTAATAATTTAAACAGATAAAAACATAAAAAGGGATTGGAATTAAATCAAAAAAGAAGAAAGGTTACACATTAAGGGATTTGAGACTGAGTGCATCCCTATTTAAGGGCCAATCTCAGAGCTTGAAAGGGTTCCAACTTTTGCTAATCAAAAACCTAAAAGAAAGACTATAGGAAGAGAAAGAAGGAGAACTTTCCAAGGGGAAGAGAGGACTAAAAATAGGAAGAAAGGAAATACAGCAAAGAATGAAGGGTGGAGATTCAAGAGGATAGCGCAGGAAAAATAAGGAGAACCCTAGAAAACCTCCAAGTAATTCCTTGTATTTCTTCTAAAACTCCCTTGATTAATTTCTTGCCATGAACTGATAGCAATGTTCACTTTTATTTGCATGTATGTTCTTTATTGCTTAGTATTAGAAGGCTAAAAATGCCTTGGAGAGGGTTGAGATGTAGTTGTAAAATTATGTAAGGGGTATATTAGTTGCATGATGACATTATTTAAATGTAATAAAAGAAAATTGTTTGTGTTGTTAAATTTAATATTGAATTGAATGCTTGGATGAATTAAATTCTAAATTATTTTAATTAAAAGTGCTTATGTTCCAATGCTCATCAATTGGATAAGAGCAAGAAAGGTAGTGCGAGTAGAGCTGAGAATTATGTGACAGAATTCTCAAGGCTCACTTGCACCCTCCCTTCATAGCTCTCCCAAAAGATTGATGCTTGAGAACCAAGTTCTCCATTAACCTTGCTCTGCTGCTCAGTAGAATAGAAAGGATGAGAGGACATTGGGAACTTCAATGGATGATGTGACATAATCCATTGACCTAATGCATCCTCCCATCTAGCTAAACTGTGTGTGAAGCGCATGATGCATGGTAAATGGAATCTTGCTTGTGAGATCATTATAAATAAAAGATCTCATAAGAGTTTATGTGCCAAGGAGGAACCCAAAAGGAGTTCTCTTTGCGCACTAGACTTGAACCCAATGTAATTGGAGGATACTTCAATTCTAATGGTGTTCACTTGATTTAATAAGCAATCAAATTGAACATCTACATTCAAACAAAGAAGGTATATAACCAACCCTTGCATATATTATAATGAAATCTCAACTCTCTCCTTTTTAATCAAATTATATCTTTACTCAAAGTCTTGGGCATTGCTAATTAGGAACCAACAAAAATCAACCAAATTTGTTATCTAGACATTAGTGAAAAAAATACAACTTGGTATCAAAATAACCATTTCCTGAGGTTCGATAAATCCCAAAAACTAAACTTTCCACTTATTACTTCAGACTACGTACACTTGTGTGCAAACGCAGACGTGTATTTTCGTCTGTCAACTTACCCTATTTTCTTATGCACAGTAACCTTGAGAGTTTCACCGTCAAAAATTTAATCGTGTGAACTAAATCATTCTATTTTAATCCCACTGAATTCAACATTTAATCCACATTATAATTCTACGGCCTCCTAATTAAACACATATTAAGAGTACATATACATGATCAGTATGTTCTAGGAAAGGTGAATTTAAACACTTAGTTTGTTTAACTGCACTTATCAATGCGCACAAGGATAAGTGTCATAATTATCTTACAATTTTATTCTCAAACTAGGCTGTTAAATTCCCAACTTATATCATACTCTAAACTTGGGGTATTTATCATGAACTGAACTGTACTTATTTAATTACCTATGATGAGACTGAAGCTCTATAATGTTATTCAGGGTAAATCAACCAATTTCATATTCTACTGAATAAATCAGTTTTATGAATATACACTATAATCTTCATATGATAATACTTCTCATTAATATATTTAATGATCAAGTATATACAAACTAATAAATCATTTTTCCATTGTGGTAGGTCCTACACAAAAAGGCTCCAAGGAAGTGACATATAGGTCATTCAATTTAGAATAACTACCACAAAAGATAACTCAATCTAGGTCTCTTTAGGTTATCCTACCACAAGGCATAAGAACAATCATCTAAGGTTGTTAAGGTCATCTAAGGTCCTACCTCTGAAGGAAACAACTTTGGCATTCCTACCTCAAAGTAACACTATTAAAGGTATATCATTTGCCTAAACTTAGAACTATCTAAATACTTTAAGGAACTAAAGTTGCAAATTATCATATTTAAATCATAAGCTACATTCTAAGAAGTTAAGATGTTGAACCCTCATGCAGGTTTAAAAGTTCAATCATTAGGTTAAAATGCAAAATCAAGCATGCTAATTTTCTTATGTTCTAATTCCCCCCAACACTCTAGTTATGGGGATAAAATCATAAATCTCATAGGAATTTTGACTTTTTGCAAATCAATCATATTTTAGCGAGGATTAATCCATGCAAGTTATCTTATTTAAGAAGAAATCAAGGATCTTAAGATTAAATCAAGATGATTAATCACATGAGTTATTATTAGATTTAAATCTTCTAGTTTTCTAGCCAAGAGTCAATGCCAAATCAACAAATGTTAATGAAGCACATGCAAAATTATAAGGTACAAAAATTAGTTTCTTGGCTTATATTTATGTTATATAAGCTTAATTAGGGTTTCACCCTAATTATGAGATATTAGAGACCTAAGATGTCTAAATTAGATTATGAATTTACAAACATGATTATTGTTATTCAATAATCATATGAATACTAAATTAATAAGATTAGAGGATGATTAAGTCTAATTAACATTAATCTATTTTTAAAGTGATTAGCATCTAAATAAATGAATAATATTCAGAAAGTATATTTAACATAGCTAATTAGATTTAAATATGCAAGAGAGAAATCAAAGAATATAACATGCCAATTAGGTCAAGTAAGAAACCCTAATTATTATTAATCATGAAAGCTAAGGATTAAGGTATAATTAATAAAAATTGATTTTATAAAAATTAAATCAGCACTAGGAATACGTTCTACATGCCATGATTAACATTTAGAAATTTAAATCAATATATTTAGATAAGTATAAGTGCTAATATTTACTAATCAAGCTATTGGAGTAATTAGGCAAAATTAAGAAAATAAATTCTAGAAACTAAGAATATTTTTATATATTCAGATTCTACACATTTTTTTGATCAAAATAGTATATAGTATCATATCATTTGGATTTAGGATGACAAAGTTATTTAATTAATACATTATGAATGTTTTTAATTAAAATTTATATTTTTGATTTATTTTTCTTAAGGAAAATAAACAAGAAAATCCATTTTATTTATTAAATAGAGGTGCCCCAATTAAAAAGGCGTGAGTTGGCTAGGCCCGTTGACCTATTACTGTTGAACTGCGTGGCTCACGGGTCGGCCCAACTCGCACAATTGCTTATTCCTCCTTGCCCTATCCCCGACACTAGCCGATTAGGGTTAAATATTAACCCTAAATACTGGGTGCACTGACCACGCAACTGCCCGAGTTTAAGCCCTACACAACCTGGAAGCCGAGGCATGTCAGAAGCATCAAGAAGCCCTCTGTTAGGTGGCCGGAGATGTCTGGGCCTTACTCACCTGAGGCCCTCATTTAGGGTCTACTGTGGAAACCGAATACTCCCCACTAAGACCATCAATTTGCATGGGCCTGATCCCTACACCATCAGAGTGGTGAGACAGATCCGAACCTTACTGTCATGAGGAGTGGGAGGCGCTCAAACACTGGGTTCTTACTCGGACCCAGGCTTTTGAAGAGTTGCAGCCCGTTTGATTGTATCGATCGATCGGAGCTAGCCCAGATCTCAGGGGATGATTGCATTGGGTTTGTCAAGTCTAAGGATGTAATTATGAATCAAATTGGAGTAATGCTAAGCCTACTCAACTTAGCAAAGAGAGGGAGATACCTGGACTGAAAGAAATGGTGCTGGCTCGAGCGACTAGGGAGAAATTAGGAGTTGAACTAACTGTTGCTGGCTTTCTCACGATCGGACGAGATGATAGGGAGCTTGAATGCTAAGCCTAGCACTCAGAGATGTCAAGAATTGGAGCTAGAACTGACAGGTTGGCTAGAACAATAGGGAGAAGGATAAGTTGAGGAAATGGGGTGCTGGAAGGGAAGGTTTAGTTTAGGAGGCCCAAAGGAAGCTCTTGAGACAATTCTCGATCTATTTATAGCTTGGGGACGTAAGGGAGCCTGGGCCAAGGTGTAAGACTTGAGCCCGAGAGCAGCTAGCCCCAAATGCCAAAATGTGCGGAGTCAGGTCAAGGAAATCCATCGAGAGATTCAGTACTGAAACGGTAATGGTAGGAATGGCCATCCGACGTGGAAGGCGGAGTGGGGGACAGGCCATGCAGTCAAGAGTACAACAGATTTCCACTATTGGGAGTGGGGATTTTTTGGGATGAAGATCCATAGTGCGGGAGCACTGTGGTTTATCTGATCTATCGATCAGAACTGCGGAACCATTATGATCCTCTGGATCCTAATGTCCTGATCCGGAGTGATACAGATTGTGGGATCTTCAGGCCCGATCCGATGCCTGATCGGCCTCTGCGCTCGATTAAATCTAGATTGTCAGATGTGAAGGAGCGATGGCCAGATGCGATAGAAATCCAATGTTGCGGGACCCAGGCTCCGCATTAGATCGCCAGTGGTCTGCATAGCGGATCTCAGCCGGCTAGCGACTATTAGAGGGTTAATATATACTCATACATACTTTTCAGTGCATCCATGAGATATACGGTAGTTTTCTCATTAACATTGTTAAATGCAACAGAAGAAGATATTGAAAGATGAATCAAATCCAATATAGTTCTATCAAGAACCTCCCAATCTTCATCTGACATACTCGCTGGTTTTCTACTAGCTCCACTTAGTGTTAGATACAACTTCTTATGATAAAGCAAATTCTCCATTTTCATTTTCCAAAAGGCAAAATTAGTACCATTAAACTTCTCGATTTTGTGCCGCATCTCATCAACCATTGCTCCCACTCGAACTACAAACCCTAGAATAACAAGAAACTTATCTCTCTAATATAACTTGTTGTAGGATCAAGACACCTACATGAGCATCGCAGTAGAAGCAAATTGTGCTTGAGGAACAAGGTTGTGTTGATGGTTACCAAACAAATAATAAAATCAAAAATATGATGATAAGTAAACATAGCATATATACATGCATCCACACACAAGCATTCAAAAAATAATGATTTTACATGGAAAACCTAAATATGAAAAAACTATGGAGCCATACCACATAAAAATTCTATTATATATAAAGAAGGATTACAGAGTTACAAAGATTCTTGAACTATTTCTTCTATAACAAATTACACCATCTCTTACTCTATGAAGAAGAAGGAGAGTAGCAGCCACCTTCCTTAAGGTTCTCTCTAATAGTAGCCAAAGCCTTTGCAAATGTTGTGTCAATATAGGAAACTCTTCCATAAGTTTCCCTTAAGTACCCAGCCAATATTTAAACCCCAAATGGTCCAAAATACCCATAAAATAGCTTAGGGCATAATCTGAACTAGAATAAAAATCCGTCAGTCGCTATGGTGCACTGTAGCGCCCTGGCCTCTAGTAGTCCGGAGCCAATACTAGCTGCATGTAACAACCAGGGTTGTTACCATAGTTAATTAGGACTAATCCTAAGTTTTAAACACAATTATAAGTGCTAATTAGGTCAATTAGAGTTAACTTCTGAGACCTAGTCCAAATCAGGAGTCAAATGGATCGAATCCTGATTTCTGGAAACCTAGAAAACCCTAGAAATTGACCTATTTAAATTGACCTCTGATCGAAAAACGGACACCGCCATTGCATTCCTTGACCCCAAATTAGCTTGGGGTGAAGTTTTCGTGTCAATCAGAAGTCGTCAAATTTCGATGATATTTTAATAATAAAAATACCCTGGAAATCGAGGTATCAAAATACTCTTCGGATCGAAAATCCGACTTCCCCATTGAATTCATTGACCCCAAATTAGCTGGGAAAAATATGTTCAAAAATTTTTTTGGAATTAAAAAAAAAAATTATTAATTGACGGGCCGTACGGCGCCGTCAACTTAAGTGGACGGTGCTAACAGCGCCCTCCGATCGGACGGATCCATCTGGACCGTTCGATCCGTGCGGATCCCACGGCCGTAGATCGATCCGGTCTGGTCGGATCTGGGCCGTCTGCGTGGCACGGGATCGGATGGCCGCAGGCCTTCGTCCTCGGCCCCGTCGCCCGCGGGCCACGCGGCACGCCCGCCGCTCGCCTGGCCAACCGGCGACCTCCCCCGCCTCGGCCGGTCCGTCCGAGGGCCGTTAAGAGCTTCCCCCCGCACCCCCGACCCCCGGTTAGGTGAACCGGAGCCCAGATCAGCCCGACCCGAGCTGAGCCCCGTCCGCTGTCCAAGCCAGGTACCCCCCCCCCCCCCCCCCCCCGATCTCCCCCTCTGTTCATCATTTCGCCGTCGCATAGCCTAGGAATTGTAGATCTACATCTAGATCGACAATCAACCGGACCTGATCGACCTCGATCAGGTCCGGCTGACTCAGGCCGAGGCTTAAAGCCTCGGGCCAAAGTTACGCACGCACACCGTAACCCTAGAACCTAGGATTAGCCCTAGCCGCCATCTCCGGCCACCTCCGGCGAGGGTTCGCCTGCCGACGTGTAGGCCTCAACGAGGGCTACCGTCGGCCGCGCGGGTCGATGTGGTCCGGCGCAGGGAAGGCCGGCAAAAGCTGTGCCCTAGCCCGGCGCCCTCGGGCCGTCGCCGCGAGGAAGACGAAGTCCGGGTCGGGCCGGGTCGACCCGAGCCCGACCCACCCGAGTCGGGTCCGCGTCAGCCGGGTGGGGCCCACCAAGCCACGTGGCGCCTTCTGGGCCTGCCACATTCCAGTGGGACCCACCAGCCGAAGCCTGCGACCCTTCGGCTTCGGTCGTGGGGCAGACAGCGCCACGTGGCAGCCAGCCGGCAAGCCACGTGTCCCGTGGGGCCCACAACCTGAGCCCGCGCGGCGGTTCGGCTCCCCAGTGGGGCCCACAGTGCCACGTGGCAGCCTCTGGTCCCGCTATGTGTCAAGTGGGACCCACTGCCCGGTCACCCGCGGCGGTTCGGCTTCCCCGTGGGGCCCACAGTGCCACGTGGCAGCCTCTGGCAGTGCCACGTGTCAGGTGGGGCCCACTGTCTGTTAATTAAAATTTAATTAAACTACTGTTAGTGATAATTAATTACTGTTAATGATTAATTAATTACAGTTAGTGGTTAATTAAATTAGGAATAGTGTTAATTACTTTTAAACAGTAACATTGATTAATTAAGTGTAATTAAGAGATTAATTATGGATAATTTAAGATTAATTTAACCTTAACAGTAATTAGGATAATTAATTATTATTAAATAGTAAAATATACTTAATTATTCTTAAATAAATATAAACAGATAATTAAGACTAATTAAATAATAATTAGTGCTAATTACTTTGCTATAATAAAATATTAATAAATATAATTTAATTAATTAATTAATAGATTAATTAATGTTAATTAATAATTAAACCTAATTAATCACAGATTAATTAAGGATTAATAATTTCAAAAATTTTATATAAAAACTTTAGGAATGAACAGTAAAATCATTTAATTTGAATAAATAAATAGTAAAATAATTCAAATTGTATTTTTGAATAGTAAATCTTAAAAGTTTAATAACTTTTTATAAGATGATCCAAACATAGCCAATATAGGTCTCAAAATACTCAGAAAAATGTAATGAATCAAATAACATAATATAAAAATTTATTTTGGGGTACGTATATCGAGGTAGCATTTTAGGACCTCTTTAGAGCCCCATAACTTTTTACCCTGTTATCAGAACATAGTCAATATGGGTCTTAAAATGCTTAGGAGAGTGGCCCCATCACTGTAGTAGTACTAGTTTTCTCATTTGGACATCAGGATAAAAAGTCAACCCTAGAACTTAGAGTTGACTTTAGTGAAAAATGACCAAATTGCCCTTGGAATTCAAATGACCATAACTTGGTCAAATCAACTCCAAATTCAAAAATTCAAGAAGCTATCTAACATAGAATTCCAATGTCATCAATATACTGAATTAATATTTAGGATTGGAACCCTAGAAATTTAGGTAAATGACCAAATTACCCCTGGCTTCGTTTTGGTCATAACTTGACCGTTTCTCATCCGAATTGGATGTACTTACTGTCTATCTTCAAGCTAGACAGTAAGGAATCAATTGGAACTAAGAGAATCCAATTTTGACCCCCAAATCAAAGGTTGACTTTTTGACCTTTAAAGTAGGGGCAAAATAGTCATTTTGCCCTAAGGTTTGATTGAGTACACCTACCCTTTAGATAACATTCCAGAACACTAAGATGAATATTATAATCATCTTAATAATGTTTAAGCAAGTGAAATCAACCCTTAAGTCAGATTCCAGTAGTCTCTCTAAGTCTTAAGCACTACACCTTAAGGATCCTTCCTGAGACTAGGACTAGATCATAGGTTAGAGTTCATTCATTGGGTAAATTGGGTTACCCAATGGGTGAAACTTTGGTTTTATTAATTTCTAGACTTTCTTTTATTTTACAACTTGTTCTGATTATTTTATCTTTTAACCTTAGATTTAAGGCAGGAGATTCATCCTATTAAGTTTGATTACTTAATAGGATTTGCCATAACTATTAGATCACTAATAGAATAAAACATAGAACTTAGGTCTTAACCTCTTTGGATTATGTGATTAAACCTAAATCTCGTAGTGTTTAATCCATAATCTATAGGCTTAGAAGATCTAGATCAGATCTTAGTTAGAATGTCTAAATTCACAAAACTAGGACATATGATTCATTTATTTAACTCATAATCGTCTATCTGATTGATCTAGAATAGAACCTGATCAGTTCTAATCCTTTTTAACTTATAAGGATGAATTTCTGAGTTACACTCGATAGTAGGAAAACGGTGATCCTGAACTTATGTAACTTGGAATAGTTAGTATGGTTAAGTAGAAAACAAATGCTATCACCATGTTTAGTAGAGTCCCTTGCTTCTATTTGATATTTTGTTGCTTACGTGTTCCTTGATTTTTGTACCATATTTTCATGAGCAAATCATATAAGATTTTTGATGCATGAATAAAATGTTAGGAAAATACGGAGACTCCTTAGATTCTTTGTGAAAATATTAAAGTAATTAATGAGAAGATAATGATTTGATGTATTTGAGCTGCCTCTCAGTGTTCTTTTGATCATACTGATTATTGCCCTAGCCATATCTTGCTAGGAACTGTCCTAGCCGTACTGGTGCTAGGATCTTTCGGGTATGACTGTTGGTGACCTAACCGTATCGTGCTAGGAACCATCCTAGCCGTACTGTGTTAGGGCCTTCTATGTTGACTGTTGTTGCCTTAGCCGTATCATGTTAGGAACCTCCCTAGCTATACTAGTGCTAAGATCTTCAGCCCTTTTAGTGAGCTAATGTAGCTCTCTTTTGTATGGCAGATTGTACATGTACGGTTTCATATGCAGTTGTTATTGTTTACTTTTTAGTATTCTTATTCAGTCAGCTATTTCCTTGTACTGCTTTTATATATATTTAGGGTGTTAGAATCTTGCTGCTATTTATATGTACCACTGCTGAATTAACTTATTTTAATTAGCATATTTTCTGTTGATCACCAGCATGTTTAGGATGTAGAACTTTTCTTACATCACGTGTTTAGTTATGTATATTTATATGCCCTTCCTTATTTAGTTTGTATACGAGGCATGTCTCAGCCTCTTTCCTTTCTTTGCTTAAGCTATAGATGATGCTTTATAGCTTTCCCTTTTTCTTTTGTATTGCTTACAGCTCCCTTACACACATTATTGCTTAGAAGTAGTAAAATAGTGATATTACATAACCTTTATAATAATCAGCTTAAAATGTACTTAGATAATTGTCTAACCAGAATTTTCTTTTCTTTGGCTGGGGCCCTACATTGTGAAACTGACAATGGCAGACTCCTTTCAGTCAGACGCGCAGGAGTTAGGTGTGGAGCCTTACCCAGAGGAGTAGCCTGTGGAAGAAGCTGCCGTTTAGTTCCCTTATACTCCCGAGTGAGGATGAGTGGTTTACATTCTATTATATTTGAATTTTTTAAATGATGTAATAATACAGGTACCATTGACTGTGTATTTAGATTGTATGCTTATATTCTGAGTTCTATTTATACTATTCATACTGTGATGCTTGGATGTTTCTCATTTTTAAATCGCTTCCGCACTCTGTATATTTACTTAGATAGTGACCGAATACTTGATTCTATGCTTACTCCTTCCATTATTAAGTGGATTGTGGAATTCTTCCTAATCCAATTATAAGTGAAGGGTTAGCTAGAGTGACACGCCACCCCTTAGCTTAACCCTTGTGGGTTAAGGGGTGGGGCGCCACACTACGGCTCCCTGAACTTGGGTAATAGGCGCCATGGCGTGTCACAATGCGCCATAACTTGCTACAATGCCTCAGTCTCGGGTAGAATAGCGCTAGGGCATGCTATCGTGCCTTCGTCTTGTGTTCTTTGAGCTATGGCGTGCTATGGAGCCCCAGTCTCAAGTATAGTAGTGCTTGAGCGCGCTACTGTGCGTTCTTCTTGGGTGTTGGGTGTCTTGGTACACTACGGTGGACCACGATGTGTTGTTATATAAGGATATCATAAATATATACAATGATAAATTTATACAAATATGGCTACAACACTATTTGAATTAGATCCAAAAATATAAAGAGAGTATTAGTCAATCCAAAAGATAAGAATAAGAACTCAGTGATTATAGCAAGTTCTAAATGTAGTCTTAGGGATATCTTCCTCCTTAACTTTATGTTGATGGCATCCTAATACAAGTCTATCTTAGAGAATATATCAGCTCCGACTATTTGATTAAATATTTCATCAATCAGTGGTAATAGGTATATTCTTAATGATAAATTTATTTAATTCCATGCAATCTTAGCACATCCTCATAGAACCATCCTTCTTCTTTACAAATCATATGACTACACCCCATGAAGATATACTAGGTCTAATTAAACTTTAATTTAATAGTTCTTAAAGTTGTTATCATACTTCTTGGAGCTCCTTGGGTGCCATTCTATATGGAGCTTTGGAGATAGGTTGTGTTCGAGAAATTAATTATATTGAAAATTCAACTTCTTTTTATTGGAGGTAGTCTAGGTAAGTTCTCTAGATAACATCTTCAAATTCCTTGGCTACTATAGTTTCTAATATATGTATATCTTCTTATTTATCTCTCATTATTGTTATGAGGAATGCAACACAACCTTTCTTTATAAGCTTGTATGTTTGAATTATATTGATGAGGAAAGTAGCTATATTAAATCTACTCATAAAAGTATCTAGCTTAAGTTCACTTTTGATAGTGATTTTTGTCTTCTAACAATCAAATTTTATGTTTTTGTTTGCTTAGTTAGTTTATGCCCAGTATGATATCAAAATTAGCTATAGGTAAAACACTGAGTTTTCTTTCATATAACTTATTATTACTTAGTTTGTCACATTCAAAAAACTTCTTTGCATTATAAGTATGCATAAAGGTAACCTTACGTTCAAAGGTTTGGCTAATTTGTACATTTTTAATTTGAGAGAGTTAACAAGTATTCATGGAATAGATGAATGACTCACTCCAATATTAAATAATGTGTCACACGGTGTTTCATCAAAATATAGTGTGCCTAAGTTGAAATTCAATTATGGATTTATTAATGTATGCAAACAAGCATTTAATAAAGATGCAATAAAAATACATAATTAAATAATTTGAATATGTACATGATACAACTTCATTATCTTCAGATACAATGATTTGAGTGAGGGCATTGAGGAGGTGCTAGTATTATTGCATGTGAAGCTTAATTATTTTGTTTAATTAGAATTACATAATTATTTGTTTCTAATGAAAATTTTGAAAAATTTCTATTTAGCTAAATTGAGGGTGACGGACTCAAAAATGCAATCAAAATTTTAATCAAAAGTCAACTTAATTATTTCATTTTTCAGATTTTCAAAAATATAATAAAATAATCGAGAAATTTTGACTATCTCCAAAACTCATCAAAATTTCACCTTAATCTAATTTGGGTGTGAGGAAGGCAATGGCAAAGTCCAATGAGGTAAATTAATTTCCTTATTTTCTTAATTTTAAAAATTACCCAAAATTAGGGTTTTGTTTGTTTGAATTCCAAATTTGACCAAAACTTTGGAACTTGCTTTTAATGACTAATTTAGGCTTGATAGAATAGATTTGAAGTTAATTGGACTATTAAATGATGATTAATAACATTGGGTTGTTACAGACTCCCCCTCTTAAAAGAGGTGTCGTCCACGACATCCAACCCAACTTCAATAAAAGTGACATGGAGACAAGCAATTAAAAGTTTGAAGAATACATTATTTATAAGAAAAGTTCTAGAAATTTCTTTTGCGTTGTTTCTTCTCTTTCCCATGTAGCTTCACTAACTTTTGCAATAATATCAAATGGTCCTACGTATCTAGGACTTAACTTCCCAGAATGCCAAAATGTTGTATTCCTTTCATAGGACTTACTTTAAGATAGACTTTATCTCTAATTTGAAATTCAAGGAAATGATGACGAAGATCATGATATTTCTTTTATCTATCTTGAGCAGTTATCATCCTTGACTTAATTAATTGAATCTTCTTATTTGCATCTTCAACTAATTTAGATCCAAATAATTGAACATCTCCAACTTCAGTCCATGCAAGTGGAGTATTACAGTTTTTGCCATAAAGTACTTCATAAGGTGCCATGCCTATAATGGCTTGGTAACTATTATTATAGGCAAATTCAATTAAGGCAAGATGCTCTTCCCAACTTCTGCCAAAATCTAATACACAAAGATGCAATAGATCTTCAAGAATTTGATTTACTCTTTCTATTTGTCCATCCATTGGTGGATGAAAAGCCGTACTCATAGCCAAATTAGTTCCCAAATCCTGATGAACTGCTTGCCAAAAACAGAAGGTAAATCTACAATCTCGATCTGAAACAATTAAAATTGGCGTACCATGAAGGAGAATAATTTCTTTAATATATATTTTTGCTAACTTTTCCACTGAATCAATTTGATGAATAGGTATAAAATGTGCTCATTTGGTTAACCTATCAAAAATAACTCAGATAGCATCTGCTTTAGACCTGCATTTTGGTAAGCCCATAACAAAATTCATAGAAACATCGGACCATTTCCACTCGGGAATTTCTAATGATTTGAGGAGTCCACCAGGTCGCTGATGCTCTGCTTTTACTAAGCAATAAGAATGACACTTGGATACATATGCTGCTATGTCCGTCTTCATGCCTGGCCACCAAAATATTTTCTTAAGATCCTGATACATCTTACTATTCCCTGGATGAATGGTATAACTGAAGTTATGAGCTTCTAATAAAATTTCCGATTGAAGATTCTTAGGAACCCACATTCTGTTTCCTTAAAAGATAATTTTATTTTCTACCTTTAATTCAGGTTTCTTATTATTTTCTATATCCATTTTAAATTTATCAAAATTCTTATCTTGTTTTTGAGCTTCTACAATTCTGTCCTTTAATGAAGGTTTGGTATTAAACTTGGCTAATAATACTTCTAATTCTGCTGATGCAATAGGTTAAATGCTTAATTTCTCAAAGTCTTTTATTAGCAAATTACTAGATATCAAAGAAGATAATATTATTTTTCTACTTAAAGCATCTGCCACCACATTTGCTTTACCCGGGTGGTAATGTATTTCTAAATCATAATCATAAATAAATTCCAACCACCTCCTTTGTCTATAATTTAACTCTCTTTGAGTAAAGATATACTTGAGACTTTGATGATCAGTGAATATTTCACACTTTACTCCGTACAAATAATGTCTCCAAATTTTCAAGGCATAAACTACAGCTGCCATTTCTAAATCATGGACAGGGTAGTTTTTCTCATTTTGTTTTAACTGCCTTGAAGCGAAAGCTATGACTCTACCTTCTTTCATTAAAACACATCCAAGTCCTGATTTTGAAGCATTAGTATAAACTTGGAAGTCCTTTCCTTCTTGAAGCAAAACTAATACTAGCATTGTTGTTAATAATTGCTTTAGCTTTTGAAAAGCTTCTTCACAATCAGAATGTCATACAAATGGAATATCTTTCTTTGCTAATTGAGTTAATGAAGAAGCTATTAAAGAGAATCCTAGTACAAATTTTCTATAATAGTCAGCAAGGCCTAAGAAACTTTTAATCTCAGTTATAGTTTGGGGTTGAACCTACTGTTGGATAGCACTAATCTTTTTCTGATCAACTTTTATCCCTTCAGCATCTATAACATGTCCCAGAAATGCTATTGAATTTAACCAAAATTTGCATTTTGAGAATTTAGCAAACAGTTTATTATCTCTTACTAACTGCAAAACAGTACAGAGATGCTTTTTATGATCGAATTTATCTTTGGAATAAATAAGGATGTCATCAATAAATACTATGACAAATTTATCAAGATAAGGTTTTAAAATGCATTGCATTAGGTCCATAAATACAGATGGGGCATTAGTCAATCCGAAAGACATGACTAAGAATTCATAATGCCCATAATGGGTCCTAAATACAGTTTTTTGCATATCATCGTCTCTTACTCTGATTTGATAATATCTTGACCTTAAGTCAATTTTGGAGAAAATCTTTGCTCTAGATAGTTGATCAAATAAATCATCAATTCTTAGAGGGGGATATTTGTTCTTTACTGATACTTTATTCAATTTGCGATAATCAATACACATTCTTAATGAACCATCTTTCTTTTTAACAAATAACACTGGAGCTCGCCATGGGGACATACTTTGTCTAATAAAACCTTGCTCCAGTAGCTCATGCAACTATTCATGTAACTCCTATAATTCCTTAGGAGCCATATAATAAGGTACTTTTGATTTTGGTTGAGTATCAGGTACTAAATCAATTGAAAATTTAACTTCTCATATTTGTCGTAAACCTAGTAATTCATCGGGAAATACATCTTGAAATTCTTTTACTATTTCAACTTCCTCAATTGGTATTGGGTATTTTACTTCTCCCATAAGTGTTAATAAGAAAGCCTTACATCCTAATCCAATTAATTTTTTAGCTTTTATTGCACTTATTAAAGAAGCACTTAATCCAAATTTCCCAATAAAAGTTTCAGTCTTCTTTCCGATTCTTACAGTGACTCTCTTTTTGGGACAGTTTATTACTGCATCAAACTTACTTAACCAGTTCATGCCAAGTATTATATCAAAATTAACTATCTGCATAGCTATAAGTTTGGCTTTGAAAGTTGAATTACCAATTAGAATTTTTAACAAATAAAATTTATTACCACAAAGTTCTGCTCCCGAAGGCATTTGCACTTGTATTAACTTTCCTAACTCAAATTGTAGAAGTTTTAAACCTTGAGCCTATTTCTCAGAAATAAAAGAATGGCTTGCGCTAGAATCAAATAGCACTTGACAAAGTTGATTTTCTATAAAAAGTGTGCCTGAAAAAAAAATGGCAAAATAAAATGCTGGAAATTGTAAAACAAAATTTTAAAATTTACCTGACACAACTTCATTACCTTCCTAAGCAACTACAAGAGTCAGGGCAAATACTCTTGGCTGGCGGGCAGTTTGTATGACTGCCTTTCCTTTTTGAGTATCTCTTGGATTTGTCTGAGCAGTATTAGGCTTTGACCTCTTCTGATAAGTAATCTGAGGAGTAGGAGGAGAAGATTTGGTAATTGGATAATTTGTTAGAGGAGTATTCTGAGGTTGATTAATCTTAACTCGATCCACTATCCAACTGGCCCGACATTCATAGAAATGATGCCCTATTCGACCACAGACAAAGCATCTTCCTCCTTGATGATAACACTTACCATACGGATGAGGTCTTTTACATTGATTAAAATGTTGGGCTTGATGGGGGCGCTGTTGTGCTGATGATGATGCCGCACATTAAAAACTTTAGGCTGAACAGGCCTACTTCGCTTAAATTCTTCAGTTTTTGAAACTGGGGGATAAGACTTCCTCTGCTACTCTTTCTGAATGAGATGATGCTCAATTAATCTTGCTGTTTCTAGGAGGTCTGCAAAATTTATATGATGTTGAGCCACCAAATGATCTTTGATTGGGTTTCATAACCCCTTTAGAAAATGGCTACACCTCGTAGCTTCAGATCTTACTAAATCATTAGTAAAATGATAAAGTCTTCTAAATTCGACTTCATATTAAAGAACTGATCGATTGCCCTGTGTCAATTGGATTAATTCATCTTCTAAAATTGTCTGTGCTGAAAAAGGAACATATTGATCCTTAAATGCTTCTTCAAGTTCCTTCTAAGTGATATCCTCTATTGCCTTTCCCATAAAGAAGGATTCTAGTTCTCCTTCCCACCAAAATTCAACTTCTTCTAAGATTAAATGAGTAATTAAGAAAATCAATTTACTGGTAGGACACTTTATACTTGTCAAGTATTTATCCATGGATCTCAACCAGTTAACAGCTTCTATAAGTTGTACAGATCCATTGAAGGAAGGAGGATTTAAACAGATGAATGCTGGAAGGTACCCATCCATGGAAGAAGAGGATGGAGCTTGAGGCATAACTTGGATGATAGGAGGAATGTTGGCTCTTTGCTTAGCCTGAGTTTGTGCTTCTACCATAACTTTGACTAATTCAATCACAGTTTTCATCTCATCATATTGTGATGATTAGGTGAATGGTATTGTCCCTTTAGCAAGAGTGGGAGGATTTAAGTCTGGATTTATTCTGAAATAATAATACTTAAAGTTTATTCAGGATCGATACTTTAAAATGTTGAAAAGATCATAATCTAATATGATATTAACTTTAAGCTAAGTTGCTTAATTAAAAAGATGCTTAAACATATTCTTTCATTTTAAATAATGAACATTTAATTTAGATATCAAATTCCTTCTTATTTTCCAAATCTACTCTCTGATACCAACTGTAACACCTCACTATTAGATTAAATATATAAATCTAACAATGAGTGTTACGGTAGTATTTAATATTGAGTTTGGTAATTCTAGCTTATTATTAGATACTACCTTATTTTATAAGGATCTATGGGTGGAAGGAAATTCAATTATTCTAACTAAAACATTCATCATTTATAATATGAAATATCAAACAACATGAAAGAATTGCTTACACCATCATAAAATATCTTACAAATGTTCATAAGTAAAGCCGATTCTCACCTAAAGAAGTAAATGATCTTCTCCTAATTATTGCTCAGCTTCCTCTTTAACTGCAGGTCCTAATCCTTGCTCCTGATCTAATGTATTTTGGTTTTTAAATACAATAGGGCACAGCAAAAAAAAAGAAAAACTGGTTAGACTTTAAAAGTCTAAGTACATTTTAAGAGTAAGTTAAACATTAATGAAGCGGATATCTCATTAGACATTTACAATTAAGAAATAAGCGATGCAATATGCATGAAAATAGTAAGGAGGGTATGTAAGAAATTTTTTTCACATTTTTAGAGTATTTTTTCTTACAAATCTTGCAACAATTAAGTTAGTATAGCATTTGAAATATTTGCAAAATAAAAGGAATATGAATATGTTCAAATGAATTTATATGCTAAGTAAGAAAAATAGTGTAAGAAAATGAACTGTATTTTTATATGAAACTTTGCACTGTATAAATTTTTGAAAGATTTAAAATGCTGTAAATCATTTCAGTCTAAGACTGAATATATCATCCACAATCAATGAGATTGTGAGAAATTCAATTTATAATTTATTTATCATGTAATTTTGTTCTGTGGGTGCAGAACAAGCGTGGAGTTGAGTACGTCTACTCAACTTATCTGTAAGTGGGGTCAAAAATGAACACACACATTCCCCCTCAAAGGAATTATGTGGTCTCTAGATACACCAATAGCCTTGCCCAGGAAAATGACAGGTGTACTAAAATCCTCCATATAGACCCCTCTGAAATATTTATTTAAAGTGTTTATTATATGCAACAAATTTTAATGTATGATTCAAAGTTTAGATTCAATGCGTTGCAGCACAAGGAATTTATCAAAGTATTGTAACCCATGTGATATCCATACTTTTCTATTTTTAATTATCTATCCTAATGATTGTATATTCACAATGGTTGCCCATATATAAGCCGCCCAAATTGTGATATGACAATAAGAGAGAAGAAAAAAATACTGCTAATATTCAATAATCATAATATACTTATGAGTTTAAATTTTGAATAACATATTGGAAAATTTAATACTAAGCACAAACAATGACATAAATCATTTCAAAGAGAGTCGTATTTTCAAAATAAGAAGTGCACCAATCATTCTTTAAGTGATATTTAATGAATTGATATGAAATATATGCAACAAATTATGGATCAGCCACTTTGATTTGTGAATTCAAATTAACATGTAGAAATTAAGTTACATCTTCTTTTATATCGGAGTATAGCTTTTTGCAAGTTTCACATATCGACTGAAAATAAATTAAATTTCTAAATTTCCATCTTAAGTCAATAGATACTCTAGAATCAATGCAAGCAGCAATACTGGAATTTAGCATTACTGAATTAATGTTAATCCAATAAGTTTATCCATTACCTAGTATAGAGTCACCATCTTTGTTCAAATCAGCTCATACTTACAATTAAAATTTGAATTAACTTATCATCCGCTATTACACATGTGTATCATTACTAATTCATATTACATTATGTATATGTATGTTTCTGCATAATACTATTTGTAATCTTGATGTATATAATTAACTAAACTAAAAGTCCCAATGTGAATGATAAAACAAAAATGCTGGAATAGAGAGTAGTACAGTTAAAACTGGACAAAGTGGAATAGAATAATTGTAAAACTAGTGAAGTTATATGAACATCATATTGGCTTGCAAATATAAATACTACGAATGTAGGATTTGGGAATGATGCTAAGGTATTGTGATAATGAATATATTCATGGTAAACTTAGAGCAGCCCAGCAATTAATACATAAAGAATAAGTACTTTAGCCATTAGATGCTCCAAATAATGGACTCATTATCATCCAACTTTAGATTGTATAAAATATTGCAATATAATTAAGAAATAAAACTACCAAATTAATAATTGAACTTAGAAAGGATGCTAAATATATTTTGAGTTAAAGCTTTCCAATTCCGGTTGAATTGTGATCAAATGAAAACAACTCATTTTTTTTTTTACATGTATAATAAGGGAAAAGCAGAATCCTCATTTTTGCTCTAGAGTTTTTGATAATAAAACCTTCGTTATTTGTCAAGCTAAAATTAAAAATACATTATCATATTATGCAAATTATTTCAAACAAGTATCTCTTACTTGGTATAATAATGTAGGCATCATGTGAGAGATGCCAGTGTAGGCATACCCATTTGCTTGTAACCAAATTTTAAACTTTATTAATGATTGAAGAGGAGCAAAGTCTCTCCTCCACCCTCTTTTACCGCAATCTCCAACAAGAACGTCTTCACCACCAGCCCATCACCTCTCCAGCTATCTAGTCTCTAGCCCTCATTGTCTCAGCTTCTCCAAAGAGCGCACCAGCCCCAAGAACCCTCAAGCCGCCTGTCTTCAGCTCACAAAAACCTGCAATTCAGCAATTCCTTTCCCTCTCTAGCCCAATAACTCTTCAGCCAATTATCCTTAGCCCACAATAACATTCAAGAATCACCTCTCATCTCAAGAATTCTCGTCAATAACCTTCTAGCTTGCCCTCCAGCCCTCTAAGCTCTCGGTCTACATGTTATTTTCACGCAATTAGTAACCGAAGCTTTTTGTTGTCACTAACTAGCAAAAGATAACTTAATCAGACTTTGTATATATATATCAAATAATATATTAAACATCTAGCAGAACACCTGATTACATCCCTAAGCAAGATAAAATATTTGAAATGTTAATTATGCAGCAATTAAAGACTTGAGCAACAAAAAGCCTAAAAGCACAAATATAATTTCATTAAATAGTTTCTTACAATATGTTCATATTAACTATCAAATTATATACATCAGCAATGTACCCAAAATAAGCACATCATATAATCTATGTTGAGACTAATGGCTACAGTTTTAAATTCTTGTACACCAAATCTTTAGACTATTCAAGCATTCAGATTCAATAATTATCATTATCAAAGATTTCAGCAGGATCCAATATCCCTCATGGTATCTGCTCATTTTTCTCAACAATAATTGTATTGATTAATAGTAGCAAATGTTCCATAGCAATTGTACAATATTTAGTATTTAATAGTTAATACTATTAGTTGATAGTAGAAAAAGATAAACCAAAAGAACCTGTATCGAGTATCAATAGAAGAAAAGAGCATACATCATTTTCAGCAATAACAAATAACCCACATTTCAATTTTGTAGCAAATCAAAACTCTATTTAGCAACCACATCTCCTTCTCCCTCATGCTTCAAATACTAGCTTTTGCTCAGCAACTGCAGTGTTGCATGACTCTTGATAGTAGAAAAGGGTGCTTCTTAATTGTCTCAGTACATAGTAGCAAATGTTTTGTTATAGTAGAAATTGTAGTTAGGTCTCTTAGTACTAGATACTATTGAGTTAATAGTCGAAAAATGGATAAATAAGAAAAGCCAACATAGAGCATTAATAACAGAAAAAAAGCATCTATTGTTTTCAACAACAACAAATAGCCCATATTTCAAATTATTTGTCAACAAAATGAATTCTAGCACAAGAATAAATAAGAAAAATAGATATTTTCAATACCAAATAGAACTTTACTAGCATCATGATTAATCATACTATACGTGAAAACAATCTCGATCCTAAGTCCTTTTAGTTGATATTAGAGTCTTCAACTAAATCAAATCCCATCTTTTTAATTTTGATAAAATGCATTTCAACCATGCATCCATTTATTTAAAAATTATAATAAAAAGGCAGCATAAAACATTGTGTCTTTTGATAGCATATAAAACAATACATTTTTTTTAGCAAATTGATTTGCGTACAAAATAAAATACTAAAACTACAAATCTATTATTAATTAGCAGTTGTAATAGAATTAAAAAAACTCAGGATCCGTAAATCATACAATTGGATGTAAAAATCTGAAGATTAAGCGAGCTTGTTAATGAGGTTGAATAGATTGTTGGATGCTCTAGAGGATATCATCAATGGTTGTGCTATGAAAAATTTAGAAAGGACATATGCTTGTGGATGTTGAGGCATTGACAGCCACAAGGATGTGACCCTATGCCGCATGAAGTGATGAATGCTACAAGCTATACATTGTGGCTTAGAAACCATAATTTTTTTTTGTTATTTCTTTTGTTGTTGCAATTGAGTTTGTAGCTTGGTTATTTTCCTATGTTTAATATTCATATTTCTGTGCTATGAGAGTGTTACTAGTAATTAAGAGTGCAATAAGAGAATATTAAAGCACAGTGAACTGCTGTCAGTATTTATAAGCATAGAAACAATAAGTTAATGCAGGTGTTGACTAGCTTGGATGGTGAAGACTTTGAAAGTTGCCATCTATATATCAAATGTTTTCTAAAAAAAAAAACAATTATAATTTCAATTTAATGTGAATACCCATGCCTTCATTACTTGTGTGCCTTACGAAAGTTACCATCATGGTTAATGCTTCTCAATGACTATCCACCATGTTGTTAAACTGTCAACAAAGCTTAAATAATGAACTTTACATTGGATTCAAATAGGGTAATTGCGCCATTCTCATGAATAAATATATTATTTCAAGAATTGTATATTTGTTGACAAAGCAGTTGTGTAATAACACTATTCATCATTTCTCAAAGAAACTAATATTACTCTTTATATTATGCATGCAATGTGTTGATAAAAATAAATGGCAGCAAAAGAGTTCAATAAATCTTAAAACAAAAGCTAAATATTTTATGCATCTTTTAAAATTACCAAAAATAAGAGAGTAATCTTATAGTAAGATTGCCATAGTTTTAATTTATTACCATAGCATATAAGTGTTCATCAATCATTACATTATACCAATAGATAGGAAGTAGATTTGAAACTTAAAGAGATAATTGATATAAGTAAAAAAATTCAACACATATATTCCAAGATCTTTAAACTTGGTTTATCAATTATGTCTCTTAAATACTTATCATGACTATCCCATGCATATATTATGCTATATCTATGATTAGCATCAATGTAACATCACAAATACATAAGAAAATCCTTCCCAATAGAGAAGAAAAGCACTAATAAATAAAGTTTATTAACTATTTCCTTTCTTTTATTTATTTCAAAAGTAATTGAAGACAGCAATTGACATGTAAATATAAAGACTGAATGATTTTCATAAAAATCAACTGAATATCAATTATATATATATAAATTGCTAAGGTTTTAGGTATACATAAGATTATATGAATTTATTTCTTATAGAATCCAGTTTGAGTCCAAATAGATCCTAAAGAGTCCTTTTTGCTCAACAATTTAAACCCTAAATTATCTATAGATAATACCAAGAATGGAGAAATCGAGCGAGGTACCTCATTTGGTGTTGAGAGATCGTTGCTAGGGTTCTTGAGTTTGCAAGCATATTTTTCAAATCCCTTCCTGGACTCGAAATCTCCCTTTTTAAATATGCGAAAGGCATGGTCGAGGATGATGATCTGATCGCCACAAACCCTCCCATTGGTGCAAAGCTACGGCATGAGGTACATGTTGATGGCCGCTCACTTCGATTGAGCGGCATCATCAATGCGAGCTGCTCGAAAGGAATAGGGATGAGAGGGTATCGGAACTGAAGAGGTAATGGCGTGCGATTTGGATTTTTTTTTTTACGGCAGAGGATATGCGATTCTTTTAGAATATAATAAGTTAAGTATATATATATATATATATATATATATATATATATATATATATATATATATATGTATGTATGTATAGTATATTTTTTGATTAATTAGAAATTTTGTTTAATTATAATTCTATAATTATTTATTTCTAATGAAAATTTTAAGAAATTGCTCTTTAGCTAAATTGGGGGTGATGGACTCAAAAATGCAATTAAAATTTTAATCAGAAGTCAACTTAATTATTTCATTTTTCAGATTTTCAAAAATACAATAAAATAATCAAGAAATTTTGATTATCTCCAAAACTCATCAAAATTTCACCCCAAGCTAATTTGGGTGTGAGGAAGGCAATGACGAAGTTCGATTTTTAATCTGAGGTCAAATTAATTTCTTCATTTTCTTGATTTTAAAAATTATCCAAAATTAGGGTTTTGTTCGTTTGAATTCCAAATTTGACCAAAACTTTGGAACTTGCTTTTAATAACTAATTTACGCTTGATAGAATAGATTTGATGTTAATTAGACTATTAAATAATGATTAACAATCTTGGGTTGTTACAGACTTCCCCTTTTAAAAGAGGTGTCATCCTCGACATCCAACTCAACTTTCAATAAAAGTGACATGGAGACAAGCAATTAAAAGTTTGAAGAATACATTAATTATAAGAAAAGTTCTAGAAATTTTTTTCGTATTGTTTCTTCTCTTTCCCATGTAGCTTCACTAACTGATTGATTTTACCACATAATATTAACCATGGGAATACTATGGCTTCTTAATTGTTTAAGATCTCTCCCCAATATTTCAACTGGCTTGACTTCAAAAGTTAAATCTGGTTGTAGATCAATTTTTGTGACTTGAATCTGTTGTTTTGGATTGATTAAACATTTCCTTAAAGATGATACATGAAAAACATTATGAACTGCAGAAAAATTATCGGGTAATTTTAGATGGTAAGCTAATGTCCCAACTTTTGCAATAATTTTAGATGGTAAGCTATATTCCTTTCATAGGACTTACTTTAAGATAGACTTTATCTCCAACTTGAAATTCAAGGAGATGATGATGAAGATCATGATACTTCTTCCTGCTAGTTTTAGTTTCCAGCTTATTATATGTAAAATTGTCGAGTAATTTTAGTTCTTGCTTACTTACTTCCTTGCTTATTATATATGCTGCTAGTTTTGTTTCCAGCTTATTATATGTATCACATGTTCCCTTACTTTATGTTAATAAGCATGAGTTCACATGATTATAATCATGTTTAGGATGAGTTTTACTTTTTTAGAACTTTCAGTTAGTATATTTAGATTTATTTATATGCCTAACCTTATTGCAACTTTGGGTGGAGGTATGTATTTATTTTCTTTTGCTTAAGTTATAACTTATTATTTATAACTTTCATTTCCTATTCATATGCTTTTCTGCACCTATGTTTGCTTGTTTGGTTATTAAGTTAAAATGGTGATATCTAAAAGAACTTGAAATATAATCAGCTTAAAATGTACATAGACAATATGTCTAATAAAATTTTCTCTTTTTTAGGCTGGGGCCCTATCATTGTGAAATTGACATTGGTAGATTCTGAGCTGATCAAAGTTGTGATGCCTTCTGAAGATCTGATTCTGGAGGAGGAGCGTGCTGTTGCTAGAGGTCCTTGGCTAGTTTATTATCTATTTCAGCTTGTGGGGATGAGTGTTTTATTTTAGTTTAGTTAAGCTTTTTAATGCTGTAATAATATAATTTCTATTTGTATATTTTTATTGCATCTTTATTCTAAGTTGAATGTACTTACTTTCTAAATTATAGTGGACTAGATGTATATGTTTCTTGCTTCCACACTCTGAAAATTTCATGTATTAACATTTGGTGAAATTCTCTCACTTAATGGTGAATTCCTTAATTATAAATTATTAGAGTGAAAATCTAATCTGATTATAAATGTGGAACTTATCATTTGGTGACCACTTCACCGTAATCATATTAACTTAAGTGTTAACAAGACCACGGTGCGGCAGCACTCCACAATCCTTCAAGGCTTGGAATGCTTCCTCACATTTAGAACTCCAAACGAAAGGCATAGCCTTCTGAGTTAATTTGGTCAATAGAGAAGCGATTTGGGAAAAGCCCTTAATGAATTTTTTGTAATATCCAGCTAGTCCCAGAAAACTCTGGATATCCATTACAGTCTTTAGTTGTGACCAATCCTCAACTACGCTGACGTTCTGCATATCCATTCTAATGCTATGGGGATCGATGACATGACCAAGAAATCCAACCAAGTCAAGCCAGAACTCACATTTGGAGTATTTGGCATAAAGTAGATGGCTATGCAATTCTTCTAGCATAGCCCTTAAGTAGTTCTTAAGCTCTTTTTTGTTTCTCAAATAAATTAAGATATCATCGATAAAGATGATGACACATTTGTCCAAAAAAGATTTGAGCACATGTAGCATCAAATCCAAGAAGATCGACGGCTTATTTGTAAGACCAAACGACATTATGAGGAATTCATATTGTCCATAATGTGTTCAAAATGTTGTCTACTCAATGTCTTTATCTTTAACACGTAGCTGGGGATAGCCAGAATGCAAATTGATCTTGGAAAATACTTTGGCTCCAGCTAATTGATCGAACAAGTCATCGATTTAAGGTAACATATATTTATTCTTAATTGTTATCTTATTGATCTCTCTGTAGTCTATGCACATACACATAAACCCATACTTCTTCTTGACAAAAAGGACTGGCACTTCACAGGGAGACGAGCTTGGCCTTATGAGACCCTTCTCAAACAGTTCTTAAAGTTGCTTATTCAACTCCTGCATCTCCTTGGGTGCCATGTGATAAGGAACCTTGGATATAAGTTGAGTTCCTAGAATTATTTATATTGTAAATTCCACCTTCCTGATTGGCAGAAGACCAGGTAGGTCTTCAGGGAAGATATCAGAAAACTCACAAATGATCCAATTCTCACTGATAGGTTAAACCTCTTTCTTTTCACCCAGCATTATCACAAGGTAGGTGTCACAACCTTTCATCACTAATCTCTCTGCCTCCAAGGCATTAATCAAAGATGCCTGAGTACTAAATTTACCAACAAATGTTTTAGCCTGACCACCACTGCCCAATGTGATCTTCTTCTTTTGACAATTGATTGTGGTGCTATGCTGTCTAAACCAATTCATTCTCATGATCACATCAAAATTTACGATCGAAAGAACAATGAGTTTAGCTTCAAATTCCTACTCACCGATGGGGATGGATATACTATAAAATTGGCGAACTGGCATGCAAGCTCCAGATGGTAACTCAATGCCTAATGAACTAACTAGGCGATAAAATGATAGTTTAAGGGCTTTAGCCTAGCTTTCCAACATGAAAGAATGATTGGCCCCAGTGTCAAATAGCACATTGTAAGGCCTATTATTCAAACATAAGGTTCCTATTTACACATGCCATAAATTACTATTTTAATAAATGAGTACAATATAAACTTTGCAAAAAAGGCTAGTTCAGAAATGTGCACCTAAAACAAAGTTGTTATCCTCAGCAGCTTCTAATGGAATGAGGGCATAGACTCTAGCAGGTTCTGCAGGCTTGTTATTGTACACTTGCTTCCTTGAAGGCTTAGCCGCAATCATTTGGAAAGTAGAGGGATCTTCCTTCCTTTGAGATTCATTTGTCTATTTGGATGGAAGTAGTTCATGGGCTGCACGGACCGGCCTGACAATCATACGCGAGTTTGATCCAGCCCCAACAGAGCGCAAAGGCCCTGCACGATGAATGGCGAAAAAACAACATTTTGGGCTCAGACAGGAAATAAAGGCAGATCGCGATATTCGGAATTGCGAGTCCAAACGACATTACGAGGAATTCATAGTGTCCATAATGTGTTTGAAATGTTATCTTCTCAATGTTTTTATCTTTAACACGTAGCTGGGGATAGCAGGAATGCAAATCAATCTTGGAAAATACTTTGGCTCCAGCTAATTGGTCGAACAAATCATCAATTCAAGGTAACATATATTTATTCTTAATTGTTATTTTATTGATCTCTCTATAGTCTGTGCACATATGCATAAACCCATACTTCTTCTTGACAAAAAAGACTGGCGCTTCACAGGGAGACGAGCATAGCCTTATGACACCCTTCTGAAACAGTTCTTGAAGTTGCTTATTTAGCTACTACAACTCCTTGTGTGCCATGCGATAAGTAACCCTGGATATAAGTTGAGTTCCTAGAATAATTTATATTGTAAATTCCACCTTCCTGATTGGTAGAAGACCAGGTAGACCTTCAGGGAAGATATCAGGAAACTCACAAATGATCCAGTTCTCACTGATAGGTTAAACCTCTTTCTTTTCACCTAGTATTGTCACCAGGTAGGCATCACAACCTTTCATCACTAATCTCTCTGCCTCCAAGGCA
Source organism: Gastrodia elata (assembly GCA_016760335.1). NCBI lineage: Eukaryota > Viridiplantae > Streptophyta > Magnoliopsida > Asparagales > Orchidaceae > Gastrodia > Gastrodia elata. Next base: position 43,764,919 of record CM028672.1, on the reverse strand, counting down.
TTAATCATAGATGCCTGAGTGCTAAATTTACCAACAAATGTTTTAGCCTAACCACCACTGCCCAATGTGATCTTCTTCTTATAACAGTTGATTATGATGACGTGCTGGCTTAATCAATTCATTCCCAGGATAACATCAAAATTTATGATGGAAAGAACAATGAGTTTAGCTTCAAATTCCTGCTCACAGATGGGGCCGGATATACTATAAAATTGGTGAGCTGGCATGATGGTAACCCAATGCTTAATAAACTAGCTAGGTGATAAAATGACAGTTTAATGGCTTTGGCCCAGGTTTCCAACATGAAAGAGTGATTGTCCCCAGTATTGAATAGCACATTGCAAGGCTTATTATTCAAACATAAGGTTCCTATTTACACATGCCATAAATTACTATTTTAATAAGTGAGTCCTATATGTACTTTGCGAAAAAGGCTAGTTCAGAAATGTGCACCTGAAATAACGTTATTATCCTCAGCAGTTTCTAATAGAATGAGGTCATAGACCCTAGTTGGTCCTGTAGGCTTATTGTTGTACACTTGCTTCCTTGAAGGATTAGACGTAATCACTCAGGAAGTATAAGGATCTTCTTTCCTTTGATATTCATTTGTCTCCTTGGATGGAAGCAGTTCGTGGGTCGCACGGACTGGCCCGACCACTGTACACTGGCTCGATCTAGCCCCAAGAGAGCGCTAAGGCCCGGCACGACGAATGGCAAAAACAAAACATTTCGGGCCCGACCCGGTTGGGACAGAGGGCCTAGACAGGAAATAAAGGCGAATCGCAGGATTTGGATTGGCGGGCCCACCAAAGCAAATAAAATAATTTTTAATTTAATTAAATTAAAGAAAATTTTCAATTTAAAGTTGGACTATTAAATAGGCTCCAAAAAAATTCCAAAAATTCACCCCTAACTAGTTGAGGCGTGAGGAACGCAATGGCAAAGACGAATTTTGATTTTGACGAGTATTTAATTTTTCTATTTTTTGTGGTATTTTAAATATATTAAAATATTCGATGAAAATCCAATGACTTCCAAATTATTCCAAAACATCACCCCTTGCTAATTTGGGAGTGATGAACGTAGTGGTAGCTCAGTGACTGCAGTGGTTATATGAAGTGGAAGCTATTACATGTTCAAGAGTTGAGTTATAGAACCAATTGAAAGATAAAGAGAGAAGGATGATATAGTTTGTGTGATCTTCATATATATGCAATCTTCCTCTTCTTCTGGATTAGGGCTTCTTGGGAATAACTGCAATGACCCCAATATAGGATAGAGGATCTAATCTAATACTAGGGCATTACCACAACACTTAACACTGGATCAAAAGGAAACCAATTCAGCACTGAGTGTTGTATGTCCAAGAATCTTTGTGAGGGTGTAAGTTAAGGAAAGAAATATACAAGTAGAGAAATATGCAAGTAGTAAAGTGCATTTAATCCACTATCCAAGCTAAGAAATTAATAATAAAAGTAGATCCATCACAAAATAAAATAAAAATATCATAAAAATTCAGTTATTACAAACTGAATTTAAAGAGTAAAGAAAGTAGATTCTGTCATCTCACAGTACAATAAAATAAAAGATGCGGAAGTAAAAGTCTTCAAAGCTACTAAAGTCCAGAACTAGGTCCACCTCCTCTATCCATAAAATGCTCACGATCTACCATATTTTTTATTTATAAAATATGGTAGGGCAGAACCAAAAAAGAGGAAATACATGATTATACTAAAGAGTCTAAGCATATTTTAAAATTGGCTAATTTTTAACTACTGTTTAGTTGGATATCACATATATAATTTACATTTAAGTGCTAAGTGTGGAGCATTCAAAGCATCAAAGTAAAAGTAAGAATAAGTATAAAGAAGACAGTAAATAAGTAAGAAGCAAGAACTCATAAGTATGTTTGCACTAACTTGCAACAACAAGTAATGGAAAAGACATCCTAATAAGGCTAGAAACTACTAATGTGCATATAAAAGTATATAATGCAAATATGAATATGCTCAACTGATGTTATGCTAAGTAAAAGTAAACTAAAGTAGTGCAGCAGGAAAGTAAGTAAGGCAACATACACTACATAAAAATGAAACTGTAAGTAAGTAAACAACAATACAATAAGTATGAGCTGAACAGTAAAGTAAAGTAAGAAGGGGCTTAGCCTCTCGGGGTAAGAAGACATAGTCAAAGACTATAAAACTTAAGCATAGCTCAAGGGCTATGATGAGTTCTCGCAATCAATAAGATTGTGATAACCCAATAATTTAAGTTGTTCAAGTTATTTTAATTTTTTGTTTTGCGGGCAAAGTTGCAGAACGAGCAAGGAGTTAAGCATGTCTGCCTAAATAGTAAGGAAAGCGAGATCTCATAGAAAATAAACACTCATATTTCTCCTCTAAGATACATGAGGTCTCCTTTTTATCTCCATAAGCCTGTCCTGGCCACCACCAAGAAACCCTTATATTTTATTATAAATAATTTATTTATGCACAAAGTCTTATGTGAATGTTCAAGGTTGTAATCTCAAAGTAAGGCATGCATTCAAAGAATTTAAGTTAATTATAAACTATGTGATATTCATTGTTATCTAATTTTAGTGATCTAACTTTCTATGTATAATACTATGTGATATTCATTATTCTCAAAAAAATTTTGGCCATTGGATCCATGTCCACATACAATAGCTAGATCAGACGGGTTGATCTAGCGCCATCTGATCCTGATTAGATCTCACGTGACGGTCTAGATGGAGACAAGCCGATGCTTCATACTCGGCTCTCCATAGGGGATCTCTGTAGCTTTGATTTAGTTGTTGGATTAAAATTTAAATCATAAATACAATATAATTTAAATACTTTAATTATTTAATAAATTATACAAATTTAATTACTCAAAATTAAATAACCAAACTAACTCTGAAAAATCTAAAAAATTCACTCTTACTTAATTGAGGGGTGAGGAACTCAAAAACACAATCAGATTTTTGATCGGAGGTCAATTTAATTATTTTAATTTTTTGAGCATTTAAATATTATTAAAATATTCAAGGAAATTTTTATGACTTCCAAACATTCCCAAAATACCACCCCTATCTAATTTGGAAGTGAGGAGTCTAATGTCGAACTCTGATTTTGATTATAAGGTCAAAGTAAAATAGGCATTCTCATAATTATCAAAATAATTATGAATGTTTGTCAATCGCAAATGATCTTTATAATGCACCAAACTTGAGGTGAAGGCTCATAATATTATTATAAGAGTACTAAAAGTAAATTAGAGCTTATTAAGCTTCTAATTAAAGGGTAACAATACTAGGGTTATTACAATAACTCTGTTAGATCTTGATGGTTTTTCATAATGGATATTCTTGGTGGTGTGTCTCCATAATATTTTTTCAGGTTTTGAGTTTTTCATGTATATCATTGTGTTTGGATGGCTATTTCTCTATGATTATGCTAAGATATGTATGGTTTTTTGTTTTACAGGATTTGCTCTAGATTAACTCTATAGCTGATGGTGAGAGATTATAACAAGTGATATCAAAGAGTGGTTCTAGGTTTTATTAGTTTGAGTGGGAGAAATGGTAGATGAAATAGGATATATGATCAGAAAGTGCAATGGAGCAAACATCATTGAAGATTTGCAGTACATAAGAAATTGTTTTTTTTTCTCAAGGAAATTCCAAGAAAATTAGTGACTATAAATAGATGAAGAACAAGAAGTTCTTAACAAAGTATCTTCAGTTGACATTGGAACTATACAAAGGCGAGCAAGCCACACTGAGACCTTTGCTAAAATTGAGCCAAGGGGAAGAAGATCTAGTTAAAGACGGACCAATTGCAATCACTCTCCAAGTGGGAAACAGTTGCACGTGGATCTTGATTAGGTCAACACAAATGGAGCCAACAGAGTTTCAGCGGTATTCCAAAAGGTTTGAAATGCTATCTACAGTTCATTCGTAAGACCATATGACATTACAAGTAATTCATGTTGTCCATAATGTGTTTGAAATGTTGTCTTCTCAATGTCTTCATCTTTAACACGTAGCTGGGGATAGCCGGAATGCAAATCAATCTTGAAAACTACTTTGGCTCCATCTAATTGGTCGAATAAGTCATCAATTCGTGGTAACATATATTTATTCTTAATTGTTATCTTATTGATCTCTCTATAGTCTATGCACATACGCATAAACCCATAATTCTTCTTGACAAAAAGGACTAGCGCTTCACAGGGAGATGAGCTATACCTTATGAGACCCTTCTCAAATAGTTATTGAAGTTGCTTATTTAGCTCCTGCAACTCCTTGGGTGCCATGCGATAAGGAACCTTAGATATAGGTTGAGTTCCTAGAATTATTTATATTGTAAATTCCACCTTCCTGATTGGTGAAAGACCAGGTAGGTTTTCAGGGAAAATATCAGGAAACTTACAAATGATCCAGTTCTTACTGATAGATTAAACCTCTTTCTTTTCACCCTGCATTGTCACCAGGTAGGCATCACAACCTTTCATCACTAATCTCTCTGCCTCCAAGGCATTAATCAAAGATGCCTGAGTGCTAAATTTACCAATGAATGTTTAAGCCTGACCACCAATGCCCAATGTGATCTTCTTCTTCTGACAGTTGATTGTGGTGCTATGCTGGCTTAACCAATTCATTCCTAGGATCACATCAAATTTTATGATAGAAAGACCAATGAGTTTGGCTTCAAATTCCTGCTCACCGATGGGAATGTATATACTATAAGATTGGTGAGCTGGCATGCGGGCTCCAGATGGTAGCCCGATGCTTAATGAACTAGCTAGGCGATAAAATGATAGTTTAAGGGCTTTGGCCTAGCTTTCCAACATGAAAGAGTGCATGGCCCTAGTGGCGAATAGCATATTGCAAGGCCTATTAGTCAAACATAAGATTCCAATTTACACATGCCATAAATTCCTATTTTAATAAGCGAGTACTATATATGCTTTGCAAAAAAGGCTAGTTCAGAAATGTGCACCTGAAACAACGTTGTTACCCTCGACAGATTCTAATGGAATGAGGGCATAGACCCTAGCAGGTCCTACAGGCTTGTTGTTGTACACTTGCTTCCTTGAAGGCTTAGCCGCAATCGCTCAGGAAGTAGAGGGACCTTTTTCCTTTGAGATTCATTTGTCTCCTTGGATGAAAGCAGTTCGTGGGCCGCACGAACTGGCCTGATCGCTGTATGCAGGCTCGATCCAGCCCCAACAGAGTGCTAGGGCCCGGCCCGACGAATGCCAAAAAAACAATATTTCGGTCCCGAACCGGTTAGGACGGCGGGCCCGGACAGGAAATAAAGGCGGATCGCGGGATTTGGAATGGTGGGCCCACATGAGCAAATTAAATAATTTTTTAATATAATTAAATTAAAACAAAAATTCAATTTGAAATTGGACTATTAAATAGGCTCCAAAAAATTCTAATAGTTCACCCCTAGCTAATTGAGGGGTGAGGAACGCAACGACGAAGACGAATTTTAATTTTGATGAGTATTTAATTTTCCTATTTTCCGAGGTATTTTAAATATATTAAAATATTTACTAAAAATCTTATGACTTCCAAATACTTCCAAAACATCACCCCTAGCTAATTTGGGGATGATGAGCACAGTGGTAGCTCGATGACTGCAGTGGTGATATGCAATGGAAGCTATTATATGTTCAAGAGTTGAGTTATATAACCAATTGAAGGATAAAGAGAGAAGGATAATATAGCTTGTGTGATCTCCATAGATGTGCAATCTTCCTCTTCTTTTGTATTAGGGATTCTTGGGAATAACTGCAATGACCCCAATATAGGATTAGGGATCTAATCCAATATTAGGGCATTACCACAGCACTTAACACTGGATCGAAAGGAAACCAATTCAGCACTGAGTGTTGTGTCCAAGAATCTTTGTGATGGTGTAAGTTAAGAAATAAAATATACAAGTAGAGAAATATGCAAGTAGTAAAGTGTATTTAATCCACTATCCAAACTAAACAATTAATAATAAAAGTAGATCCATCACAGAATAAAGTAAAAATATCACAAAAATTAAGTTATTACAAACTGAATTTAAAGAGTAAAGGAAGTAGATTCTCTCATCTCACAATGCAATAAAATAAAAGATGCAAAAGTAAAAATCTTCAAAGCTACTAAAGTTCTAAACTAGGTCCAACTCCTCTATCCAAAAAATGCTCATGATCTACCATATTTTTTGTTTATGAAATATGGTAGGGCACAACAAAAAAAGAGGAAATACGTGATTATACTAAAGAGTCTAAGCACATTTTAAAATTGGATAATTTTTAACTACTATTTAGTTGGATATTACATATACAATATACATTTAAGTGCTAAAAGTGGAGCATTTAAAGCATTAAAGTAAAGGTAAAAATAACTGTAAGGAAGACAGTAAATAAGTAAGAAGCAAAAACTCACAAGTATGTTTGCTCTAACCTGCAACAACAAGTAATGAAAAAGACATCCTAACAAGGCTAGAAGTTACTAATGTGCATATAAGAGTATATAATAAAAATATGAATATGCTCAACTGATGTTATGCTAAGTAAGAGTAAACTAAAGCAGTGGAGTATGAAAGTAAGTAAAGCAACATACACTGCATAAAAATGAAACTATAAGTAAGTAAATAATAATACAATAAGTATGAGCTGAATAGTAATGTAAAGCAAGAAGGAACTTAGCCTCTCAGGCTAAGAAGACATAGTCAAAGACTATGAAACTAAAGCATAGTTCAAGGGCTATGATGAGTTCTCACAATCAATAAGATTGTGATATCCAAATAATTTAAGTTGTTCAAGTTATTTTAATTTTTCATTTTGTGGGCAAAGTTGCAGAACGAGCAAGGAGTTAAGCATGTCTGCCTAACCAGTAAGTAAAGCGGGAAGTTGAACGACCTAAGGTGCTATAAGGCATAGCTTAGGTTATAAAGTTCTATACACTTGAATGGTGTAAGTTGAAGGTTATAGGAATTCTACACTTATGGGTTTACTAAAGAAATCTTGCTAATTGCATTTAAGTTTAATGGAAACATGATTAGGGGTTCACTGCCCTACTTAACTACACCATTAGGAGGTTCTAAAAACAACACTAGAGGAAGGATTGCCATAACTAGATCTAGGTTTACTCATAATTACAAAGGAACAAAGGCTTAAATAGGAACTATGTTACTCCTTACGAGCTAAAAGGAACAAACTTAAGGGTTGAAAAGGTGAAAGTAAGGTTGTACTATAAAAATGAAGCTCACTAAGTTTAACTTAGATTAGTTAGTAATTAGTCTTATTAAGTTCTCATAATATAAATAGAGGCATACTGCTAGTCTACTACCTCAAGGTGGCAAATCAAATACGCTAAGGCTTTTTAATCCTTTACAATCTCTCATAGGGTTAAAGTCTTAATCAAGAGTTTTGCTATGTTTATAAGCATCTAATCCATACTAATTCAAGTTCAAACTCACATTTGAAATGATATGAGAGATAAATAAAGTGAAACATGTTGCTGTCCTAGGGTTTAAAAGCTTAAAACATGTAATTTATGAAGTTAGGAAAACCACAAAATTTAAATAATTAAAGAGACAAATATCTAATTTAACTTGTTGTCCAATCACAAAAATAATAGTAAATATGAAATCCTTATAGCATAAGGAGAAGAATAACACTAAGTAGATTAAAATCAGATAATGTTGGAAAATTAGGGTTTCTAGGACTCCTAATAAGGGTTTAAAAGTGATTAAGAAAATTAGGATTCAAATCCTAAATTGAATTATACCAATGTGTTTGTCTCATTTTACCTTAATAAAATGATATAATTTTATATGATTTGGACGGGTATATTTAAAGTTATAAGGTAAATAAAATTTGCATTTAATTAATAATTCCATTAACCGTCGGCATTGAAATCTATACGGCGCAGAAATCAGCGGCACGGAAAACTACGCTGATTAACACGACAGTCGACACAGAATTCAGGCTCGGCACGGAAGACCACACTTTGTAATCACACGCATCAACTGCATCGGGCGATGAGTGTCGACCCGAGGAACGTACGAGTATTCGCGCTATAGTGCAGTTCGAGACGTGTACCGGACCGGTTCCGCAAGAAGGGACAAACTATGTCTTGGCTCGAGCCACTTCATCCCTGATAGAGGCTTATAATGGGCGCCCTAGGGTTGGACATCCCGGCCGAACTTGGGGGTCTCACGATGCAGCCCGTACACTGACGGATAGCCCTCGTCACAGCCAACCCGACGGACCCAAAAATGACCCATGGGGTCAACAGGAGTGGCGATGGGATTATGCCCTAGGTTTCACAGAATAGAACCCTAGAGTCCACTATGGACGACTTTATCCATCTGGGCTTTATCTGGCTCGATCGAGCTTGATCGGAGTTCGGATTGACCATTAAGCACACGAAATAAGCATATGAACAATCAATTTCATGTGAAGATGAATGGATCAGTACCTGGAAGCTCACAAAGTAAAATAGGCATTCTCAGAATTATTAAAATAATTATGAATGTTTGTTAATCATAAATGATCTCCATAACGCACCAAACTTGAGGGGAAGGCTCCTAATATTTTTATAAGAGTACTAAAAGTAAATTAGAGCTTATTATGCTTTTAATTAAAAGGTAACAGCACTACGGTTGTTACAATAACTTTGTTAGATCTTTATGGTTTTTCATAATGGATATTCTTGGTGGTGTGTCTTCATAATTTTTTTCAAGCTTTGAGTTTTCCATACATATCATTATGTTTGGATGGCTATTTCTCTATGATTATGCTAAGATATGTATGGTATTTTGTTTTGCAGGTTTTGCTCTATATTCACTCTATAGCTAATGGTGAGAAATCAAAATAAGTGATATCAAAGTGTGGTTCTAGGGTTAGTTAGTTTGGGTAGGAGAAATGGTAGATGAAATAGGATATATGATCAGAAAGTGCCATGGAGCAAACTTCATTGAAGATTTGCAGTACATAAGAAAATTTTTTTATTTCCTTAAGGAAATTCTAAGAAAATTAGTGACTATAAAAAGATGAAGAATAAGAAGTTCTTGACAAAGTAACTTCAGTTGACATTGGGACTATACAAAGGTGGGCAAGCCACACTTTGACCTTTGCTAAAATTGAACCAAGTGGAAGAAGATCTAGTTATAGACGGACCAATCGCAATCACTCTTCAAGTGGGAAATTGTTGGGCATGAATCTTGATTGGATCAACACAAAAGGAGCCAACAGAGTTCCGGTGGTGTTCCAAATGGTTCTAAAGCAAGGCACGGAGTTCCGGTGGGTTTCGGAAGCTCTCAAAGTGTTTTTGGGACAAGTCAAGGGAAATTCAAGTGCTCTGGGGTTCCCCAGCACATCCTGAAGCCCCTATACTAGAGGGCCAAAGCCATGGCACACTGTGGAGCTTGAGATTTGAGAGCCAGGAACTATGACTCACTATGCTGCCTAGGTGTGATATGACTCTTGTGGTTCGAACCTAGCATGCGCAGGTGTGCCCTAGGCACCTACGACAAACTCAAATAGCAAGGGACTCTTCCCTTTGTCCTTAAGGTCTATTTAGGGAAAAATAATGTTTATCTTGACTCTATATAAAAGCCTAAACATGTGGGGGGCTATAAAATATGCAAAAGCAAGCCTTGTGAGTGCAAAGGAGAAGGGGACGACAGTTCTAGGGCTAAGGTTACAACCAAATGCCACAACAGATGTTGTATTCAAGGGCAGTAGTGGAAGGCTATAGTGATGGTTGCACCAAGAATCTATTGATAGAAATCTTCATTAGAGAATTGCATAGAAGAGCTCTAGCAGTGTGCTACATCAGGTGACCACAATGGGGCTGCATCGATGGCCACACGGTGTGCTGTGGTGGCGGCCGCAGTGGTGTGCTCTGGCAGTGCCAGGGATGAATCGATGGCTCAATGATTATGGTGGTGATCTGTAGTGGGAGTTATTGTATGTTCATGTAGCGCCCCGTCCTGTCTCCGCATGCAAGAGAGTCAACAATTGGTGGCAGAATGGTGCGCTGCTCAGGAAGGACTACTGAACCTTCCTGAATACACCTGCTGAGTACAAGAACTATTGAGACTCAATCTCAAGAGAAGAGGGCTGAGTACTAATTTGTAAGATAAGTGTAAAACCTTATCTTAAGTATTAGATAATATAATATATACATTAGATTATGAGTAGCATATGAGTAATCCAATATATATATATATATATATATATATATATATATATGTATATCAAAATTTCTAATAAGCTGACCACATCACAATATTAAGTATAAGTAGTAGTAAATATAGAGTACATAAGCTAAAGTATACATACAAAAATATTCAATACAGAATCTAAGTAAGGTATTTATCTCAGTAAAGAAAAAGAGAACACATCCAGAATTATTACAATTGTTTACTTAATAAAAATATAGTAAATAATCTAAATACTAAATTAAAAGTAACTACTGTAGAAAATTAAGGCTGATGAGGAGTCCTCTAATGCTCCACAAACTCCTCCTAAATCTCCTGTGAAGGCTCCTGATCTGGCTCCATAAGCTGCTCTGGATCTAGCAAATTATCAGATCCCAAAAGTATCATGTGTTAGAGAATAAGTTTAACATATCAAAAGCTACTATACCAGTTATTATTATATATTATTTAGCATTTAAATAGTTTAAGTAAAACTGTAGGAAAGACAATAAAATAGCTGAAAGCTCAAAATAGTACAAATCTAAAAGTAAAGTAAAACTAAAATGGCAAACTAAATGCTGAACTATAGAGAAAGCAGTAAGTAATTTGAAATTGAGTAAATAATGATTTAAAGTTATGGTGTATGCCATTGAAGTCATAGTTATGCATTTGAATATGCCAAAGAACTGTATGCCACTGATATGATGATTTGGTGTCACATGACACTCCACAGATCCTAAGTGAGCGAGCACTTAGCTAATAGAGTCCTTAGGTGAGCCAAGTGCTCCGCTAATGCTGACATAACTTATGCATGTATGATATGCCAAGGCTTTATTGATGGTATGCTTCAAATCATCAAAATCCAGAAATCAATTCAAAATTAAGTAATGATTCAATTCGTCTCCATAGTGCAAAATTCATCTAAATGAATTTTGACTCCATCAGACTCAATGTGTCATTTAAACCTAAACCTAGAAGTTTGGAATCATTTGGAGCTTAAATGGAAAAATTGATATTTTTGGGTATTTTTGAACCCTTGAAAATACCTAAATTAATTTGATCTCCAAATCAAAATCTGATTTCATTTTTAAATTCGTCATACCTTAATTAGCTAAGGGTGAAATTTTGGGAATTTTTGGAGCTCATTTGGTCCTAAAATGGATCTATAAATTTAATGGGAATTAATATGATTATTAAATTGAATTATATTAATTAATTTAAAAATTTAATTAAAATTTAAGTCTTAGGATTTGCTGTCGGGACCGCGGCAGATCCGTTGTGGGGTCCCGACAGCGACGCATAGCTATGCACCCGTAGGATGCCTAGCACGCATCTTGGTGTGGCTTGTCCAACGGCGCGATCTTCCCACACCAGAATCGAATCGTAGCCGAGCGATCGGCATCTTAAGTTCAACGTGCAGGATTTGATCCGCATTTCCATTTTTCAGTCCCCGCATCAGGTCGTTCAATTCTAATTGCTTCGGCATCAAGCGGCGGAGATGAGCCCTACCACTGTGGACCTTCGTTCTCACGGGGATTCTGTTGACAACAGAAATTTGCCACGTAGACCTTATCTCCCACTCCCGCTGCCATGTCCGCCAAGCTATTAGGATCATCCCAGTTCTAGTAGGATAATGCCGTCGGGACCTGAGGGCCTGCTTGCCCTAAATTGCTAAGGCTCGGGACTCCACTCCTTCCCGAGCCTGAACCATGGCGTCTAGCCATGGTATTCTTCCCTGAACCTCCCTCGGCCTATAAATAACTATTCCCCAATCCAGTGAGCTTGTTTTCACACTGAAATCCTCTAGAGTTCTACTCTTCCTCTCGGCTGGCCTCCATTGAAGTTGCTGCCGTTCCAGAAGACTCCCAGGGCTGCAAATTGCTGATAGTGGGTGCGGTTTGGTGTTCAAACCCCCAGGAACCTGCGTAGAGCTCATCTGCCCCAGCGTCTTCCATCGTGCTAGGCTCGCCATTTCCTCAAATTGCTGATAGTGGGTGCGGCTCGAATTCGCCGTCTGAGTGTACTGCCAGAGGAACCTCCAGCTTGTTCGATATGACATTCTCGTGCTCAATTAGTCATCTAGTAAGCCTCAAAACCTTCAGGCAATGATTGTAATCTGGTATCAATAAGTAGGTTCGACCAGGTCGATCGATTCGACTGGAATCAATCGATCCAGTCGTAGCTCTAAACGGTAGAATATGTCGAGTAGCCCCCCCAGTGATCTAGACCACCTCAGAACCTCTCGAGTCGACCTATTGCTTCCCCATCGATCCCTGAACGTGTAGGGATCAAGATAGTTGTGACCCGTGGACTCTGTGAGGAGAATTCACTCCTCATAAATGCGCCTTCTGGGAGGTCTCAATCGAATGGCACTCCATCGATCTGGCGCCTCCCAGTTAGGGCTTCTTGGTTTAATCGACACGTTTGGAGTTAGGGATCGTGTAGCCATTGAAATCGGGGCTTGGCGAGACCGGAGTGCGGAGAATTTGATGATGGAAGCTAGCTTTAGGGTTCGGGCTGCGGGCGCGTGCGAGAGGAAGAAGACGATGGCATTTGGGCCAGGTCGACCCCGACCCGCGTGTTTTGAGAGCGGGCCGACAATTAATAAAAGGATTTTTGTAATTAAAATCCTTAAGGAAATTAAATATTAATTGGAAACCTATGGTTCTAATTTAAATAAATACTCAGAATAAATTAACTTAATAACTTTAGCTATACAAATCCAAATAGTATGATCCAATATACCATTTGAATAAGAAAAATACAAGGAATCTAAATATAAGATAAAATCACAGATCTAATGGTTGGATTTAAATTAATTGCTTAAACTTTTTCTATTTTAAATTAAATATTATTAAATTTAATAATTATTCAAACCTGGAAATTTAGGGTTCTGATCACTTATATGACCATAGAGAATAATCAGGGACCCTTAAACCTAATTTTGGACATTTAATTCCCTTAATCATGCTTTAATCACCCTAAATGAGGATTAGTGATTTAGACCCTAATTAAGTCTCTAAAATTGGGGAAGTAAGCTCTTAATACTATATTAGGTCTATTAAAACCTAGGGGTAAGGTTGGATTGCCCTAAGGATGACTAAATTTACTAATCACCCTAATTGGCCTAATAAAGTAATTAGTGATAATTAGCCTAATTAAGTGGTCAAAAATCTGAGATGAGTAAAACTTCTACTTCATAAATCAATATGAAACATAACAAAATAGATTAGATCTAATTTGGATAGCTAAACCCTAAAATCCTAATTTTTGCCTTAAGAGGGGCAATTTGGTCATTTTGACCAAAGTATGTTTAAATGCTCCTTAAACTTGGAAATTTCATAAATTAACCCTAAGTTAGATTAGAAATGCTCTCTGAACTCTTATACTAATAATAATGTTAATTTGATCATTGATTTAAGAAATCTTCAATTTTGCCCTAATTAAGAGACTTAGATCTTAAGTGATCCTAAAGAAGTCACTTAAGCTTAACCCTTAAATTTAATCATTTCAATTATCAAAACCACTTTGATAAGTTCAATTTAGTTAACTTATGAGCTTAAAACTCTAAAAGAAATAATAATGGAAAATTCTAAGTTAAAATCTAGCTTAAAGTCTAAAGTGATCAAACATCAGATCCTTAGATTTTAAGTAGCCTAAAAGGATCAATATGAGTTTGATGTTTAATCTAATGCTTAAAATTGTCAACTTCAACCTTAATAAGATCCATATAGTTTAACTATGAACTTAGATTCTAAAAGAATCACAAATGGAAGCTCTTAAGATAAAACTCTAATTTAGAGATCTAAAGTGATCAAACCTCAGATCTTTAGATCTTAAGGTCTTAAACTTAGATCTTCAATTTGAAATTGAACCATCTCCAATTGAAATTCTTTAATGATTGATTGTTTAATCCTTTGAAACCTTCCATGTGGGTATAGGATGATTCAATCTATAATATAATGAAATTATCTTAAAGATTGAATATAGATCTTAGATTCTCAAGTTCTTAATCGATTGTTTTATCTTATAATTAGTAGAATGGCCTTTCACTAAGTTCTTAGTTCCTGAATCTTTCAGCTTATAGGATCCTTTACCTTTAATTTGGGTAATAAGTATGAACCCTAGATCCTAGTTAGAATATTACCTTGGATTTAGGATTTGAACTCACCATAGGGTTTAAGTTCTAAATCCTTAAATCTTGATTTACTTAATCAAGATTTGGGTAAGAGAGTAAAATATTAATAAATTAGGTTGTTGATTTACCTACTTAAACTGTATAGTCGTCACATGATTTTGAATTAGAACTTGTTAAGTTCTAATATTAACTTTAAGGACGTAAATCTGAGATTCTACTCGATAGCTGGATATTGGAGATCCTAAACTTGTACCTTCTTAGAGTAGTTATATTGGGTAATTAGATAACATCAGATGTCATATAGTCTAGATTGAGTCTCTTTCTTACTTTGGCTAGATTGCTTTGCATACCTTATATATTGAGCCTTATTCCTTGAGCATAATAGGAAAACTTAGGATATGGATGATACATCCTAAGTTATTTGAATTTCATATCATTCAGTTATTGTATTGTTTGCAATTGGTAGAATATGTCCTAGCTTAGTCTGCCTCTTTAGTAGTAGTATTGTATAGACTGGACCCAGACCTAACATATTTGGATGGCTAGGCTGGGGATTGATTGATTGATATTGGAGGCCCTGGATGGCCCCTTGGCTGGTATGGCAGTACTATGACTTAGGCTTATTGCTACTTTAGCTGGATTGTTCAATATTGTTTTTTTTTATTTGCTTTGCCACATGTTTCAATGGCCTTATTTTCAGTATTTGCTCGCTTTGCCACATGTCTCAGTGGCTTTATAGATTATTTTGATTTTGCCACATGTCTCAGTGGCTTTTCTTTTCTTGTTCTTGACTAGCATGTTGTATGTATACTCATATGGCTTACTTATATATATTTTGGCATGTTTAAGATGTTAGAATTGCACATTTTCAGTACTTGTGTTATTTTATATACTCAGCATGTATAACATGATCATAAGCATGTTAGGTTCAGAGTTGTATTGTAGTTGCTATTTCTTTTAGCTTTTAGCCTCACCTTTTTTATTTTGCATTGTATGCTGGCAATAAATGAATAGTTTATAGTTACCCATTTCTTTCATAGCTTGTTGCACTCTTTATTGCTTGCATGTGTAGTTAAATTAAAATTGTGACATCTTTAAATGCTCAGTTCATTAAAATAACATAAAATATACTTAGACAATTGTCTAACTGTAACCTTTTTGTTTTGTTGGCTGGGGCCCTGGCATTTGTGATACCGACAAATGTCAGATTCAGACGTGTTCGTGGGCACTATCGTAGAAGAGGAGAAGGTTTGGGAGAAGGATCGTGCTACTGCTGTTTAGTTAGATTTTGCCTTTGTTTCAATGAGATTGAGAGACATTTTCATTTTCTCTAAACTTCAGTTTGTAATAATTAATTTTGGATGTATTTTATTTCTGCATTGTGAGGAGTTACTATATAGCATTCTCTTTTCCTATTATGTATGCTTGTGGATGTTACTCTAATATTCATTGCTTCCGCCACTTTGATACTTGTATATTGATGATGTTATAGTACGTGGTGACGAGTCCTTGGCTTAAGGCAGGTTGGGTTTACCTAACTTTACTTAAGTTGGGGATTTGCCATAGTTGGAACACCGTACTTCCATGTTGCCAATACGGGGGCCCCACAGTTGGTATCAGAGAATACCATAGGGTGTCAGAATGGGATCTATGATTCCTTTCTACCTAATGGACCGTTCTTCTGAAATACAAACATCAATATAAGTGACATCCATAACATAGTAGTGTCAGTAACTCTATGCAAAATGTAGGAGGAGAATACTCCCATCCTAATAATTTAGTTATCTAGAGTCTAACACAAATGTAATAAAATTCTGTCCTCAGAGTCAAATGGATTCTGAAGAGTCCGATATAGACTATTATTAGCGTGCCTTCAAGAGAGTTTGGAGCTGTAGCTTTAAATGGAGGCAGGAAAGCAACCGGCAAATTGAAGGGGTTTCAGCAAAAGGGATTTTGGTCCTGGTGAAGCTTCTACAGCAAGCTGTATATCGAGGGCTCAACTTTCCCATATACGCACAAGAATGGTTGAGCCGGGTGGAGTCCATTCTGATACACATAGAGTGTCCTGAGTCACTTTATGTAGATATTGTGACAGACATGATGATGGACTACGCTGGAGTTTAGTGGTATGAGACCATGGAAAGGCTCGAGAAGAAACGTAACAGGAAGCATCGGGAAGTCACTTTTGAGGACTTTTGTGTAACCTTTAGGGAAGAGTACATTGATAATGTTTGAATGATAGTTAGGATAAATGTTATTTCATTTTCAAGCAACTCCATTGATTTACAGTTTTGGCATTGTAATCCTTTATTTCTATAATTAATGAAAGATTTTGATTTCTCTTCCTTAAAGTAAAATCTGAGTTTATCTTTTTTTAAACTAGAATGGATTTCGGATCACCACCTACCGTTACTCCTATCAAGAACACTGTTGCCTCTAGTAGTTCTAACGATAAGGTGGCTTATCTGCGAGCCATGGTGGCGACTCTGCTGGAAAACCTAGCTCAACAGGTGCTCGTTATACAGAAATTACTGAATGATCGTACAACTCCAGTCACTGTCGCTGCTCCGACAGTTCATGCTCCACAAGTTGCTTCTTCTTCATATCATTCGGCAGATAATCTCCTCCACAATTTTCTGAGGTTAAGACCTCCAACCTTTGGTGGGAACCTATCTCTAATGGATACAGCCGACTGGCTGAAGGCTGTGGAAAGGGATCTCATTAGTCTTAAGGTCCTGAATTTGGAAGCTGTTCGTCTCGCCACCCGTCTGTTTCATGCGGAAGCAGAATATTGGTGGGAAGAGATCCGAAACACCAAGTTCGCTGACTATGAGTTAGAAGACATCCCCTGGGATGAGTTCGTCGAGGCCTTCAAGACTGAATTCATTCCCCCATCCGCACAAAATATTATTGCAGATACAATCATGAGGTTGACTCAAGGAAGTCGTTCAGTGGTGGAATACGAAAGAGAATTTCGTAGATTGATTCATTTCATGCTAGAAGTCACTCATTCAGAGTCAGCAAAGTGCCACCGCTTCCTTTGTGAACTCTGAAGTTCACTGAAGAACCAGATCGTGCCGCCTATCTAACTAGCTTTTTCAAACTAGTGGAAACAGCTAAGGTGATTGAGCATCACCAATCTGAAGAGGATCTTAAGCGAAAAGTGCAAACAACTTTGAACCCGCGAGGAAACTTCAAGAGACACAGATCCAACCCTGCGAAAGTATATCAGCTGGAAGCAGCACCTACTGCCGAACAAGCTCAAAACTGTACTAAGCCACATCCGTATGGCAAGTGTTACCTTTTTGGCCAGAGGTGTTTTAATTGTGGGTGTACAGGCCACCGATTCTATCAATGTGATCACACGGAAATGGTAGATGGAGTTCAAATGAAGCCTTACCATAAGAAGCAATTGTTCCGAGCAACTCCACTGAACCGGAGGGAACCAAATCTGGCAATAATGCCAGCCCCTGCTTCTGAAGTTGCTCACACGCAACCACCAGTCCCCAATTCTCATAACTATCAATGACGGTAGTCTAACAGTCATCCTACTAGACCTGCACGAGTATATGCCTTAACTCCTATTGAAGCCACCGAAGATAATAATGTGGTTTCAGGTACACACTCCTAAATCTCTCTCATATTGCATTTCTGTATTTTAATTCTTTTCAAGTTGTTAATGCGAAACTGTGTAAATTTAGGCACACTTTACTTCAACAACCAACCTTGTAACGTATTGTTCGATACTGGTGCCAGTCACTCGTTTATCTCTGAACAATTTGCTAATAACCTTAAACTTCATGCATGCAAGCTAGCACAAAAGTTGGGTGTTGGACTTTCATCGGGAATCCAACTAAGTGCCCATAAATTTTGCAATATTAAAGTCCCAATAAATGATCAGGAATATCATGCCAAACTAATCATCCTGCCAATAACTAACTTTGATATCATCCTCAGGATGAATTGGCTCAGTGACAATAATGCGGTGATAAACTGTCATAAAAAGAGAGTCACTCTCTATTCTCAGGGCAAGCCTGAAACGTTTGTAGGAAAAACCAGCATGTAGTTATCCTTAATAAATGCCATTAGAGCCAAACAATTGATAGTCAAGGGTTGTAATGCCTACTTAGTCACCATGATGGGCGAAACAAAAGAAAATATCTCTCTTGCTGATTGTAAGGTAGTCAAAGAATTCGCCGATGTATTTCTAGAAGATTTGCCTGGTGTACCTCCTTTCAGAGAAGTAGAATTCTCTATTGAATTGATCCATGGTACCCAACCGATATCCAAAGCACCTTATAGAATGGCACCTAAGGAGCTTCAGGAACTCAACGAGTAGCTACAAGAACTCTTGAATAAAAGTTTCATTAGGCCAAGTATGTCTCCTTGGGGAGCGCCAGTTTTATTTGTGAAAAAGAAGGATGGATCTATGCGTATATGTATAGACTATCGTGAGTTGAATAAGGTTACCATAAAGAACAAATACCCACTGCCTAGAATTGATGACTTGTTCGACCAGTTATCCGGAGCCGTTATATTTTCCAAGATTGATTTAAGGTCTGGATACCATCAGCTGCGAGTAAAAAAAGATGATGTAGGGAAGACTACTTTTTGTACTCGTTATGGCCACTTTTAGTTTTTGGTGATGTCATTCGGACTCACCAATGCACCATCGATCTTTATGAATTTGATGCAGCGAGTGCTAAAACCGTATTTGGACAAGTTTGTAATCGTCTTTATTGACGATATCCTCATTTATTCTAAAACTCTGAGAGATCATGAAGAACATTTGAGGTTAGTGTTGGAAACTTTGTGTGAGCATCAACTTTATGCCAAGTTCTCCAAATGAGAGTTCTGGCTTAACTCCATTGCATTTTTGGGGCACGTAGTTGATGCTCATGGTATTCGGGTAGATCAGAGTAAAGTAAGAGCTATTCAGGACTGGGCTCAACCTAAGTCTGTCACCGACATTAGAAGTTTCCTGGGATTAGCGGGATACTACAGGAAGTTTGTTAAGGGCTTTTCCCAAATTGCTTTGCCGTTGACTAAATTGACTCAAAAGGCCGTTCCGTTCATTTGGAGTTCAGAGTGCGAGGAAGCATTTCAAACTCTAAAGGATGCTCTTTCTACCGCTCCAGTTCTTGTTCTACCTAAAGAAGGTTTGAACTATCAGGTATATACTGATGCCTCTGGAATTGGTCTAGGTTTAATGCAAGAGGGTAAGGTAATTGCCTACGCCTCTCACCAATTAAAACCCCATGAGCAAAATTATCCAGTTCATGATCTTGAACTTGCAGCCGTAATATTTGCCTTGAAATTATGGCGTCACTATCTGTACGGAGTGCAATGTTCAATTTTCACTGATCATCAAAGTTTGAAGTATAACTTCACCCAGAGAGAGTTGAATTGTCACCAGAGAAGATGGCTGGAACTCATCAACGATTATGATCTCAGTATCCAATATCATCCAGGAAAAGCTAATGTAGTGGCTGATGCTCTTAGTCATCGTGCTACTTTAACCTCTATGATTGCCTCCAGTTTCTTAGAACCTGAATTTTGTAAGCTCAAACATTTCTATGGTAAGTGGCGATATGTTGAGTTCGCTATTAGCAAATATTAATGTGGAACCCACTTTCCACCGAGATGTCTCTATCTCGCAAACCAAAGACGATGAGTTTCTGAAATTTAAAACAGATATTGAAGGTGGTCTTCGTCAGGATTTGCAGTTGCGAAGTGGTGTAGTTTATCAGGGTAATCGATTGTGGATTCCAAAGTCCATGCATCAAGAAGTTTTAGTCGAAGGCCATAATTTTGGGTATCACGTTCACCCAGGTAGTACTAAGATGTACCAAGATTTGAAGCAATCATTTTGGTGGCCAGGTTTGAAGAAAGATGTAGTTGACTTTGTGGCCAAATATCATGCCTGTAATTTAGTGAAGGCCGAACACCAAATACCTGGTGGTCTTCTGCATTCATTAGATATCCCTGAATGGAAATGGTTTGATATATCTATGGACTTTGTCATGGGATTGCCTCATGCAAAATCAGGTGCTGATGCGATCTGGGTGATAGTATACCGCTTAACTAAATTAGCACATTTTCTTCCTATCCGTCAAACTGATTTAGTAGAAAAGTTAGCGAAACTCTACATCAAAGAAATTGTCAGATTGCATGGAATCCCAAAGTCAATTGTATCGGATAGAGATAGCAGGTTTACTTCTAAGTTTTGGCAAGCTGTGCATCAAGATCTGGGTACGACTCTAGCCATGAGTACAGCTTCCCATCCTCAAACGGATGGTCAAACTGAAAGAGTGAACCAAGTGTTGGAAGATTTTCTTAGGCTATGTATTCTTGATTTTGCTGGTTCTTGGGAAGATCACATCCTGTTAGTGGAATTTGCCTACAATAACAGTTTCCAAGCTAGTATTAAGATGGCCCCTTATGAAGCGTTGTATGGAAGAAAATGCAGTACTCCGCTAGCCTAGTCAGAAACAGGAAGCGTTCAGCTTTTTGGTTCAGAATTAGTTGAAAAAACTAGTAATAAGATCAAATTAATTCAGTAGAGAATTCGTTCAGCTCAAGATTGTCAAAGCAAGTATCATAATTCTCATCACCATCTCCTAAAATTTAATGCGGGAGATTCTGCTTATCTAAAAGTCAGTCCAATGAAAGGTGTCTTCAGATTTGGCGTAGCTGGGAAACTCAGTCCCCGCTATGTTGGACCTTTCAAAGTATTGGCCAAGGTAGGATCATCTGATTACTGGTTAAGCCTTCCTGATGGCTTTGCAGTTGTTCACAACGTATTTCATGTATCATCATTGAGAAAATGTCTTCGGGACCCTTCTCACCTCGTTCAACTTCCAGCAGTAGAGATTCAACCCGATCTTTCGTATGCTAAAGAACCTATCAGAATCTTAGCTTATGATTAGAAACAGCTAAGGAATTGCTCAATTCATATGGTCAAAATTCAGTGGAAGAATCGATCGTTAGAAGAATCTACTTGGGAGAAAGAGGTGGATATGCGCAATAAATATCCCCAGCTCTTTGTAAACTCAGATAATATTCTTCTCTTTCTATTAATCATATTTTAACTTGTATTGTTCAACTAGAATTATTCTTCACTTAGGTGATGTCGGGGACGACATCATTCTTAACTGGGGGAGTCTGTAATAACCCTAAGTTGTTACCCTAGCTAGATCTGGATTAATTGAGCTAAACCAAGCCTTGATTTTGATTCCATTGGACTCAATGGGTTATTTAAACCTAAACCTAAAAGTTTTGAATCATTTGGAGCTTAAATGGAAAAATTGATATTTTTGGGTATTTTTGAACCCTAGAAAATACCTAAATTAATTTGATCTCCAAATCAAAATCTGATTTCATTTTTGAATTCCTCATACCCTAATTAGCTAAAGGTAAAATTTTGGAAATTTTTGGAGCTCATTTGGTCCTAAATTGGGTCTATAAATTTAATGGGAATTAATATGATTATTAAATTAATTATTTAATTAAAATTTAAGCCTTAGGATTCTCTGTCGAGACCGCGGCAGATCCGCTGCGGGGTCCCGACAGCGGCGCTGTGGGGCCCCGTACTGACAATAAGGAAGTATGGTGCTCTAACTGTGGCAAATCCCCAACTTAAGTAAAGTTAGGTAACCCCAACCTGCCTTAAGCCAAGAACTTATCACCAAGTACTATCACATCATCAATATACGAATATCAAAGTGGCAAAAGCAATAAGCAACAGATTAACATCCACAAGCATACATAGTAGGAAAAGTGAATGCAATATAGTCACTCATCACAATGCAGAAATAAAATACATCTAGAATTAATTATTACAAACTGAAGTTTAAAGAAAAAGAAAATATCTCTCAATCTCACTAAAAATGAAAATGCAATAACTATCTATTCAGCGGCAACACGATCCTCCTCCTGAACCTGCTCCTCTTCGGTGACACTGCCCACGAACACGTCTGAATCTGACATTTGTCGGTATCACAAATGTCAAGGCCCCAGCCAACAAAATAAAAATGTTACAGTTAGACAATTGTCTAAGTACATTTTAGGCTATTTTAATGAACTGAACATTTAAAAATATTATATTTTTAACTTAACTACACATGCAAGCAGTAAAGGTGCAACAAGCTATGAAAGAAATGGGTAACTATAAACTATCCATTTATAGCTAGCATACAATGCAAAATAAACAAGGTGAGGCTAAAAGCTAAAAGAAACAACAATTACAATACAATTCTAAACCTAACATGCTTATGATCTGTTAACATATACTGAGAATATAAAAGGAACACAAGTACTGAAACGTGCAATTCTAGCATCCTAAATATGACAATATACATAAGTAAGTCATATGAGTATATATACAACATGCTAGTTAAAAATAGGAAAATAACATAAAAGCCACTGAGACATGTGGCAAAAGCAAAGCAATCTATAAAATATGAAGCCACTGAGACATGTGGCAAGGCGAGCAAATACTAAAAATAAGGCCACTGAAGTATGTGACAAATCAAATCAGGAAAACAATGTAATCCAGCTAAAGTAGCAATACGCCTAAGGCATAGTACTGCCATACCAGCTAATAGGCCATACAGGGCCCCCAATATCAATCAATCAATCCCCAGCCTAGCCATCCAAATATGCTAGGTCTGAGTCCAGTCTATACAATATTACTACTGAAGAGGCAAACTAAACTAGGATATATTCTACCAACTGCAAATAAGACAAAATTAGATGACATGCAATTCGAATACTAACTTAGGATGTATCATCCATATCTTAAGTTTTCCTATTATGCTCAAGGAATAAGGCTCAATATACAAGGTACGCTAAGCAATCTAGTCAAAGTAAGCAAGAGACTCAATTTAGACTCATGTGATATCTGATGTTATCTAATTACCAATTCTAGCTACTCTGAGAAGGTACAAGTTTAGGATCTCCAATATCTAACTATCGAGTAGAATCTCAGATTTACGTCCTTAAAGTTAATATTTAGAACTTAACAAGTTCTAATCCAAAATCATGTGACGTCTATATGGTTTAAGTAGGTAAATCAACAACCTAATTAATTTATATTTTACTCTCTTACCCAAATCTTGATTAAGTAAATCAAGATTTAAGGATTTAGAACTTAAACCCTATGTGGAGTTCAAATCGAGGGCTTAGTTAGGGTTAATTTCACTAATCCTTATTTAAGGTGATTAAGGAGTGATTAATAAAAATAATTATCCAAAATTAAATTTAAGGGTCTCATGTTGTTCCTTAGGGTACAAGAAGCAATCAGAGCCCTTAATCTCATAATTTGGATACTTAAATAATTTATATGATTTAATTAATGATAGTAGAAAGATTGGCAATTAATTTTTAATCCAACTATTGGATTTAAGATTTTATTTTATATTTAGATTCCTTGAATTTTTCTGATTCAAATGGTATATTGGATTATACCATTTGGATCAGTATAGCCAAAGTTATTCAATTAATTTAATCTGAATGTTTATTTAAATTAAAACTATACGATTTAATTAATTAATCGCATAACCTTTAAAAATACAATCCTATAATTAATTAATTAGCCGCAGCCCGAAATCGAACCGTGCGGGTCAGGGTCGGCCCGGCCCAAAATCCAGCGTCTTCTTCATCTCGCACGCGCCCGCAGCCCTAACCCTAGGACCAGCTTCCAGCGCCAAATTCTCCGTGCTCCGGTCATGCCACGCCCCGATTTCAACGGCTACACGATCCCTGACCCTAGACGCACCAATTAAGCCAAAAACCCTAACTGGGAGGTGTTGGATCGCCGGATGACTACTCGACCGAGACCTTCCAGAAGGCGCACTTGTGAGAAGTGAATTCTCCTCACAGAGTCCACGGGTTGCCGCTATCTTGATCCCTACACGCTCAGGGATCGATGAGGGAGTGATAGTTCGACTCGAGAGGTTCTGAGGTGGTCTGGATTGCCGGGGTGCTACTGGGCACATTATGCCGTCTAGACCCACGACTGGATCAATCGATTCAGGTCAAATCAATCGATCTAGTCGAACACAACCATCGATACCAGCTTACAATCACCGCCCAAATGTTTTGGCATTAGATAGACGGCTAATTGCGCATGAGAGCGCGGCATTAGGTGAGCTAGAGGTCCCTCTGGTAGTGTGCTCAAACAGTGAATTCGCTATCCGTCCCACTGCCAGACCTCACCTGCAGACTCGAAATGCCCACGGGGAGCTAGGAAGGGGTCCTAACACAGCATCTGAACTTAATTGAGGGCATGACGAGCTGAAAGCAGCTCGACTAAAAATGGATAGAGGCTGTACCTTGGTTTGCAGAAACACAGTGACAGAGAGGTACTGGTTAGCTTGGGAACTCTCTAAATAGTCTCAGTAGCTACGCAGGGGGTCTGAACGCCAGACCTTGCCCTCTATCAGCTGTACTCAGCAGGTTCCGATGCCGGGGATCGCCGGGCACTCCAGAGCTTCTTCTAGGAAAAATTGTGGGTCTCAGTGGGCAAAGGAGGTCACTGAAGTGCACCAAGGGTATTTATAGGTGAGGAAAGGTTCAAAGAAGGCTGCCATGGTTAGATGCCATAGTTCAGGCTCGGGCAGGGGTGGAGTCCCGAGCCTCAACAATTTGGAATTAAACGGTCTGATGCTGGGATTAAAAAATGGAAATGTGGATCAAATCCTGTGCGCTGAATTTAAGATGCCGATCGTACGGCTGTGATTCGATCCTGGTGGGGAAGATCGCGCCATTGGGAAAGCCACGCCAAGATGCGTGCTAGGCATCCTACGGGTGCATATCTGTGCGCCGCTGTCGGGACCCCGCAGCGGATCTGCCGTGGTCCTAACAGCAAATCCCGGGATTTTATTTTTTTTAATAAAAATTAATTTTAAATATAAATAAAACTAATTAAATAATATATAATTATTCTTAAATTATCCAAATCCAGTTTAGGACCAAAAGAGCTCCAAAATTTCCAAAAGTTTACCGTTAGCTAATTTGGGTGTGAGGAATTCAAAAATGAAATCAAATTTTAATTTGGAGATTAAAATATTTTAGGTAATTTTCAGAGCTTAAAAATAGCCAAAAATACCAAATTTTCTATTTTTTTGCTCCAAATGATTCCAAACTTCTAGGGTTAGGTTTAAATGACCCATTGAGTCCAATGAAATCAAAATCAAGGCTTGGTTTAGCATAAATAATCCAGATCTAACTGGGGTAACAACTTTAGGGTTATTACAGGCACATAGCTATGCACCCGTAGGATGCCTTAGCACGCATCTTGGCATGGCTTGTCCAACGGCGCGAACTTCCCATGCCAGGATCGAATCGTAGCCGAGCGATCGGCATCTTAAGTTCGACGTGCAGGATTTGATCCACATTTCCGTTTTTTAGTCCCAGCATCAGGCCATTCAATTCTAACGGCTTCAGCATCAGACGGTGGAGACGAGCCCTACCACTGTGGACCTTCGTTCTCACGGGGATTCTGCCGATAGCGGAAATTCGCTATGTAGACCTTGTCTCCCACTCCCGCTGCCACGTCCGCCCAGCCGTTAGGATCGTCCCGGTTCTGGTAGGATAATGTTGTCGGGACCTGAGGGCCTGCTTGCCCCAAATTGCTGAGGCTCGGGACTCCACCCCTTCCCGAGCCTGAACCATGGCGTCTAGCCATGGTATTCTTCCCTGAACCTCCCTCGACCTATAAATAGTCGTTCCCCAGTCCAATGAGCTCGTTTGCTCATTGAAATACTCTGGAGTTCTCCCCATCCTCTCGGTTGGCCTCCATTAAAGTTGTTGCCATTCCAAAAGACTCCCAGGGCTGCAAATTGCTGATAGCGGGTGCGGTTTGGTGTTCAAACCCCCAGGAACCTGCTTAGAGCTCAGCTGCCCCAGCATCTTCCATCGTGCTAGGCTCGCCATTTCCTCAGGTACAGCCTCTGTCCATTTGCAATCAGCTGGCTTCAGCTCGTCTCTTCCTTGCTCAAGCCTTAGATGCTATGTAGGACCTCTCCCTAGCTCCTCCGTGGACGTCCGAGTCTACGGGTGAAGTCTGGCAGTTGGACAGACAGCGAATTCGCCATCTGAGTGTAATGCTAGAGGAACCTCCAACTTATTCGATATGACGTTCTCGTGCTCAATTAGTCGTCTAGTTAGCCTCTAAACCTCCGGGCAATGATTGTAATCTGGTATCGATAGGTGTGTTCGACCAGGTCGATCGATTCGACTGGAATCGATCGATCTAGTCGTGGCTCTAAACAGCAGAATACACCGAGTAGCCCCCCAGTGATCCAGACCACCTCAGAACCTCTCAAGTCAACCTATCGCTTCCCCATCGATCCCTAAACGTGTAGGGATCAAGCTAGCTGCGACCCGTGGACTATGTGAGGAGAATTCACTCCTCACAGGTGCGCCTTCTGGGAGGTCTCGGTCGAATGGCACTCCATCGATCTGGCGCCTCCCAGTTAGGGCTTCTTGGTTTAATCGACGTGTCTGGAGTCAGGGATCGTGTAGCCATTGAAATCGGGGCTTGGCGTGACCGGAGAGTGGAGAATTTGACGATGGAAGCTAACTTTAGGGTTCGGGCTATGGGTGTGTGCGAGAGGAAGAAGACGATGGCATTTAGGTCGGGTCGACCCCAACCCGCGTGTTTTGAGAGCGTGCCAACGGTTAATAAAAGGATTTTTGTAATTAAAATCCTTAAGAAAATTAAATATTAATTGGAAACCTATGGTTTTAATTTAAATAAAAATTCATAATAAATTAACTTAATAACTTTAGCTATACAAATCCAAATAGTATGATCCAATATACCATTTGAATCAGAAAAATACAAGGAATCTAAATATAAGATAAAATCATAGATCCAATGGTTGGATTTAAATTAATTGCTTAAACCTTTTATGTTTTAAATTAAATCTTATTAAATTCAATAATTATTCAAACCTGGAAATTTAGGGTTCTGATCACTTATATGACCATAGAGAATAATTAGGGACCCTTAAACCTAATTTTGGACATTTAATTTCCTTAATCATGCCTTAATCACCCTAAATGAGGATTAGTGATTTAGACCCTAATTAAGTCTCTAAAATTGGGGAAGTAAGCTCTTAATACTATATTAGATCTATTAGAACCTAGGGGTAAGGTTGGATTGCCCTAAGGATGCCTAAATTTACTAATCACCCTAATTGGACTAATTAAGTAATTAGTGATAGTTAGCCTAATTAAGTGGTCAAAAATCTGAGATGAGTGAAACTTCTACTTCATAAATCAATATGAAACATAACAAAATAGATTAGATCTAATTTGGATAGCTAAACCCTAAAATCCCAATTTTTACCTTAAGAGGGGCAATTTGTTCATTTTGACCAAAGTATGTTTAAATGCTCCTTAAACTTGGAAATTTCAGTAAATTAACCCTAAGTTATATTAGAAATGCTCTCTGAACTCTTAGACTAATAATAATGTTAATGTTATCATTGATTTAAGAAATCTTCAATTTAGCCCTAATTAAGACACTTAGATCTTAAGTGACCCTGAAGAAGTCACTTAAGCTTAACCCTTAAATTTAATCATTTCAATTATAAAAACCACTTTGATAAGTTCAATTTAGTTAACTTATGAGATTAAAATTCTAAAAGAAATAATAATGGAAAATTCTAAGTTAAAATCTAGCTTAAAGTCTAAAGTGATCAAACATCAGATCCTTAGATTTTAAGTAGCCTAAAAGGATCAATATGAGTTTTATGTTTAATCTAATGCTTAAAATTGTCAACTTCAACCTTAATAAGCTCTATATAGTTTAACTATGAACTTAGACTCTAAAAGAATCACAAATGGAAGCTCTTAAGATAAAACTCTAATTTAGAGATCTAAAGTGATCAAACCTCAGATCTTTAGATCTTAAGGTCTTAGACTTAGATCTTCAATTTGAAATTGAACCATCTCCAATTGAAATTCTTTAATGATTGATTATTTAATCCTTTGAAACCTTCCATGTGGGTATAGGATGATTCAATCTATAAGATATTGAAATTATCTTAAAGATTGAATATAGATCTTAGATTCTCAAGTTATTAATCGATTGTTTTATCTTATAATCAGTAGAATGGCCTTTCACTAAGTCCTTAGTTCATGAATCTTTCAGCTTATTGGATCCTTTACCTTTAATTTGGGTAATAAGTATGAACCCTAGATCCTAGTTAGAATATTACCTTGGATTTAGGATTTGAACTCAACATAGGGTTTAAGTTCTAAATCCTTAAATCTTGATTTACTTAATCAAGATTTGGGTAAGAGAGTAAAATATTAATAAATTAGGTCGTTGATTTACTTACTTAAACCATATAGTCGTCACATGATTTTGGATTAGAACTTGTTAAGTTCTAATATTAACTTTAAGGACGTAAATCTAAGATTCTACTAGATAGCTGGATATTGGAGATCCTAAACTTGTACCTTCTCAGAGTAGTTAGATTGGGTAATTAGATAACATCAGATGTTATATAGTCTAGATTGAGTCGCTTGCTTACTTTGACTATATTGCTTTGCATACCTTGTATGTTGAGCCTTATTCCTTGAGCATAATAGGAAAACTTAGGATATGGATGATACATCCTAAGTTATTTGAATTTCATATAATTCAGTTATTGTATTGTTTGCAGTTGGTAGAATATGCCCTAGCTTAGTCTGCCTCTTCAGTAGTAGTATTGTATAGACTGAACCCAGACCTAGCATACTTGGATGGCTAGGCTAGGGATTGATTGATAGATATTGGAGGTCCTGGATGGCCTATTGGATGGTATGGCAGTACTATGACTTAGGATTATTACTACTTTAGCTGGATTGTTCAATATTATTTTTTCTGATTTGCTTTGCCACATGTTTCAGTGGCCTTATTTTTAGTATTTGCTCGCTTTACCACATGTCTCAGTGGCTTTATAAATTGTTTTAATTTTGCCACATGACTCAGTGGCTTTTCTTTTCCCGTTCTTGACTAGCATGTTGTATGTATACTCATATGGCTTACTTATATATATTTTGGCATGTTTAGGATGCTAGAATTTCACATTTTCAGTACTTATGTTCTTTTATATACTCAGCATGTATAACATGATCATAAGCATGTTAGGTTCATAGTTATATTGTAGTTGCTATTTCTTTTAGCTTTTAGCCTCACCTTGTTTATTTTACATTATATGCTAGCTATAAATGGATAGTTTATAGTTACCCATTTCTTTTATAGCTTGTTGCACTCTTTACTGCTTGCATGTGTAGTTAAATTAAAATTGTGACATCTTTAAATGTTCAGTTCATTAAAATAGCCTAAAATATACTAAGACAATTGTGTAACTATAAGCTTTTTGTTTTGTTGGCTGGGGCCCTAGCATTTGTGATACCGACAAATGTCAGATTCAGACGTGTTCGTGGGCACTGTCGCAGAAGGGGAACAGGTTCAGGAGGAGGATCGTGTTGCTGCTGTTTAGTTAGATTTTGCCTTTGTTTCAGTGAGATTGAGAGACATTTTCATTTTCTTTAAACTTCACTTTGTAATAATTAATTCTGGATGTATTTTATTTCTACATTGTGAGGAGTTACTATATAAAATTCTCTTTTCCTACTATGTATACTTGTGGATGTTACTCTATTATTAATTGCTTCTGCCACTTTGATACTTGTATATTGATGATGTTATAGTACGTGGTCACGAGTTCTTGGCTTAAGGCAGGTTGGGTTTACTTAACTTTACTTAAGTTGGAGATTTGCCACAGTTGGAGCACAGTACTTCCATGTTGCCAGTATGGGGGCCCCACACCCTGTCATAATTTATTCTCTCAAACTAAGCTATTAAATACCCTAATTATAAGTATACTTATAGTGTCCTAAGAAAGGTAACTTGAAGCACTTAGTTTATTTAACTACACTTATCAAAATGCATGATGATAAGGGGAAAAACCCTGTCATAGTTTATTCTCTCAAACTAGATTGCTCAATCCATACTTTTAACACTCATGGATTTGGAATGTTTATCCTGAACTGAATTGTACTTATCTAATTACTTAAGTTAAGACCAAGACTCTACATTTCTATTCAGGGTAATCAACCAATTCTATTATTTACTGAAATAAATCACTTCTATGGATATACATTATCACCTCCAACTGATAGTTCTACTAATTTCTAACAATTTTATTTAATAATAACAGAATAACAGACTAAAGAATCCACACTCCATTATGGTGAGTCCTACATAAGATTTCTAAGGATGTGACTTAGAAGTCACTCAATTTAGGATACTACCATAAAGGAATGATTATAGTCTAAATCTTTAGGTTACTCTACCACAAGGATCTAGGATCATATATTTAAGGCTAAAATGGTGCATCTAAGTTCCTACCTCACAAATCGGACAAATAGGCACTTTATACCTCAATAGTTTGCCTATTAATACGGTCCAGCACTTAATAATTTAAAATACTAGATTTCAATCTTAAGATATAAGCCCTAAAATATACGATAATTCAAGATAAAAGGATTATATTAAACCTACAAGCCTTAATATATTAAGTTTGATTATACAAAGTAGATGGGTAAAACCTATCTGATCTTAACATATACTGTAATTATAGGGTATAATCACATACTTTATTAGGAATTGATCATTTACAAATCATCATCATTTTACAATTTAGTTTATGTTAATAGTCTTTCTTAAGAAAAAATCTAAGATTTAAAGATTATATTCATATGAGTTTGTTATAAATATAAGATCTTCCAATTTGATAATTTAAGATCCAATGGCAAATCAATAATCATTATTGGAATTTATGCAAGTTCTTATTGTACAGATCAAGTACCTTAATCAATTTTATTAAGAGTTAGGTCTTATTCTAACCAAGTAAGGATTTAACCCCCAACTTGACCAAACTAGGATTATTTACTTAATTATTGGTCAATAATAAAATCAGTGAATTCATTGTGCATTATTGAAATTCAAAATGATATTACGTTAATTATTATTTAACTTAAGCATTTCTTAAGATTTTTAGGGTTAAGAGTTGATTTATATCAAATCATGGATTACATGTCCAAAATAAAATTAAGGTTTTCTAATATGTATACTATTGTTATTGAAGCTTATAAACATTTGATTAAGCAAACCAGAAAGCAATTAAAGCTAAACATTACATTAATTACTATTTGGCACAAAATATCCAAGTGAATCATTTAGAACATGTCATTAGGATAAAAGGTAGATTTCATATTAAAAAATACTTTTAAATTCACAAAATACTTGATTTCATTATAACTAATTTTAGTTTGGTATATTTTTGCACATTTAGGGTTCTAGAGTCATTAAAATGCAAAAAATGTCAAATTTAAGCAAAATCGGACAGTTCTGCGCGCTGCGGCAAGCTATCGTGCCTTTTGATCGAGGGCCAGGCACTACGCGGCATGCTATAGCGCCGCCAGACACTATGATGCTAGCCAACTCGAGACTTGTGCGCTACGGCGCGTTACGATGCCAGATTCCTCGAGATACGGGCGCTGCGGTGCGCTGCAGCGCTTTCAGGCACTATGGTATGCTACAATGCCATATTTCTCAAGGTATGGGAGCTGCGGTGAGCTGTAGCACTCCCTGACTAAGAGTCAGGCGCTACGACGTGCTGTAGCGCTCGACAGTGATTTTGCCTAGGCAAAAAATAGAATGTGTCCCCTTTCGCACTCAAAAACTCTCAATTTATGAAACTTCACGTGCAGTGCCATATACCAATGAAAAGGTCTTTCTGAGATCTTTACAATGATACTAAAATCAGCATGAAAAGTCTATTCAAATATGACAAATAATGATGCCCTAGCTACATATGCAAGTTTTTCACTACACATCACAATTCATTTTCTCTTTGAAATGGATTCTGATTAAGCTCTATTGAGCTCGATCGCTCCACTACACGTTCTTAATAATATGAAATAAGTGTATGAGTGATACAAAAAAGCCATTGGATCACTCTAATGGGGGAAAGAATAGAATAAGGAGAGGATATAAAAGGGTACCTTGGCTTGTAAATGGAAGAAGATAAAGTTCTGTTTTCTTCAAGGCTTGGGAGGAAGGACTTCTTCTTCAGCCTGCGAGGGAAGGAGGTTTTACCTTAGCTTGGAATGGAGCTTGGGAAGAGGAGAAGGAGCTTCAGCTGATGGCCAAATGGAGGAAGGAGAGTTGAGGGAGATGCCTTTAAGGAGGAGGAGAAGGCATGGGCTGGGAGAGGGGGCAAGTTCTCTCCCATTCACAGCATGGGGAAGGAGAGCGGGGGGCTGAGCCCCTTGCGTGCACCAGAAAGAGAAGGAAGGGCGTGAGCGGGCATAGGAGGAGAGTGGCGGGTCCTAGTGCAGAGGAAAAGGAGAAAATGAAAATATATTTTAATTTATTTATTTTCCAATTTCAATTAACCACATTTCTCTAATTAAAAAAATTTGAATGAATAAACGAACTCTGAAAATTCCTAAAACTTCACCCCTAGCTAATTTGGGGGTGAGGAACTCAATGACAAAATTAGATTTTAATTTAGAGATCAATTTTTTTATCATAATTTTCGAGATATTTAAATATATTAAAATATTCAAGAAAATTCGACAACTTCCAAATACTTCTAAAACATCACCCTTAGCTAATTTGGGGGTGAAGAGTATAATGGCAAAGTCAGATTTCAATTTTAATGATTATTTAACTATTCTATATTTCGAGGTATTGAAATATATTAAAATATTCGAGAGAATTCGACGACTTCCAAATACTTTCAAAATATCACCTTTAGCTAATTTGGGGGTGACGAGTGCAATGGAGAAGTCAAATTTTACTTTTGATGATTATTAAATATCTCAATTTTCTAATTAATTAAATATTATTAAAATAATCCAAATATTTGATTGAGTTCTGAATCACTCCAAATCTTCGAGGATTGGTTCTAATGATTAAGTGAACTTAATTGAATGATAATTAGGATATAATTAAGTTAAAATTAGTCCAAGTAACAACCTAGAATTGTTATAGTTCAAGAGTTAAATTAAAGAATCAAGTGAAGGGCATAAAAAGAAGGATGTTAAGATTTGTGCGATCTCCCTAGCTGCACAATCTTTCTCTTTTCTAGGTTAAGGTTTCTCAAGAATAACTCATTAGGCTCTTGATGGTTTTTTATAATGAATATTATTGGTTGTATGACCTGTGAATTTTCTTAAGTTTTGAGTTTTCCATGTATATCATTATGTTTGGATGGTTATTATTTTATGATTCTTGCGAGATATGTATGGTTTTCTATTTTTGTTGGTTTTGCTCTAGATTCACTCTATAACTGATGGTGAGAGACCTTAAGACCCCTCTGGTTTGAAATAAGGTTTCTTGGGGCAGCAAGTTGCACTCTTCTCGATGTAGGTGCAACTGATTGTGAAGCCATCATAATAGCTAAAGTTGTGGTCTGATGATTTAATGGGATTGGTGCAATAGGTTGGTCTTTCGTAGGATGGTTGATTCTAGCACCATGAACTGTCCTCCGTGCTTGGCATTATCAATTATAATTTCTAGCTCTTCCATTTGTATAGAATGAGGTTAAAAGGCCATTATATATCTCAGTTTGATCTCATTGCTTTCAATCGGGCCCACAGTGAAAATATAGGTAGATCTAGTATCTTAGTTAGATATTATCAAATGCTAAAATATGTTGTTTTAGATTCATCATAGCCATTTTAAAAGTCTTATGAAGTTAATAAATTTTAATGTTAAATTATTTAATTAATTGTAATTGAATTTATTGTTAAATGAACTATAAATCTCACCAAAGTTTGCTAGAGGTTCAAAAAATAATAATAACAAAAAATACATAAGCCTTAATCCCACAAGGTAAGGTCAGTTACATGAATCCTTTATTTTCATTGTGCACAATCAAATAGAAACCCACCACCTAAGTTTCATATAGGACATGGCAAGGTGCAACAACTAACGCCATGCCTAGTAAGGGACATTGAGGAGCTACCCACAAGAGGAAGTAAGACTACTTTTTGTAAGTGGATGAAGCAAAGACCCACAAGCAATAGGGGTTGAAAGGCAAGATACATATAGGATATTTAGGATAAGCCAATAATTGATTATGCAAACTTGTTTGCTCTTATAGTGGGGCTCGGAATGTGATTGAAGGTGGTGTTGAGCCACACAATACCACAAGGGATATAAAGCATATGCTTCCATTAAGGCTGACAATTCCACCCGAAAGTCGAACGTTGCTCGAGTTATGAGTCGACTAGAAATTTTTGATTCGCTTTTGAGTTGAACACTTGATTTGAACCCCATTCGATTTGAGTTCAAGTTGTGCATGAATAAAAGAAAATTTACAAGTGAGTCACTCAAAATACATAAAAACAAAATTATATAACCTGCGAACCAATTTGCTCAGCTGGCATCTGGTTCGATTCTACTCGGGACCAAAATCTTGCTCTATTTAAAAAACAATTCTTATATAAAAATAGAACAAATTTGGCCCTGGGAAGAAACGAACTTGGGGCCAACTTAATGAATTTAAGATAATGTTATCACCGGGTTAAACTATTTCTTCAGATGTAGTTATAAGTTTTGTATTTTATTTATACTGAGCTCCATCGAAAGTTTGAGTCAACTCATACTCGAACTTATTTTTTAATCGAACTTGATTTGACCGGAACTCAATTGAATTCGAGTTGGACTAAACTTAAGCATTTCTAGTTTGAATCTTAGCCAACTCGACTGAACCTAAATCTAATCCAGCCTTAGTTGCCAGGGCGAAAAAAGAGATGATAAAATGGTGAGGAGCACTCAGTTTT
The DNA here is from genome assembly GCA_016760335.1 of Gastrodia elata. Taxonomy (NCBI): domain Eukaryota; kingdom Viridiplantae; phylum Streptophyta; class Magnoliopsida; order Asparagales; family Orchidaceae; genus Gastrodia; species Gastrodia elata. Next base: position 43,729,702 of record CM028672.1, on the reverse strand, counting down.
CAAGTGAAAAGTTGTTATAATTTGTGGAACCTCCAATGTATCCCAAGATGGTGCAGTAAGTTTGGGTGCACTTGGACACATAGTTGAATTACATCAATGTAAGAAAGAGTTGGATGTAGCAAATCCTCAAGCACAATGGAGTGCCTTGGTATGGAAAGCATTCAAAGTTCCAAAGGTCATATGGAGACTTTTTGGTGGCTATATATTGGGATATAAATACCTAAGAGATATCTTAGGATTTATGGTGTGTGAGAAAGAAGTTGTGTATGGGTTGAGAGCTCCCAAAGAGGTAAAGTCCAACTCATTGAATAAAGAAAATGGGTATCAAACATATCTTCCAAAGAGCACTCACGCAGCTTGTTGAAGCTGAGTGGGAAGGGGAGACGTAAGAGCAGGGAAATTCGTCTCATCAAACACCACATATGGGGAGATAAAAACTTTTGACTTTTCTGTTCAAGACATTTAGTAAAATACTCTGCGTCACCTAACACCCTCGCATCTCCTCTACTTACCTACCACCTTACCGTAAATTCAGCAGGCTCGTTCACTCATTTTTACGGCTCGCACGCTTCCCGTTAAGCTACCGGAACACCGGCTATAACCGGTGGGCACAACAGATCTCGATCTGACCACTGCATCCCGTCTCTATAAATTTAGGGTTTTCACCGCACCAAGGGTACCGGAGAAATCAGAGACCGAAAGTGCGCTTCTAATCTTTTATTTGGATTCCGTCTGATTAAGGTGAGAAGCAATTCGACGGCAGTGCCTGTTTTCTTTTTGATTCTTTGTATTTCCATCTAGATTATTTTTCGATAGCTTGTTTGATCCCTTTTATCGTGCCAGTTCGATTGATAGCTTTAATGATTTTGCATGCATCTTTCTCTTGTTTTCGACAGATTCAGCTTTTAATTTTTAGCGATGTAACTGTAATGACAACCCTTATTGCTTGTAGTTTTTAAATAAATAGTTAAACGAAAATTCTTTATTAGATTAAAACTGGCATTCATGTGTTTGATTTGGCTTTTTGCTGATGAAAAGTATGTTCTCTTAACATAAAACATGTCATGGAGATCTGGTCTTCATCTCAATTTGCTACTTGTTGAAAAGTAAGAATGCTTTAGAAAATGAAACTTTTTGGTGCATTTTACAAGCCAAAATGAGAGTCTTGAAGATGCTGCTGGCTGGCGGGAGATTTTAGTTAATAAACGTAACTCTTGTTTTGGTTCTTCATTCAATCTATCAAAGTATAGAATTAATTAATTTTATGTGTTCTAAATACTATTGTGTATCTTTAAGCAGCCAAGTGGCCTTTGTCGATTAGTTTTTCCCTCATCTTTTTTTGTTATAACTTTCTATTTGATTCAGCTTCAAGAAATGGCAGACACATTTCTTTTCACATCAGAGTCGGTAAATGAGGGACACCCGGACAAACTCTGTGACCAGATCTCCGACGCCATCCTGGACGCATGCCTGGCTGAGGACCCCGACAGCAAGGTCGCCTGTGAGACATGCACCAAGACCAACATGGTGATGGTCTTTGGCGAGATCACCACTAAGGCCGTGGTTGACTATGAGAAGATCGTCCGTGATACCTGCCGCACCATTGGATTCACCTCCAATGATGTCGGTCTCGATGCAGACCACTGCAATGTTCTTGTAAACATTGAGCAACAATCTCCTGACATAGCTCAGGGAGTTCACGGTCACTTCACCAAGCGCCCTGAGGAGATCGGTGCTGGCGATCAGGGACACATGTTTGGCTACGCCACAGATGAGACCCCCGAGTATATGCCTCTTAGCCATGTCCTTGCTACCAAGCTCGGCGCTCGCCTTACAGAGGTTCGTAAGAATGGAACATGTTCTTGGCTGAGACCCGATGGCAAGACCCAAGTAACTGTTGAGTATCGCAACGAAAATGGCGCCATGTTACCGATACGAGTGCATACAGTCCTCATCTCTACGCAGCACGATGAGACCGTCACAAACGATGAGATAGCCTCTGACTTGAAGCAACACGTTATCAAGGCTGTGATCCCTGAGCAGTATCTGGACGAGAAAACCATCTTTCATCTGAACCCGTCTGGCCGTTTCGTCATTGGAGGGCCGCATGGTGATGCTGGCCTTACTGGCAGGAAGATCATTATCGACACGTACGGCGGCTGGGGAGCACATGGCGGGGGTGCATTCTCTGGAAAGGACCCAACTAAGGTGGATCGAAGCGGCGCCTATATTGTGAGGCAGGCGGCCAAGAGCGTTGTGGCCAATGGGCTTGCGCGGCGGTGCATTGTTCAGGTGTCTTATGCAATCGGTGTGCCGGAGCCATTATCCGTGTTTGTCGATACTTATGGCACTGGTAAGATTCCTGATAAGGAGATACTTGAGATTGTGAAGGAGAATTTTGATTTCAGGCCCGGAATGATCAGCATCAACCTTGATCTGAAGCGAGGAAGCAATGGAAGGTTCCTGAAGACTGCAGCATACGGGCATTTTGGAAGGGATGATGCGGACTTCACCTGGGAGGTTGTTAAGCCTCTTAATTATGAGAAGTCTGCAGCTTAAGATTTTGCAAAAAGCTGTTCTTTCAAGGGGAAGATATGGTAGCGAAGTTGTGTTTTCCGCTGGGTTTTCTGCTATCTTTATATTATTTTGTTAAAATTGTATTCTCTATTGTTGTGAGTTGTGAGTCTGAAGATGTGGCCTAACTGTCGAGGAGTCTTTATCTTGCACATGATGATAAATTAGAAGGATTGGCTGTGTTGAGTCGCATATTTTGTATAATACTTGATAATGATATTCAATTTTCCACTGAAAGCAGAGTTCAAATTTATCTGTTTTGATACTCTGTTAGATTTTAGATTGGATCTTTAATGCTGAATTTTCTATGGTTGCTGCCATGTGAGACTGACTGCTTATTTGTTAAGTGTCTTTGCTTTTATAGAAATTCAAAAAAACTATAGAGAATACAACTTCATAGGTTGGTAGTTCAAGTCAACTTATATGCTGCTTTTTTCTATGTCAGTAATGATATTGGATTTGCTGCTGTAAGAGGAGGGTCTCTGTGTTGGTAAGCACTACACAGCTGATAAAATCATCTTAGGACAGTCTACAAATAATACTCATCTCAGCTATTCATTTGTAACAAATCACATTCTCACCTTGTGATCACAACAAATTCTACTGTTTGAATCTATATAGACAGCAGCTACTGTAGAGTTATGTCATGTATTTTTTCTTGCTAAGTTGATATACCAAGGGAAGATTCTCTGATTTCTAGCTGCTCTCCTTCGCATTAATCTTGCTCTAGTCCTTGCATAGTCTCAGAGCTGCCATAGGCTTACATCTCCCTATTATCAACTCTTGTTCGCTGCTCCACAAATGTGTCGGCTCATTATTTGGCACGGAAAAGGGCAGCCATCGTATAAATCCATCAATATGATAAAAGCAACGCTCAGATCTTTACCTCCGTTGCTCGCTTATGCTTATCTCTGTTCTACAAAACCTAAACCTTACATTCATTAACATACATACATCTTCTCAATAATGCCAAACTCAACAAACATAAGTATTTCCTATGGAAGTCTCAGTTTTTACCCATATATTGAGCACATGGACAATGCTACATTTATGGCTCCATCACTCCACCTTTATCCACACTACCCAATGGCAGTATCAACAACATACATCTCTTGGTCCAAACAAGATTAGTTAGTCCTCAGTTGGATTGTATCTTCCCAATCCAAACATGTGCTTGCACAAGTACTCCATACCATCTTCGTCTCCTCGCAAATCCTCATACAACAACCCGAGCTACAACTTCACACCTTCAAAACGGGTTCTCTAACTGTGATTGAACTATCGGATAGAGACATTGCCCACAATCTCTTCGCCACTGGATTGCCCGTATCAAACCAAGAATTGGTTGTTACGCTTTCTCATTGTGCTTGGCCTCAACCAAATCCTTTATATGAATTTATTGGAATCCTTAACAATCATGAAATGTTATATCTAAACATGGAAAACATTGAATTGTCTATTTTCTCCATCGCAAACCTCATCACTATAGCAACACATGAGCCATCAAACCCCCCTCTAGCTCATACCCTAGCAACCGCTTTCTGAGATCACTTCAACTCCCACCCAATTGTAGGAGCTCTTTGAGGTTGTTGTTGCTTCAATCGAGCTTGTCATCATGGTTGTTCGTGTTGAGATTTTGAAGAGTTCAAATAATATGGAACAAAGTGAATATATTGAGCAAAATCAAAATAAAGCAAAGAAAATTCACATGCAAACACTATCGCAATAATGCAAGAGATTTATATGGTTCGGTGCTAACACCCACTACATCCACGGGGAGGAAAGCAGAGAAATTTCACTATATGAAAAAAATTACAATGATTTAGGATTAAGAAACTTCTTACTCAAACCCTTAGGAACCCTCTCATTCTTTAATGGAGCTATCACCACACACAATAAACAAAAGGAGGATGTAATATTTTCAATTTTATCAATTTTAACCCTAAAAAGGGCTTAGAAAATATTTATAAGAGGCTCAGAATCATGCCGGATGAGTCGCGGGTGCCACGTCGCATCGTGGCGCCCTCCTCTCGGGCGTCCAGGCGTTGCGGCACGTCGTTGCGCTAGCCTCTCGGGCATCCGAGTACTGCAGCGCGCTATGATGCCAGCCACTCGGGCATTCGGGCGCTGTGGCACGCTATGGCGCTGACCACTCGGGCCTTAGGGCCCCGCGGCGCTCTATGGCACCCGCCTCTCGGGTAATCAAACAAACATCATACGCTTTAGTTGCTGTGGCGCGCTATAGCGCGTTTCCAAAACAACTCTTAATCGATTATCTCCGCATCATATCTCATGTGCTCCATATGAGAGTTGAATCCACTATGCTCTTCATCATTGTAACAGCACCAAATTGGTTGCCTACATATCCCCCTCCCAAATGAATCAAGCCATCCGTAGTTTCAATAAATAAGAAGCCTATAGATACTTCTCTAAATTTACCAAAGCTTTTACAATTAGTGAATTTCTGCACTGTGATCACCTTTGTCAATATGTCTGCTATATTGTCTTTAGTATTGATCTTCTTTAGTAAGATTTCATCCCTTCAATGATATCTCGAACAAAATGGTGTCGCACATCTATGTATTTTGTGCGAGCGTGACATACCAAATTAGTAGCTAAGAGTATATGCTTTAGCTATCATAATGAATTACTACCTCTTGTTGCTTAACACCCAAATCTTCCAACAAGCCTTTCATCTAAATAGTTTCATTAAATGCTTCAGTAACCGCCATGTATCATCTTTTGTAGTAGACAGAGCAATTATAGGTAGTAGAGTCAATCTCCACCCTACTGGACCTTCTTCTAAAGTGAACACATATCCAATCGTTGATCGTCTTCGATCCAAATCTTTAGCATAGTCAGAATCCACATATCCAACACACAAAAATTGGCTATTGAAGATTGTTTCTGAAATAGTAAACCAACACCAATTGCTCTTTTCAAGTATCGTAATATTGCCATAAATGCTTGCTAATGATCCTTCCTCGGATTGTGTATATATAGGCTCATGACTCCAACTACTTGAGCCAAATCTAGTCTAGTGCAAATCATAGTGTACATCAAGCTTCCAACCACACTAGCATAAGGCACTAAGTGCATTTCTTCATTTTAAAAATCTAGTTTTGGGTATAGCTCTGTAGATAAATGAAAGTGAGGTGCTAGAGGTATACTCACAGACTTTGTAGAGTCATCAATTGTAAGCATCTTCAACATCTTTTCTAAATACCCCTTTTGGATAAGCCAAATCTTTCTTGCCTCTTTGTTCCTATAGATCTCCATTCATAGTATTTTTTTTTATTCTCCCAAGTTCTTCACTTCAAAGTTCTTCAACAACTGCTCTTTCATGTGATCCATTTCAGACTGATCTGAAGTCGCCACTAACATACAACATACAAGAGCAAGCAAATGAAGTTGCCTTGGGGTAGCCTTTTAAAATACACACAGTGATCAAATTGGCTCCTCTGGTACTCCTCTTTCTGCATAAACTGAACAAACTTCTTATATCATTGTCTTAGTGATTTCATTAGGCCATAAAGAGACTTTTCTAGTTTGTATAGCAAGCCTCCTTTTCCTGGCTCAATATACCTTAGGGGCTACATCATAAAGATCTCTTCCTCTAGTTCTCCATGCAAGAACACTATTTTTACATCAAGCAGCTCAAGTATCAGGTCAAATTGTGCCTCCAAAGCTAAAAGCACGCAAATCAATGAGTGTTTTACAACTGGGAAGAACACTTCGTCATAGTCGATTTCTTCCTTTTGAGCAAAGCCTTTGGCCACTAAATTGGATTTGCAGCGCATATCAGCTTTTAAAGATCTCTTTTTCTTCGCATGTACCCACTTACAACTAATAACTTTCTACCTTGAGGGAGTTTATTTAACCTCCATGTCTCAGTTTTATGAAGAGAATCAAGTTCTTCATTCATCACCTTCTTCCATAAATTTTCTTCTAAGCCCGTCACCGCTTCTTTGTAATGGGATGAATCCTTATCCTCCAATATGAACAATGCATATGTGACATAGTTTCTGAGCCAGACTGGCTATTGTGTTGCATTCTTTCTGGGGCTATTTCTCGCAATCGACTCCTGAATTGGAGTCTCACAATCAATGTCAATTTGCTCTTCCACATCACCAATGTGGTTTACATAAGTAGGAGTATCTTCGATGTGATATAAAGACTTTTGTGGAATAAAAGGGGTGCATCAAACCCCACTCTCTGCATATTTACAGGAGTCTCTGCATTATCCTCCACCTAATGCGAACTCCCAAGTCAAGAAAAATTCTTCATCAAATGTGACATTCCTGCTCACCACGATCTTCCTGTTAACAAGATCAAATAATTTATAGCCCTTCACTCCACATCGAAAGCCTACAAAAATTGTCTTTCTAACCCGCAGTTCTAGCTTATCTTTTTTAGCATTATAATAAACTGGGCTCCCAAAAACCTTCAATTGACCATAATATATAGCAGGATGTCCAAATCATAACTTCTTTATGCAATTTTTATATTCTTTATTTTATCATTTCTTATATTTGATATATATATATATACATACTATAGTATAATTATTATAGTTATATTATTTTTTGCTATGTTATATTATAATAATAATAACATTAATTTATTATTATTATTATCATAATTATTGCTATTATCATTAAAAGAAATGATAATAATAATAATTCATAAATATTATTATTATCGTTAGATAACTAAGGATAATAATAAATAATAATAAGTATATAAATTATTATACTTATTATTATATATATATAATAATAACATTATTATTATTATACTATCTCTCATATTATGTTAATACATTATTCTCCCTCTACTATCATCTTCTAATATTAAATAATAATAATAATAATAATAAGTATATAATCTTACTTATTATTATTATTATCATCATACATTAAGCATAATACTAATGATATTATTATAATCTTATAATATTCTCTCTTCATTTTCATTTATATAATAATAATAATAAGTGTACTATTACACATATTATTACTATCATTGTATAAAATAATAAAGATAGTAGTAAATTAATAATAATAATTATTATCTTAATATTCTCTCTCTAAATAAATATGTATGCATAAGATTATCATAAAAATTAATAATATTATTTCATTCTCATTATCATATTCTCTTACTAAGATATATAATAATAATATACTTTATGTATAAATTATCATATAAATGTTAACAATAATATTAATAATATAATAATAATATTATTATTATTATTCATAGTTATTATCTATACTTTTCTAAATATATATATATATATATATATATATATATATTATTGTCTCTCTAAATAAAAATAATACTTATAAATATAAATAATAATAATAATAATAATAATAATAATAATAATATTGATATTATTAATATTAATAATAATATTATTATTAACATAATTTTTTTGTCATCATCATTATTGACATTACCCTGCTTCATCACCACTTCAATCATCATCTTCTCTTCCTATTGACATTTATTCTTCTTATTAACATAGAAATACACTGGGTAACAACTCTGCTTCATAACTAAGCTACCAATCATACATCCACATCTTCAATATAACTCACCTCAAATAAAATTTTTTATCAAAACAGTCAAGTACGTAGACCCACCTTAAGCTAAAACCACCCACCTTTAATGGGACAGCCTCACCAATGGAAGCTGAGGATTGTCTGAAAAATGTTGAAAAGAAGTTAATAACAATAAAAAAGCAAGAAGTTGATAAAGTAAGACTGATTGTTTATCTTCTTGAAGGTGAAGCTGAGAATTGGTGGGAATCACCAAAAGCGCCAAGTTAGCAGATTTCAGTATAGAATAAATAAGCTTATAAGGCTTAATTAAAGTCTTTCATAGCCAATATATTCCACCATCAGCCTCGGCAATAATAGAAGACACATTTATAAGATTGTATTAAGGAAATAAGAGCATTTCAGAATATGTTATCGAGTTTACAAGGTTAGTCCAATATACATCAAGTATAGTAAATACAAAAGCAATTTGTTGCAACTGATTCCTAAAGGCCTTAAGGATCCTATAAAAAGAAGTCTAATTCCTTTTTGATATACAAATTTCTTGACTTACTTGAATGTATAAAGATGTTGGAACATGATGATCAGGTAACAACTGAAAGGATGAAAAGGAGAATCCAACTAGGAACTTGTGATGATCGGGGATCGAAGTTTGAGAATTTCAAGAGAATAATCCATAAAATTTGGAAACATAAAATTTTTAAATAAAAGGAAATAATATATATAATATCCAAAGTCCAATTATACAAGTAGAGAGAGAGAGAGAGACATACATATATAAATTTACAATAATTTAATATTTACAATATAGATTAAACATCTTATTATCTCACATCTCAATTTCTTCTCTTTTAATACTCAATTAGATCTTCAAAGTTTAATTTTCAAAACTTGAAAAATACAGTTACCAGTCAGGTAGGAGTACGTAGACCATTCTTATAAGAATTACATTCTAGCATCCTATAATAGGCATAAATTAATGTAAAAGTGAGATAAAGAAATTTTTACATCACAAGTAAGAAAAGTAAAGTATTTGCCAAATGAAATTAACTTTTGCTCTGCATATTAGCCTTGAAGTTTAGTATATAAGAAAAGCATGAAATAAATTTTATCATAGGCATTTGTAACATAAAGTCGAGTATGTAAACTCCTAAGCCCAAATGGGTAAGCCCATATGCATAACTTTTAGGAAGCTTTCTCGTTACCTGTCAGTAGCTTATTCAAAATTAGAAACTGATGGTGTCTTTCTTCTGGATTTGCCCACTTCCTAAAAATGGCTAAATCCCTCCATATGACTCCTAGGGGCTGCCAACAGGCCCTATCTGTACAGATTCTCAATGTTGCTTTCTATTTTCCAAAGACAAACACCATAATAATATAATATATTTCATATTTTTATTACATGTCTTATGATAATTTTTACAAATTAATAAGCGGTAAGCATATTTAAAAGTATAAGCAAGATTCAAATGAAAATGGCTCAAAGTAGATATGCTGAAATAAAACTTATAAGTAGATCTACGTACCTGATTGTTTTGATAAAAATTATAACCAAATCAATTCCTTTGATCTGCTAAATAATAATTTAATTTATTAATTTATTATTTTATGATTTATCATGATTTGTTATTTATTTAATGTAATATTAGGTTTATAAGTACTAAATTTTGTAATTTATGTTTCTAAAATTAGAAAAATGATCTACATACTTTTAAATTGATTTTGAATTATTAAATTACTAATTTAAGATATAAAGAACCATTTTAATTTATTAAAATTTTTAATTTAATATTTGGCCAAAATGACCAAAATGCCTCTCTTAAAGATGCCCAAAAAGTGATTTTAAGAATTTGACTTCCAAATTATATTTTATTAATGCAAAATATTTTCTTACTGTCTAATATAAAGTTAGACACTAAGAACACATAATTTGGCCAAGGATAAAGGCTAATGAGCTTAAATTAATATTTAAACTCATTGAGAGTTGATTAACAATTATACTTATGGAAATCTAAGAATTTTGTATTATACTTATGTTGCTTACTGCCTAAGGATTTCATTGAACCTAAAATTTTTAAATTCTAAGGTCTTTTGACTAAGTTATGACCAAAATAAAGTTAAGAGTTAAAAGTGTAATTTAGGAGATTTATGAATATGTCCAAAAAGCTAATTTATTTATAGGTATCCAAATTAAACAAAGTCAGTGGCTATAGTTTTCTTATAGCATACTGATCACAATGAAACTAAGTTTTCTCAATTTGGATTTCATGTGGCTATGTTTTGAGGCTAATAAGTTTAAAATTAGGATTTAAGCTCATTAATAAATAATTAGTGAGTAATTAGTGAAATTAATTTTAAAAAAATACTTTAACTAAGCCAATGTGCTCTCCTCTATTTTGTGAGTGATAAGAATACTTAAAATTTGAATTTTGGATAATTAATGAGTCTAATATTCACTAATTCATTTTTAGAGTAATTAGGCTAAATTAAGAAATTTAATGATATAAATTAAAATTTTCTTACAATGGTATATTGGATTAGTATTTCTTGTACTTTTATGATCAAAATGGTATATTGGATGACCTAATTTGATTTCTAAATGATCAAGTTATGGCTAAATGAAATTCTAAGGTTTAATGGAGTAATTAATTAGCCTAAAAAAATAATTAGTTAAATTAAGTATCAAACAGAAAAATTATCCTTGCCATAATATTCTTTGCATTTTTCTGAGCAAAATGAGATATAATTTACTATATTTAGATTTGTGGTTGCAAGGTTATGAGGGTTTAAAGTTTTACAAAATTTTAATTTAATTAAGTAAATTTTTTATTCTGAAATTATTGTATGAACAGTAATTTACTATTCATGGGCCATACATGGGCTGGTGGGCTGCATGCGGGCCAGACGGGCTGCACGCGGGCCAGGCGGGCCGCAAGCGGACCCATAAGCCGGCCCTGACCCGTAGTCTGGATGGTTGGAAAGACAAATAGGGTCACCTTGGGCATGCCATAAATCCCAAAATATGGCACTTCAGGGGGCGTGCCATATACCGATGGAAAGCTCTCTTCAAGACCTTTCCATAGGTATCTGATTCAATATGATTGGAGCACAATAACATTTCAAAAAAGGATGCCCTAGCAACGGGTATATGGTGAAATCGTGAAATTTAAATGTATTTACAGAAATAGAACCTTCGATTGGGCTTGATTGAGCCCGATGGTGATTTAAAATTGCATGAAATACTGATTAATAGACAAAAGAAAAGCAAAAATAGTAGATTGAAGGAGAATCGAAGGATATTAAGGTACCTTTGATGGTGTGATGGGAGGAAGAAGAAGAAGAAGAAGCTTTGAAAAATGGAGATCTCTTAATGTTGGAATGGATTTGCTCTTTGAATTTTTTTCTAATAGCATACAAGAAAATAATTGATGCCATTTGAGTGTAGATAAAGAAGGAGAGGGTATGACTTTGGATGAGGAGATGAGGTTGATTTAATTAGGTAGTAGGCCCCACCATTTACTTTAATACTTAATTATTTTAATAATTTGAATTATGTTATGAGTTTAGATAAAGAATGAGTGAGGATGGGCTTGGATGAGGCGATGATGTTAATTTAATTTGGTGGTAGGCCCCACTATTTATTTTAATACTTAATTATTTTAATAATTTGGATTATGTCATTTAAACGAGTTAAAAAAAAATTCTAAAATTTCATCCTTAGCTAATTTCGGGGTGAGGAACGCAATGGTGATGTCGGATTTGGTTTCGATATCAATTTAATTATCCTAATTTGGGTATTAAAAATATATTAAAATATTTGAGAAAATTTGACGGCATTCCCGGAGCTTAAAACCGTTGATAGAGGGTCCATCTGGTGTTCAGACTCCCTGAAGCAAAATAATAAACATCCATTCATTACAATATAAGAAACTAAACATCTAACTCAGAATAAGTAAAGTAGCAAAGAGTAAAGTTAATCATGTATTATTACAACATGATTTTAAGAGTTAAACAAAAAATTGGAAATAAAATCCACTCCTCCTCACAATGCAGAAAAGAAAAGCTAAGGGTATTCAAGAGCTCGATCCTCCTCCTGGATCTGGTCTTCAGAAGGCTCCACAATCTCAAATAGCTCGGAGTCTACCATTGTCAGTTTTACAATGATAGGGCCCCAGCCAAAAAAAGAAAAATCTAATTAGATAAAATGTCTAAGTATATTTTAAGCTGTAATTTATTATGTTAATTTAGATATCACCATAAGCTTTACATCTAAAATAAGCAATAACGGAGCATAATGCATATGAAAAGAAAAGGTAGTTATAAACAATAAGTTTATAATATAAACAAGATAGGAAGTAAGCACATACCTCCAACTATAGCTGCAATAGGGTTAGGTTTAAAATGAAGAATAAATACTAAAAAGTGAAATGAAACTCATCCTAAGATATGCTTATGATCAATACAAGTATATACTAATTGACATGAAGTAAATGAACATGTGAAACATTCAAATAATTGAAAGCAAAACTAACATCCTATGTATTTATATTCAAGTGAGCAAGACTAGCATTCTTGTGAAGACCTACTTAAGTAGTAATAAGTGAAACTCTTAAACATCGAGGAGCCTTTTTAAATAATGGTGGAGTTCCTAATAAGAACTCTAAAGTTAAGCGTGCTCATGTGGGAGCACTCCTAGGATGGGTGACTTGCTAGGAAGTTATTTTCTGAGGGCAAAATTGTGAGGACTTTCAGGCCAAAGTAGACAATACCTTGGTACTTAAGAGTTTGGGCTATTACACGATTATCCATATAAATAGCACCTTTCTTGAAATTTAATTCTGGGCAATGACCACTTTCTATTGTGACTTTAAAGTCTAAGTAGTCATCATCCTTCATTTGAGTAATAGAAATGTCTCTATGAAAATTAGGTTCTATATTATTCATAGATATCATTATACTCATCAAGTCACTACAAATTGGTGTAATATTCATCCTAAGAAATTTATCCACTAATGGACTTTCTGAAATAATAGAGTTAATAGTAGCATGATGACTTAAAGTGCCAACTATAATGTTAGCTTTTCCTGGATGATACTGGATATTCAAATCATAATCTGTAATAACCCAGGTTATTACTTTGCTCAATTAAGACTAATCTAAGTCTTAATTAAGATTCTAAGTCACTAATTAAGTGATTTGAAGCAAATCTCTGAAACCTAGGTCAAACCAAGAAGTCAGCAAAGTCAAAACAGGAATTCTGGAAAATCCCAAAAAAAAAAAAAAAAAAAAAAAAACCTGGAAATTTGACTTTTTATCTAGACCTCAGATTGAAAATCTGACTTCATCATTGCGTTTAAAACACCCAAATTAGCTAGGGGTGAAATTTTGAAGGCATTTGGAAGTCGTTGGATTTTCGTCAAATATTTTAATATTATTTAAATCCCCGGAATAATCAAATAATTAAATTCTCGTCGAAACAAAAATCCGAGTGCGCCGTTGCGTTCCTCACCCTTCAATGAGCTAAGGGTGATTTATTGGAAATTTTTGGGATGCATTTAATAGGTTAAAATTAATTAATTAAATCTGTATAATTTAATATAAATAATTAATTAATTTATAATGCTTAACGGCTCCGTCGGGTTAATTAAAAGCGCCGTTACCTTTCTTTGGACGCCGTCAGCTTCGCCCGTCAGTCGAGCGGACGAATCGCGGCCGTCTGATCGTTTGATCAGACGGCAGAAGCTTCGTCTTCTCCGCGAAGAGCACGCGGCAGCGGAGGTCTGAGACGCGCGTCGTCTCCCTCGCCACGCATCGATCCCACCGCTCCGGCCTTAGGATTTAGCCTCTGATCAATTCCACTTCTCGATTACGCTCGAATCGATCCATTTCAGAGATCAGAGGTGCTCGGATTAATCCAGTGAGTTCTCAGCCGTCGAATCTAGGTACATCCTGATTTCCTCTTATTGCAATAATTTCTCAATCGCACAAACTCGAAACATTATTTCAAAGCATAGATTAAAGATTTCACGGTATCGATCTAGCATAGATGAATTGAATCAATCTAAATCCGTGATGAGTCTACAGTTAAAACCGTTATAGCCGTGGCATGTCCATCTAGGGTTAGGATTTGAGATCGACTCAGGCTATATTGGGTCTCAAATCGACCACCTAATGGAAGATCTCATCTTTGGCTATCCATCGCTGTGCGGGTTGAGCTGTTTAGATGATGGAAAGTCCCTGTAAAGGCAAACCCTAGCTCTGCGTCCTCGGGAAGAAGCTGTCGAAGAAGACGAGCTCTCGGGTCGGACCGGGTCGACCCGGGCCCGACCCGTCCTCCTCGAATTTCCGTGTAGGAGCTGGGGTCCACCAGGAGCACGTGGCCTCTTCCCAGCAAGCCGCGTGGCTCGGCGGCAGAAGTGGGGCCCGCCTCGCGTCAGACGAATGACGCGGCTACAGAGGTCGTTAGTGGGGCCCGCCGCCGTCTCCTCAGCCTCTGGTTGTGCGCCACGTGTCCTGAAGATTTTTTAAATAATAAAATTAAATATATATATAATTTAACAGATAATTATAATCGTATAATAACAGAATTAAGTTAATTTAATTAAAGCAGAATTAAATAATTTATTTAAATCCAAACTTTAAACAATCATAACTTGATAAATATATGTCCAAATTATACAAATAAATATACCAAATTAATCAGTAAAATATAAGGAATTTATTGATGCCAAAATTTTTGCTGTAGGATCAATATTTTGCAAAGTGATTATTTAGGTTTAATTTAATTTAAATTAAATCCATAAACCTTATTTAGCTCATAAATTTGTACCCAATGATCCAAACATACCCAATATGGGTCTTAAAGTGATCAGAAAACCCTAAGGATTAATTTGATAGTGTTTATTTTGCTGTTTGGATTAGTAATTACTTAATGACATTTAGGACCTAACCCTAATTAGGTTAATTAACCCTAGATCTTCAATTGACCATAACTTGGTCAATTGAGCTCCAAATTTGATGATCTAAATATCAATTTAGATCAAAATAAACTAACTAACAATAATCTATAAAAATATTTTAGATCCAACGGTCAGATTTGCTAATCACCCTTAATTGCTCTAAATCTTGATTAGTGAATAATAGCAAATCTAGTAACCCAATTTGAGAGTTTTAAACTTTAGAGGACTCATAGATCCATTTAGAATCAATCCATAAGGTTGGACTAGTTTTTGAGTGATTAATTTTGTTAATCACTCACTAATTACCCTAAACTCTAATTAGGTCTTAACTTAGTCAAATTAAGTCCAAATTGAGCCTACCACATGTCATTATGATCAGTGAGCTATTTGTAACCCATAGCCACTGTTTTTGCTTAATTTGGACATTAATTGGCAAAATTAGAATTTTTGACCTATAGTTAATAATTCCTTAATTAAACCTTAAAAACCCTAAATCTTGTATTGGCCATAACTTGGTCAATACTCATCAGAATTTAGCAAATTTAGATTCTATAGAAGGCTTAGACAGTAAAGAACATTAAACTAAAAGAAAATTTAACTTTCACTTAGTCAAATTACTAAATTGCCCTTATGAGTCAAATTCACTAATTTGATCTCATATGGCTTATTAATCACCCAAAATTAACTTAGTTGTTGTCTAATCTTAAATTAGACAGTAAGAATCACTTTCCAAAAGAAAATTTCAGAAATTAAGCCCTAGATCAAAATTTGATCTTTTGAACCCTTAAGTAGGGGCAAAATGGTCATTTTGCCCAAATTTAGGGTTTAGCTTTCAAAAGCTCTAAAATCATTTTATAATCATATTTATCAGTAATTATAATGATTTAGAACTGAAACTAATCAAATTTAAGTCTAAATTAGGTTTTGATTAAAATCTCAGATTTTGCTTAGTAAAGAAAATTCCTAAGTCCCGAGTGAGTTTTTCTCATTCTTTAAATCATTCTTAGACTCATCCTTAGTTCTTATAACATTAGTTAGGATGTGTGTCTTGAGAGATACTCTTAGTAATTAAGAGCCTTATTTCCTAAGACTAGGAATAGATCTTAAGTTAGAATTCATCTATTGAGTAAATTGGGTTACTCAATTAGGTGAAACCTTGAGTTTTCTAATTTTTAGATTTTCTTAGTTTATTAAATGATTAATTGATCTTTAAACTTTAGAATTAAGAATAGAGATCTATCCTAATGAATTGATTTATCATTAGGACTTGCCTTAACTTAATCTGTGAGTTTGGGTTCTAAACCTTAGACCCTTAGTTATACCTTTAGATTAAGTGATTAGACCCCATCATCTGGAGTCTAATTCTTAATCTTTTCATCTTGATTTGGCTAATCAAGATGAGGTTGGGATGAATTAAATTACAAAATTAGGTCGGTGATTTATTCATTTTAACCAAATAGTCGTCTTTTGATTAAGTTATAATTAGGACTTGGCCAGTCCTAATTATCTTCAATAAGTAAGATTCGTGATTCTAAGTTACAGAATATGTAAGAGTTGTTGATTCTGAAACTTAGGTAACTTAGAGTAGATAGAACGAATAAAGTAGATAACAAAGGATATCACCTGTGTTTTAGATAGAGTTTTCTTGCACTTTGACTTTGATGCTTCGCATTCCTTGATTGTTGAGCCTTATACCTTGAACATATATTATGTACTTAAGATATTTGATGAATGTCTTATGTCAATTTTGAACATTCATAAAAGGCATTGTGTTCGTTTCACAAGTGGTATGTAAGGTGTAGCTTGATTAGTATACCTCTTCGATCAACCCGTTCGGGGTCGGCAACCTTTCGAGGGTTTAATGTCCGACAGTCTATTGGCCATGCCTAGTCCGAGTGATAGGATGGATAGACTCTTGCCCTACTGACTACAAAGTCAGGATTCTGATATGGATATACTAATTCAAGTACACTTACATTCAGTTCTATCTTAGCTCATCAGGCTAAGAGTTTCAGTGACGTTCAGTTCAGAGTTTCTTAGCTCATCAGGCTAAGAATTGCTGAGTTCAAGCTCAGTTCAGATGACTTGTACAGTTGCTATAGTTTCAGTTTACAGTTACTGTTTTACTAGTATTTTCTGCATTTTAGTACTGTTTTACTTACAGCTTTCCTGCATGTATTTTTATATAGGATGCTAGATTTACTTACTGTTTTCATGTGCTTCCTTAGGATGTTAGTATACTCAGTTTTATACTTTTAGAATTTTGTATGTCACTTGGCATAATCAGTTTGATCATATGCATATTTAGATTGTATTTTCTTATAGTTTTACACTTCTTTTACTTACCTGTTTTGTGTTGCAGTTACTTGGAGGAGGTATGTTTTACTTCCTTTTTGTTTAGTTATAAACTATGGTTTATAACTTATTACAGTTCTTTTGTATGCTTTCTTGCACCTATTATGCTTAGTTCTGTTTTTATGGTGATATTCAGTTAACTTAAATAAACTCTTTCCCTAAAAATGTGCTTAGACTTATTGTCTAACCAGTTTTTCTTTTATTGGCTGGGGCCCTACCATTATGAAACTGATAATGGTAGGTTCTGAGTTTGTTGGTTTAGCAGATCCAGTGGAGAGTTTGCCATTGGAGGAGGAGCCCGTTCCTGAAGATCTGTAGCTTTAGTTTTTCTTCCAGTGAGATTGAGAGTTTTCTTTCAGTACTTTTAAGCTCATTAAATGTTGTAATAATACAGGATTATTTTTCTTTTTCAGTACTTTACTTATTCTGTATTGTTATATTTATACTGTATTGGATGGATGTTATGTTATATGCTTCCGCACTCTGAGTTCATGTATGATCATTTAGTGATAATATTCCTGGATTAAATGGCAAAGTCCTTATTTAAATTGGATTAGGATGTGTGACTAATCCAAACTTAAGTGGGGACCTTGTCATTTGGTGACCCCTCCACCGTAATCATGTTAACCTAAGGGTTAACAGGACCACGGCGGGGCAGGGCCGCCACATAATCATTGGTCAATTCCAGCCATCTTCTTTGTCTATAATTTAGCTCTCTTTAAGTAAAGATGTATTTCAGACTTTGGTGATCATAAAGATGGAGCACTGAACTCCATACAGATAATGGTGCCAAATCTTTAAGGCAAAAACTAATACCACAAGTTCCAGATCATGGACAACATAGTTTCTCTCATGAGGCTTAAGTTGACGAGATGTGTATGCTAAAACCTTGCCTTCTTGTATTAGAATGCATTCTAAGCCGATTCCTGAAGCATCCGTATAAACTAGATAGTTAGCACCTTCTTTAGGAAGAACTAGTACGGGAGCAGAAGATAATACATCTCTTAAAGTTTGAAATGCATTCTCACATTCTGTTGACCAAACAAACGGAATTGCCTTCTGGGTCAACTTGTTTAAAGGAGAAGAAATCTGGGAAAAAACTTTAATAAACTTTTGATAATATCCTGCTAGTCCCAGAAAACTGCGGATCTCTATCATGGATTTAGGTTAAATCCAACCTTGAATGGCGCTAATTTTATTTTGATCAACCCGAATACCTTGGGCATCAACCACATGCTCCAAGAAGGATACAACGCTTAACCAAAACTCATATTTTGAAAACTTAGCATATAGTTCATTCTCTCGTAGTGCTTCCAGAACTATTCTTAAATGATTCTCGTGTTCCTTTTGGGAGTTTGAATATATGAGAATATCATCGATAAAAACTATAACAAATTTATCCAAGTAAGGCTTCAGAATTCGCTGCATTAAATCCATGAAAACTAAAGGTGCATTAGTGAGACCAAAGGACATCACGAGAAATTCATAATGTCCATAGCGAGTACGAAATGTTGTTTTCTCAACATCCGAGGCTTTTACTCATAATTAATGATAACCAGATCTCAGATCGATCTTTAAGAATACAACTATATCAGATAATTGATCAACAAGTCATCTATAAGAGGAAGAGGATCCTTATTTTTGATGGTTACTTTGTTTAACTCTCTGTAATATATGCACATTCGCATAGACCCATCCTTTTTCTTGACGAATAACACTGGGGCTTCCCATGGGGACATACTTGGTTTTATAAAACTTTTATCCAAATTTTTTTGCAATTGTTCATTCAAGTCTTGAAGTTCTTTTGGAGCCATTCTATAGGGTGCTTTTGATAATGCTTGGGTATCGAGGATTAAATTGATTGCAAATTCTATCTCCCTTACTGCTGGTAAACTAATCAGCTCTTCTAGGAATACATCTGTAAATTCCTTTACCACCTTGATATTAGAAATATAAACTTCTTCTTTACTGTCTCTCATCATGGTTACCAAAAATGACATACAATCTTTACTCACTAGCTTCTCTGCTTGGAGTGCGTTTATTAAGGAACCTTGAGTGCTAAACCTTCCCACATAGGTCTCCGAGATACCAGGTGATTGAAGAATAATCATCTTCTTTTAGCAATCTATAGTGGCATTATGCATACTAAGCCAATTTATGCTGAGTATAATATCAAAATATGCAAAGGGTAGCAATATTGTAACAACTTAAGTTGTTACCCTAGCTAAATCCAGATTAAATAAGCTAAACCAAGCTTTAATTTTGATTCCATTAGACTCAATGGGTCATTTAAACCTAACCCTAGAAGTTTGAAATCAATCAGAGCTAAATTGGAATTTTAGTATTTTTGCCTATTTTTGAGCCCTCAAAAAATATCTAAATTATTTTGATCTCCCAATTAAAATCTAATTTTATTTTTGAATTCTTCATACCATAATTAACTAAGGGTGAATTTTTGGAAATTTTTGGAGCTCATTTAAGCCTAAATTAGATTTAAAATTAATTTAAATTTATTATATTAATTAATTAGATTTGTATTATTTAAATTTAATTATTTAATTAAAATTAAAATAGGCCAGGATTTGCTATCGGGACCGCGGCAGATCCGCTGCAGTGTCCCCACAGCGGCTCGGCCATAATAGCCACGGAATGCGCTTGCACGAATCATGGCATACGATCTTACGACGCTGATCATTTGCGCCCTGATCCTCTAGCGCCCGTCGGATCTAATGCTTTATCCAATGGATGAGAAGGCGCCCGCGGTTCTGCTATCTGAGGATTCATCAAACTGTTCAATCCCAACGGCTTCGCCAATCAGATGGCTGAGGGCGACTCCTAGCTGTCCACCTTCGTCCTCGCTCGACTTCCAGCCCGACCATGAAGATTCAACAATATTTGCGATGTCAATCCTGTCTGCCACTCCCCAGGCCATTAGAGAACTTCCCCTAATGGCCGAACCCTCCTAGGCACCCCTGGGCTGGGGTTAACCCCATTTGGGGTGGTCTGCGGAGACAGCCAGGCCCGTGCCTGCGGCATGGTTCCCAACCATGGCGACCACTCCTAGCCTCTTCCCTGGCTATAAATACTCCTCGTAGCCCTTTTAGAGAAGCTGCTATCACTATCTCCCTTGACATTGAAGCATTGGAGCTCTTGCCATTCCTGCTGAGTTCAGCTGCTGGTCGAAGACTCCCAGTGGAACCCCTGCTGTGCACCACTGATAGAGGGTGAGGTCTGGAATTCAGACCCCCTTGCGAAGCTTCTGCAATCATCTGGAGTACCCTAACCTTCTTGTCTGGACTCTATTGCCTCGTCCATACCTAGGTACAGCCTCTGTGTCTCTTTTTGTCAAGCTGGTTCCAGCTCGCTCCATAGCCCTTCTACCTTAGGTATTGTGATAGGTTCTAACCTTAGCTCTTTATTAGACACCTAAGGCTTCTAGTTGGGGAACTGACAGTGTACCAGATGGCATAAATCTGTCTAAATGTGCACTGGCAGCCGATCCCTGAGGCGTTGGACACCAGCATTTCTCCTAAACAATTGAGTCCTAATTAAATCCTAGACTCCTCCTTGAGTGATGGTAGGCTAATTGCAATCATTGGGCTTGGTCTGGTCTATCGATTCGACTAGTATCGATCGACTCAGAGCGAGCCCGCATTTGTAAAATACCTCGAGTAGCACTCCCTCGATCCAGACTATCTCGGGGCCTCGTGGCTCACCTAATCGCTCCCACTTCAATCCCTGAACGTGTAGGGTAAGACCTTAGCTCATGATGGCAATGCAGTAAGGAAAATTTACTCTCCCCAATATTGCCTTAGAAGATGCCTCAGTTGAGTAACACCCCAGCGATCCGGTGCATCCCAGTTGGGGATTTATAGTCCAATCGATGCATCTAGTGTCATGGATGGTGTAGCCATCGAGATTAGGGCGTGGAATGTCCTGTGTGTGGCGAATTGAGTGACGGAAGCAAACCCTAGGGAGCTGAGTGTTGGGTGTCTCCCTGCGAAGAAGATGAAGTCACGGGTCGAGCCGACCTATGACCCGCGCCTTTTGAAATTGGGCCGGCAGTTAAATTAAACAGAATTTCTGAATTAATTTCCTTAAGAAAATTAATTTAGAAAATCTAACATATGGTTTTGATTTAAATAAAAATATAGATTAAATTATTTAAATAACTTTAGCTATACTTATCCAAATGGTATGATCCAATATACAATTTTAATCAAAAAAATGCAAAGAACATTAATATAAAATAAAATCAAAGTTCCAATAGTTAGATTTTAAATAATTGTCAAATCCTTTTCTATTTTTATTTAAATTATATTAAATTCATTAATGACCCAAAAATATTGATCAAGGTCTTTGATTGCTCATGAGACCAAGAGGATCTACATAGACTATTAAAAGCAAATTAAGGACTTTAATTTTGTTAATCACTCCTTAATTACCCTAATTTAGGATTAGTAAGTTAAGCCTTGGATTAACCTCTGATTTTAGGGAATTAAGTTCCTAATGCCTTAGTAATGGTAGTAGAGCTTATAAATGCAAATGGATCACTCTAGAATGCCCTAGTTTCCTTAATCACCTTAATTAGCTTAAAAAGGTAATTAGTGCTAATTAGGCTAATTAGGTTACCAAAACCCAAGATAAGTGTGTATCCTACTTCATTAACCAATATGGAACTCATTAAAATAGATTTAAATCAATTTAGATGGTTAAATCATAAAATCCCATTTTTAGCCTTAAAATATTTTGGTCATTTTGACCAAAATGTGTTTAAGCACCCCCTTGAAGTTTGAAAATTCAGTAAAATACCTCTCGATAGATTATTTGCACCTTTCTAAAATTTCATGTTAATAATTAGGTGGAGAGAACTTAAGTTAGTTTTATTAAGATCTTAAGACCTTAAGTGTCCTTAAAACCCTCTTTCTTAAGAGCTAAGCCTAATTATCTTAAAGTACTAAATCTTTAGTTTAATAGCTTAATTAAGTTGATCCATAAGCTTGAGTTCTAAAAGAAATACTCTTGTAAAATCTTAAGTCTAAATCTTAGCTTAAGTCTAAAGGGATCAAACATTAGATCTTAGATCTTAGATCTTAGACTTTAGACCTTCTAATTGAATTGAATTACTTTCCTTTGGAATTCCCTTACTTAATTTAAATGTTTAAATCTTTTGAAAACCTTCCATGTGGGTGTAGGTTGATTCAGTCTATAGGATAATATAATTATCTTAAAGATTGAATATATATTTTAGATTCTTAGTTCTTAATTAATTATTTTATCTTACAACTAGTAGTGTAACCTTTCAATAAGGTCTTAGTTCCTAAATCCTTCAGCTTATAATATTCTGTACATATATATAATACTTGAGAGTGAACCCTAGATTCTTACTAGGATATTACCTTGGATTCAGGATCTGAGCACTAAAGTGGAGTTTGGATCCAGAATACTTAATCTCAATTTACTTAAATTAAGACTTAGGTTAAGAGAGGAAAACAATATTAATTAAGTCATTGATTTACTTACTTTAACTTCTTATAGTCATTGATTTACTTACTTTAACTTCTTATAGTCATCATATGCTGCAGGAGAGGAGCCGGTGCAAGAGGAGGATCTTCCTACTGCTGCTTAGATAGATTTTCTCTTTTGTACTGAGATTGAAATATCTTTATTTTCATTAAATTCAGTATGTAATATTAAAACTCTGGATGTATTTACTTTCTGCACTTGAGCTGAGTTATTACTTTCTTTTCATCTTTTATACTATATTATGTCTGTGGATGTTACATTCTATTTTCTGCTTCCGCTACTTTGATATGTATTGATGTATGTTTATAGTTCATCTAGGTGACAAGTCATTGGCTTAAGGCGAGTTGGGTCCTACTTAACTCTACTTGACTTGAAGATTTGCCATGGAGTGGAGCACCGCACTCCCCGTGATTATTCTAGCGTCAGTATTAGCATGGCCACGGGAAAGTACGGGGCCCCACAGTTGGTATCAGAGAACACCATAAGGTATTATAATGGAATCCATGATTCCTTTCTACCTAATGGAGCATTCTTCTGAAGTACAAAAATTAACATATAACATCCATATCATAGTATTATCAGTAACTTTTTGAAAAATTGTAGAATAAAAATACTCATATCCTAAAAATCTAGTCATCTCTAGTTTAATAAGACTTAGTAACTTCTCCTCTTAGAGTCAAATGAATTCTAGAGAGTCTGACATGAACTACTATCTGCATGCCTTCAGTTGGCTTGGAACTATAGTTTCAAATGGAGACAAGAGAGTAACTGGCAACTTGAAAGAGTTTCAACCAGAGGAACCTTTGTCTTGGACAAACTTCTACATCAAGCAGTGTACTGAGGGCTTGACTTTCCTATATACGCCAAGGAGTGGTTGAGCCAAGTGGAGTCAGTCCTAAGACATATAGAGTGTCTCGAGTCACTCTACGTGGACATTGTGTAGAATCTGATGCTGGATTATGCAGGAGTCTAGTGGTACGACTCCATTGGAAAGCTTGAAAGGAAGTGTAAGAGGAAGCATCAGGAAGTGAATTTTGAGGACTTTTGTGTGGCCTTTAGGGCTGAGTATATTAAGGATGTCTGAGTGTTAGTTAGAATAATTGTCATCTTTTGACTTATATGATTCTAGTAGAGTTATGCTTTTTGGCATTTTCTAAATCTTCTGTAATCTCTTATTTGAGCAAGTAATGAAAATTTTTAATATCTATCACAACTTTAAATGACTATCTTCCTTTAAGTAATTCTAAAATATAGTTTGCATTATTTAATTAGAATGAATCCTGGATCACCACCTGCTGTCACTCCTATCAAGAATACTGTCGCATCCAGTAGTTCTACCGATGAAGTGGCTCATCTGCGGGCATGGTAGCAACCCTGCTGGAAAACCAAGCCCAACAAGCGATAGTCATGCAGAAGATGTTGAATGATCATTCCGTTCTAGCCGCTGTTGTTATTCCCATTATCCCTATTCTACAACATACATTCCCTTCCCATCTCTCGATGGATAGTCTTCTCCATAATTTCTTAAGACTGAGGCCTTCCACCTTTAGTGGAAACCTATCGCCAATGGACACAGCTGACTGGATGAAAGCAGTAGAGAAGGATCTTATTAATCTAAAGATCCCAAACTCTGAAGCCATCCATCTCACTACACACTTGTTTCATGCAGAAGCAGAATACCGATGGGAGGAGGTCAGGAATACCAAGTTCGTTGATTTTGAGTTGGAGAATATCCCTCGGGACGAGTACATTGAAGCATTCAAAATTGAATTCATTCCCCCGTTTGCACAAAACATCATTGCAGACATGATTATAAGGTTGACTCAAGGGAGTTATTCCATTGCTGACTATGAAAGGGAATTTTGTAAGTTGATTCACTTTGCTCCAGAAGTTACTCATTCTGAACTGGCTAAGTGCCATCGCTTTCTCAGTGGACTCCGAGATTAGCTGAAAGATCAAATTGTTCCACTTTGCTTAACTGGCTTCTTAGAGCTAGTGGAGACAGCTAAGGTGATTGAGCATCATCAATCTGAAAAGGATCTCAAGCGAAAGGCGCAATCAGTGTCTAACCAGCATGAAGCCTTCAAGAGGCACAAGCCTAACTCTGCAAAAGTTTATCAATTAGAAGCTGCACCGACTGCTGAGCCCATTCAAGGCTGTAATAGGCCTCATCCATATGGCAAGTATTATCACTTCAGCCATAAGTGCTACAATTGTGGATGACCAGGCCACAGGTTCTATCACTATACACATACAAAAACAGTGGATGGAGTCCAGTTTTTGATTTTCACTGATCATCAAAGTCTGACGTATATCTTCACTCAAGGAAAACTGAATTGTCATCAAAGAAGATGGTTGGAACTCATCAGTGATTATGATCTCAGTATTCAGTATCACCCTGAAAAAGCAAATGTTGTGGCCGATGGTCTTAGCCGTCGTGCTACTTTATCTTCCATGATCGCCTCCAGTTCTTTAGAACAAGAATTTTGTAAGCTTGAAATTTCTCCAGTCAGTGGCGATAGGCTAAGTTCTGTTCTAGCAAATATTAATGTGGAACCAAAATTCCACAAAGATGTCTCTATCTCGCAAACTAAATATGACAATTATCTAAAATTCAAAGCAGATATTGAAGGTGGTCATTGTCATGAGTTGCAAATGCGCAACGATGTAATTTATCAAAATAATCATTTGTGGATTCCTAAATCAATGCATCATGAACTGTTGGTTGAAGGTCATAATTCTGGGTATCATATTCACCTAGGCAGTACTAAGATGTACTAAGATCTAAGGCAATCATTTTGGTGGCCCGGTATGAAAAGGGATGTAATCAATTTTGTGACTAAGTGTCATGCCTGTAATCTAGTAAAGGTCGAACACCAATGACCTGGTGGTCTTCTACACCCATTAGAAATTCCAGAATAGAAATGGTTTGATATATTTCATCATGGGATTTCCTCATGCAAAATTAGGTGTCGATGCAATCTGGGTTATAGTAAATCATTTGACTAAATTGGTGCACTTTCTTCCAATCCGTCAGACTGATTCCGTAGAGAAGTTAGCAAAACTCTACTTCAAAGAAATTGTCAGACTGCATTGGACACTGGCAGCTGATTCCTGAGGCATTGGACACCAGCATTTCACCTAAACAATTGAGTCCTAATTAAATCCTAGACTCCTCCTTGAGTGATTGTAGGCTAATTGCAATCATTGGGCTCAATCTGGTCTATCGATTCGACTAGTATCGATCGACTCGGAGTGAGCCCGCATTTGTAAAATACCTCGAGTAGCACTCCCTCGATCCAGACTGTCCCGGGACCTCGTGGCTCACCCAATCGGTCCCACTTCAATCCCTGAACGTGTAGGGTTAGACCTTAGCTCGTGACGACAATACAATAAGGAGAATTTACTCTCCCTAATTCTAACTTAGAAGACGCCTCAGTTGAGTAACACCCCGGTGATCCAATGCATCCCAGTTGGGGATTTATAGTCCAATCGATGCATCTAGTGTCATGGATGGTGTAGCCATCAAGATTAGGGCGTGGAATGTCCTGTGTGTGGTGAATTGAGTGACGGAAGCAAACCCTAGGGAGCTGAGTGTTGGGTGTCTCCCTGCGAAGAAGATGAAATCACGGGTCGGGCCGACCCGTGACCCGCGCCTTTAGAAATTGGGCCGGCAGTTAAATTAAACCGAATTTCTGAATTAATTTTCTTAAGGAAATTAATTCAAAAAATCAAACATATGGTTTTGATTTAAATAAAATACAGATTAAATTATTTAAATAGCTTTAGCTATACTTATCCAAATGGTATGATCTAATATACCATTTTAATCAAAAAAAAAATGCAAAGAACATTAATATAAAATAAAATCAAAGTTCCAATGGTTAGATTTTAAATAATTGTTTAATCCTTTTCTATTTTTATTTAAATTATATTAAATTCATTAATGACCCAAAAATATTGATCAAGGTCTGTGATTGCTCATGAGACCATAGAGGACCTACATAGATCATTAAAAGCAAATTAAGGACTTTGATTTTATTAATCACTCCTTAATTACCCTAATTTGGGATTAGTGAGTTAATCCTTGGATTAACCTCTGATTTTAGGAAATTAAGTTCCTAATGCCTTATTAATGGTAGTAGAGCTTATAAATGCAAATGGGTCACTTTAGAATGCCCTAGTTTTTATAATCACCTTAATTGGCTTAAAAAGGTGATTAATGCTAATTAGTCTAGTTAGGTTACCAAAATCCAAGATAAGTGTGTATCCTACTTTATTATCTAATATGGAACTCATTCAAATAGATTTGAATCAATTTAGATGGTTAAATCTTAAAATCCCATTTTTAGCCTTAAGAGGGGTATTTTTGTTATTTTGACCAAAAATGTGTTTAAGCACCCTCTTGAACCTTTAAAATTCAGTAAAATACCTCTAGATAGATTATTTGCACCTTTCTAAAATTTCATGTTAATAATTAGGTGGAGAGAACTTAAGTTAGTTTTATTAAGATCTTAAGACCTTAAGTGTCCTTAAAACCCTCTTTCTTAGGAACTAAGCCTAATTATCTTAAAGTGCTAGATCCTTGATTTAATAGCTTAATTAAGTTGATACATAAGCTTGAGTTATAAGAGAAATACTCTTATAAAATCCTAATTCTAAATCTTAGCTTAAGTCTAAAGGGATCAAACATTAGATCTTAGATATTAGATCTTAGACTTTAGACCTTCTAATTGAATTGAATTACCTTCCTTTGGAATTCCCTTACTTAACTTAAATGTTTAAATCTTTTGAAAACCTTCCATGTGGGTGTAGGTTGATTAAGTCTATAGGATAATATAATTATCTTAAATATTGAATATAGATTTTAGATTCTTAGTTCTTAGATTATTTTATCTTACAACTAGTAGAGTAAGCTTTTAATAAGGTCTTAGTTCCTAAATCCTTTAGGTTATAATATTCTGTACATATAGATTATGATTGAGAGTGAACCCTAGATCCTTACTATGATATTACCTTGGATTCAGGATCTGAACACTAAAGTGGAGTTTGGATCCAGAATCCTTAATCTTGATTTACTTAAATCAATATTTTGGTTAACAGAGGAAAATAATTATAATCAAGTCATTAATTTATTTACTTTATCTTCTTATAGTCATCATATGATTATGAATTAGAACTTGTTAAGTTCTAATGTTAACATTAAGGTCGTAAATCTGAGATTATACTCGATAGCTGGATATTGGAGATCCTAAACTTGTATCTTCTCAGAATAGTTAGATTTGGATAAAGTAGACAATATCAGATATCACATAAGTCTAGATTGAGTTTCTTACTTACTTTGACTTTGATTTCTTCACACACCTTGAATATCGAGCCTTGTTCCTTGAGCATAATAGGTAAACTTAGGATATGGAAGATATATCCTAAGTTAGTATTTGAAAAGCATAGCATTCATTCAGTTCATTTAGTGCTTTCAGTTAGTAGAGTATGTCCTAGCGTAGTGTACCTCTTAAGTTCTAATTTTGAAATAGAATAGACTCGGACCTAGCTCTATGAATGTCTAGGACAGATACATGTCTTATTCTATAAATTCAACTCGAACCTAGCTCTGCGGATGCTTAGGATGGATACATGTTGAACTTTCAGTTCAGAGGTCCTGTATGGCTTGTTTCTATTATGGCAATACTATGTCTTAGGCTTACTTCTACTTCAGTTCAGTTTTTGTTTTGCTTTGCCACATGTTTCAGTGGCCTTTCTTTTAGTGCTTGACTTGCTTTGCCACATTCTCAGTAGCTTTACTTTTGCTCATTCATGCATATTGGAGACAACATTATGTTAAATGTAGGTGGCCTCAATCTCAAGAAGCTATGTAGCATTACATCACCAGACGATCGATTAGGATTAAATGAATGTGCAGCTAGCGATGCCAATGAAGTACTGGTATTGACAAATGGAAGAGCAGATACCAGCCTTTGCTTGGCTAGTGCCTGTTGGTTCATAGTATTCATCATACTTCTAATTGAAATTGATTCATCCGCATTATTGTCATTAAATACTGCACAAGTGTTGCTTGCGGGATCATTAGAAGATGGGGCGGCATTAATTGGAGTATTATTAGGAGAAGTAGCAGTATTTCACAGACTGTAAATACATGTCTGTGTTTGCACGCAAGTGTACGTGGTCTGAAGTAATAAGTGGAAAGTGTTAGTTTTCAGGATTTATCGAACCACATATAATTGGTTATTTTGTTACTAAGGTTTATCTATTATCACTAATATTTAAGCTATGACATAATTGATTGAATTGGTCCTAGATTAAGCATAATAATCACTAAGTGGAAAATAAGTCAGATAAAGAAAGAGGAGAGTTGGGTTCATCCCACATGTCATGATAAGTCAATAATGCATGATGATTCCTCAAGCTTTGTCCTTTATTTACTTAAAATTAAATCAAGTGCACTTTGTTCTCCTTTGAGTTTTATCTCAAGGTTTCACAAGTTCAAATCTTGTGCATAAAATGAATACACAATCAGTTCTATTTCGGCACAAAGATTCTTATAAAGTTTTAAGTTTTGAGTTTTTTATCTTATCTTTTGATCAAGGAGATGTAGATTATTAAATTTTTAAGATTTTATAAGCATTGATTCTACTAGGAGCATCGCTCGCATCACACACAATTAAAATGAGGGAATAATATGTTGGGCTCTATGACTATGTCACCTCGTTCATGCACACGCAACTAATTCTTTCCCACCCTCAATGATGTTGAGCTAAGGAGCTCACTTAGTGGGTCTTAGCATCACACACATCAACACTATAGTTGAGCTTAGATTAAGGTGCACTAAGCTCAAGAACTTTCTCACATTGTTCTAAGCATTTATGCACTCATAAATCTAGCATCTAACCAAATGTGAGCTATAGAGCACAAGAAACTTTAGTTCTTGAGTTCATAAGTTCATTTTCCTTTAGTTCACAATCAAGACTAAATCGATAAAAAGCATTTCTTGAGCAAGGCATTGAGTTCATACATTTTATTAATGCTTGAGGAAAACTTCATATAATAAAAATGTGACTATCTAACATATGGGATTACCCCAACCCTCCCTAAGGGAGATTTAGGTACTCATTACAAAAGAAATGAAAAAGGACACATGCATGGATAAAGACCCTTTCATGATCAACTAAGAAAAAAAATTACAAAAGTATAGTTTAGAAGATACTAGGAGCACTCCTTGGAAGTTCTCTAGATTCTGCTTCTCCTTTTTGGTTCTTCTCTTAAGTCGCTAGTGCTGCCTTCCTTCTTCTTCTCCTTAGCAAAAATGGCTCTTCCACCCTTGGGGAGTTCCTCTCTTCCACTATGCACCCCTCTTCTTTACTTAGTTGTTTTGAGCAAAATTGGGAATCCTCCTCTAGTCAAGAGGGGTGATATATATAGGAGAGGGGCTGCATTCTTCCACTTAAGATCCAAACCAGCCATTCCAATAGAAAATTTTGAGTAATGATGGCAAAAATCTCCATTGATGGTGAGGTGACCAATATCTTCATTTGTTTAGCCAATACATCACCTCAAGATCTTCTTTTCCATATAAAAATGTAGCCTACTGCAAAGGGAATGATGGCTGGGACAAGATGCTGGTTGGGGGTCTTGTCCCAGCCATAATAAATGCTCTTGTCTGACAAAAATGCAGCGGGCCACTGCAGCGCTACGGCGCGCTGCGGCGTGCAATGGTGTGAGTAAAAATTCGCTAAGTCTCCCGCTGTCGTGTGCTACCGCATCCACTTTTCGCAAAACAGCCCGCTGCAGTGCACAGTAGCAGTTCAATTTGCAAATCGCCCCGCTGCAGCGTGCTACCACGCCCACAATTTGCAAGCTGAACCGCTGCAGTGCGCTGCCACGTCTAATTTTGCAAAGTCACCCGCTGCAGCGCACTATCGCGCCCACGGTTCACAAAGTCACCCGCTACAGCGCGCTACTGCGCCCGCGGTTTGCAAATGGACATGCTGCAGTGCGCTATCGCGCCCGTGTTTCGCAAATGGACCCGCTGCAGCGCGCGGCAATGTTTTCCTTTGAAAAAAAGTGGAATTTTGCATAAATGTCTCAGAACTCCTTTGGATAAGTCATTTTCCTGAAAAGATAGACAAATTTTGATTTAGGAGCAGTTTAAAGATCAGAAATGAATGAAATTTTCTTTTATTTTAGATATAATTTATGAATTCATCAGAATTCATTTTTCTAAAAACAAAAATAAGCATTCTTAGTCTTATTGAAAAAGAAATAGAATATCACCAACATTTTATTATTCTTCAAAATTGAAGTTATTACAATTTAAGAAATCATAGAACATATGATTATCATAATAAGAAACTTAGCCTATATACTTAGATGAAAAAGCTATACAAAAATCTTCGTAAGTGTGTTTGCGATGCTCTCTTCGAAGTTTCTTGGATATGCTTTTATATGTATCAATCCACCATTCTCTTGCAAGATCTCATAGAAGACATAATACTATATCTACTTTAATATTATCTAGTCATTCCATAGTGCTAAAAATATGGTCCACTCTTGCAAGCCATTCCTTAGCCAAAATTGGAAAGTTAAGCCCTCTATAAGTGCCTTCCTTTAATAACTTATTAATACTTGTGATCCTTCGTCAGATACCCATTCTATAGATCTTCCTTGCTTTAAACCCATTTGGAATTCATTCCTCCAAATGGCCTCGATTTCTCTTAAGTAACACATGAACGCCATTCTTAAGTACCTTTTATGCCTATAATTATCATTAAATCCCTTTAGTCTATTGAGCATATATTATTATTTAAATAATTATATTTTAGTATTTACTATAATCTTCTCATCCCTTACTTTATTCTGAGTTATACTCATAATGATATGGATGTTGTTTCACGTATTCATTTAGTGACTATGTGGCAGAAGAATAATTCATTAGGTAGAGAGGAATATAAATTCCAATCTAACACCCTATGGAGTTCTCCGATACCAACTGTGGCGGCTCATCCACGCCGTGGTCCTGTTAACTCTTAAGTTAATATTATTATGGTGGAGTGGTTACCAAATGACATGGCCCTCACTTATAATTAGATTAGGTACTTATCATAATCCATCATAATCAAAGACTTTGCTATTTCCAAAGTATATTCCCACTAAATGACAAATACATGAAAGTAGAGTGCGGAAGCAAAATAATAAACATCAATTCATTACAATATAAGGAACTAAACATCCAACTTAGAATAATTAAAGTAGCAAAGAGTAAGGTTAACCTTGTATTATTACAACATGATTTTAAAAGTTAAGCAGAAATGGAAATAAAATCCACTCATCCTCACAATTCAGAAAAGAAAAGCTAAGGGTCTTCAACAACTTGATCATCCTCCTGAATTCGGTCTTCAGAAGGCTCCACAACCTCAAATAACTCTGAGTCTACCATTGTCAGTTTCACAATGATAGGACCCCAGCCAACAAAAAAAAAATCTAATTAGACAAAATGTCTAAGTACATTTTAAGCTGCAATTTATTTTATTAATTTAGATATCACCATAAATTTTACATCTAAAATAAGCAGTAAAGGAACAAAATGTGTATGAAAAGAAAAGATAGTTATAAACAATAAGTTTATAATATAAGCAAAAGAGGAAGTAAGCACATACCTCCAACTATAGCTGCAACAAGATTAGGTATAAAATAAAGAATAAATACTAAAAAGTGAAATGAAACTCATCCTAAGACATGTTTATGATCAATACAAGTATATGCTAATTGACATGAAGTAAATGAATATGTGAAACATTTAAATAACTAAAAGCAAAATTAACATCTTATGTATTTATAATCAAGTGTGCAATACTAGCATTTTATAAGTAAATAAAGCTAGTAAATGCGGTAAGATAGTAAATAAGAAAGTGCTGAAATGTAGAAAAGTAAACTAAAAATAGTAAATCAAAAACTAAAAGTTGACGTGGCTACTTAAGCCATTCAAACTGAAAGTAAACAACAATCTTACCTAGCCTGATGGGATAAGGTAGAGGCTCAAACTTTAAGTAGAAATGCACATAAATTAGTATTGCCGACATAGGAAAATAGATATAAAATCTAACAAATACTATCCTAACCGGTCTTAGGTCTAGGCTTGGTTAGACTTGCCTTAGATAGACAGATACCATTCTAGCCAGTCATAGGTCTAGACTTGGTCTGTACTAAAGCATATGTATGGAAATGAAAGGCATACTAATTAGGCTACATTCTAAATAACCATAATTTCATCAAACCACAACATTGATAAAGACATGCCAATGCTATTTATGCAAATTAAGTTTATCATGAGATACTTTTCAAATGTCTTATGCTCAATATATGTGACCAAGGTATAAAGCTCAATTTGAATGGAAGCAAAGCATTAAATATTAAAGTGAGCAAGAGACTCTACTAAGACATAGGTGATAGCCATTGTTGTCTAATTTATTCACTCTATCTACTCTGAATTACTCAAGTTCAGGATCTCCATTTCCTGCTATTGAGTGTAACTCAAATTCAGGACCTTATAAGTTGAAAATAATTAAAACTAATCAGGTTCTAATTTAATTAAATTAATGTTGACTATATAAGTTAAATAAGTAAATCAATCGACCTATTTTGATGATTTAAGCAAACCAAACCCATATTGACTAAGACCAAATCAAGATGAAATGATTAAGAATTAAACTCCAAATATTGGGGTTCAATTACTTAATCCAAAGGTGAACCTAAAATATTAAGTTTAAAACTCAATCTTTACGAATTAAAGATTAAGGCAAATTCTATTAAGTAAAGTTGTACTTAAGAGAATGGATCTCTATTCTCAAGTTAAAGTTAAAAGATCAAATAATCTTTAATAAACTATGAAAAATCTATAAACTATCAAAACCAAGGCTTCACCTATTGAGTAACCCAATTTATTTAATAGATGAATTATAACCTAAGAACTAATCCTAATTCCTAAGGAAATAAGCTCTTAAATACTAAGATGAACTCTTAAACATAAGACTTAACTAATATTATAAGAAAGAATTAGAATGGATTAAGGAGGCTTAAAGAAGAGGTATGATGTGAGATTTATTTCACATCATACAACCAATAAGATACTTAGAACTTTTCTATGGAAGGAAATTAAGGATTTTGATTAAAACTTAATTAATGGCTTAAATTAATGATATTTTATTCTGAATAACTTTACTTATTCTGAATTACTTTAAATTAATGAAATTTTATTCTAAATTACTTTACTTATAGCATGAATCTAAGGCCTAAAAGCAATTATCCCTAAATTTGAGCAAAATGACTATTTTGCCCCTCCTTAAGTGTCTAAAAATCTACTTTTTGATTTAAGGCTCTAAATCAAAAAATTTCAAGGGAAAATGATTACTTATTATCTAATATGAGAATAGACAGTAAGTACATTAATTTTGGATAATTATTAAACCTTATGAGATCAAATTAAGGAATTTCACTCATAGGGGGAATTTGGTAATTTTATTTAATGGAATCTAATTTTTTTGTCAATTTATTAAAGCTTATTGTCTAAGGGTTCCATAGAACTTAAAATCACTAATTTCTGATAAGTATTGGCTAAGTTATAGCCAAAATAAGCTAAGAGTTCAAAAATGGAAATTAGGGTTTCATTAATGGGGGTCAAAAACCTAACTTTATCATTTAAAGTTCAAATTTAGTATTTTCAATGGCTATAACTTCCCTATAACACACTAAATACTTTAACTAGGAGTAGTCCCAAATTAGACTTCATTTGGTTAAGTTTTGGCTTAATTAGGGTTTAGGTGATTAGTGAGTGATTAATGAAATTAGTCCCACAATCACTAAATGAATCACACCACTAGGTTCTAACCACTCTATGAATAATTATTAAGGATTAGATTAATTGTTTAATCAATATGATTTTAATTGTCTTCTTATGCTAGTCTTCTTTCTTAAGAGAAAATCAGGGATCTAAAGTTTATATTCAGATTAAGTAATCATATAGATTGTTATTAACCTTAACATGTCTAATTCAAATGTTTATGATCAATAGTAAATCAGATGTATTATTGGAAAATGTTCAATTCACAGTCTTGTAATCAATATAGTTGAGTTAGGGTTGTTATGGTTTTAGATTTACCTTAAGTAGAATTAGGGATTGACTCCTTCTCAAGTCTTAAGTCAAATCAAGTGTGTATTTAAAGATCAATGTCAAATCAGTGGATTAATTATGTGTCATTGGTGGCAATCCTAGATCTAGATCAAGTCTTAAAGCTTGATCCAAATCTAAAGATTTCTTAAGTTAATTAAGATATTTAAGATTCCAGTTTTGTATTTTTTCAAGTATGCTTAATAGGTTTATAAAAGGTGAATTAATTTCATTTAGTTTACTGTTATAAGTCAAAATAATAATTAAAGTCAAATAAACAGTGGTCACTTAGTGCTAACCAAACCTTAAACTCAAGCAAAAAGGATTAGCACATAAATAAAAATCCAACCATTCAAATAATATGAAATTTGACATGCAAGTCTTAATTACTCATACAAATAATCAGAGACTGAATTTGCTATGATCCTATGTGTATAAACCCTAAAATTCACTAATTATGATTTGACAAGATTAGGGCATATATACATTTACAGAGCTCAGAAAAATATTTTACTTGGCACATGCAGTTTAATTAACATCAGTGAACTAATGGCACCCTAAACATGCAATTTGGATAAGTAAATTTACTAATCTACTCTAATTAAGGTTTACTGTAATTAAGCAATAATTTAAGATCCAACCATCAAATGTATGCTATTAATTTATATTTAAGTTATTGAGATTCTTCTGAACATTTTCATATATAATATCATGAAATTCTAACTTGTGGATTAAAAGTTATTAAGAAAATTCATTCTGTATTTCTCTATTACATTTTCCTAATTTCCTTAAGGAAAATAAATAATTAATTCTTTATAATTATTTTAAACAGCACCGGCCCGATTTAAATCACACGGGTCAATCGGGCCTGAAGGCCCGTTACTGCTCGACAGCGCGGGTCACGGGTCGACCCGACCCGCGTGGTCGTCTTCTTCCCCACGCCTGGCCCTGACTGAGAGGCGAATGGGGCGAACCCTAATCCCCAAAATTCTCAGTCGTCGAGCCACGCTGGGGCGTAAGGACGACGGCTTCACCATCCTGGGTCCGAGACCAACCCCTGGAACCCTAAATTGCTAACTGGGATGGTCTATTTCTCCTGGACCCTATTCCTCCATTTCACATGAAAGGAGCTCACTATGAGGAGAAATTCTCCTCACAGGGGGCTTGCCAGGGCTGGGGTTCGATCTGTTCACCTTCAGGGTGCAAGCACGGATCGAAGCCTCATTTCAGGAAGCCCTGGGAGGCTCTAGATCCCTGGGACCTTACTCGATCCCAGAGCTCTGATGGAAGGACGTCCCGTTCGATCGATACGATCGAACAGACCCCTCCTAACGTGCCAATTTGATTGAAATAAATTCGCATTAGCCAGGGGAGAGTTTGGGGATGAAAATTAAACAGGAACTGAGCCCATACGGCTCAGTCCAGAACGTGGGGTACCTGGTTTTACTGATCTGAGCTGGTCTGGATGGCGGCACCTATCACGAAGCAGCGGAGGGCTCTTAGGGGTCCTGAACTCCAGGAGTTGCCCTCTATCAGCTGTACGCGTGCTTAGGTGCGTCTGGAGAAGCTTAGCAGAGCAGTAATGGCGATTGGAGGAGGAAATTGGAATTTAGCTCAATTCAACAGCAGAGAGCTCCAGAGGTGAGGTCTGAGGCTATTTATAGCCTCAGAGAGGTGTTGGGAGGAACTGCTGGGACTGGGCTCAGCTTGGCTTGGCCCGAGAGCTCGGGTCAAGAGGAGCTCTCCGAATTTCCAAAAATGGGCATATCGGGCTGGAAAGCCCGTCTCAGAGGCCTCACGGGATTGAGGAACCCCTAACGGCCGTGATGAGCTGGCGGGGGAGTGGGGGACAGGCTCTTCCTGTCGGGGATTCCATTTTTTTCTATCGAGGGGGGGGGGGTCTGAGCGAAGCGGGGGAGACGATGAGCAGTGTGGGGTTTACGATAGCCGTCTGATGTATCGATCGTTGATGCAGAACGGCTCAGATTCTCGAACAGGTAATGGCCGAACGCGGAGCGGGGATCATCAGTGGGATCTGAATCTCTGGATCTCACAGATGGATCGGGCTACTTACTATGGGTGGATGGGTACCGTCCGATCCTTTGATTGAACCACGGAACGACCCAGATGGGTTGATCCTGAGAGAAGGCGCGGGCCGCACGATCTGATCCGAGAAATGGACGGCTCAGATCGCGCCCGCTGTTTTGAAGACGACGGAAGGTATATTTGCAAATTTTAATTGTATGGAGCCCATAAGTGCAATTGCACTATTTAAATTAAATTGAATTATTGCCCAAATGAACTCCAAATTGCACCAAAATTTCACCATTAGCTAATTTGGGGGTGAGGAATTCAAAAATGCAATCAGAGTTTAATTCTGAGATCAAAATATTTTGGGTCTAGACTAGGGCATATAGACTGATTAAATTGCAAATTTTGACTTAGAGAAGCCCAATGGACTTCAAATTTTCTAGGTAGGCTTATCTTGATGTTCTAAAAGCAAAAATGCTAAAAATTGAATCAATCAACATTTATTTTGCATGGTAACAACCTAGGGTTGTTACACTTGGACACACGGATGAGCGGCCACGTGGTCCACTAAGAAGGCGCCATGCAGAACGATGGGATCCCACATACATCGAGCCGACCCAAAACGAAATCCGCAGGTCGGCACGACCCTCCTCAACCCAAAATGGGGAGGCGATTCGGCTCCCCTCCCCTCATCTTACCGATGGAAAGGTGAAGTTAGGGTTCGTAGAAATGGAACCTAACTTAACCTGATCGACTCATTTTAAATAAAATGATACTCTAAATTATTGCATGCGATACAAGGAGTAGAATTAACTAAGGATTTAGAAGGGAGGAGCACCTCAAACGGATGAAGAAAACTAGGGTTGCCTCGGGAAGAAGAAATTGGGATATCTTCAACTAGATTCTTTGATTCGAATGGTGAAATCGAGAAAAGGGAAGTTCCTAAGGTCTTAAACTACCCTAATGCGGTCGAGAGGCCTAGGAAACGACCATCTGGAGCGACGGTGTGCCGCGTGCTACCGCGCAAGCCGCACATTATCTCCTCATGGACACGTGAGGAAGACAACACATAGGCCATCCGATCTTTCGATGGGATGATCAAGATTAACCATCTATACTAACGAGGAAGACAGACGGCGTTAGCTTCAATTGAATGGCTCTGTCAAATCTAATAATTATTTAATTATTATTTAAAAAATTTTACTCATTTTCTTAATTACATTTAAGCAATATATTCAAAAAATTTCCAATAAATCACCCATAGCTAAATGTGGGGTGAGGAACATAACGGTGTAATCGGATTTTTGTTTTGACGAGTATTTAATTATTTGATTTTTCAAAGGATTTAAATAGTATTAAGATATTTGATAAAAATCCAAAGACTTCTAAATACCTCCAAAACTTTATCCCTAGCTAATTTGGGGGTGGTGAACACAATGATGAAGTCAGATTTTTGCTTTGAGGTCAATTTAGATAGGTCAATTTCTAAGGTTTTCTAGAAAATCCCAAAATCAAGATTTGAACCATTTGATTTCTGATTTGGACTAGTCTTAGTAGATGGTTCCTAATGACTTAATTAGTGTACTAATATAACAACCCTAGTATTGTTACCCATCAATTAGTGACCTAATTGACTCTAATCCTTATTAATTAGTCTTATAATAGTATTAGAAGTCTCCAATTCAATTTTCGTATGATTTGGAGATCATTTGGCAATTTCCAATATTTCATGATTTTCTAATAGTTCTAAGGATGCTTAATTTATTCAGACCTCAGAATCAAAAACTGAGTCCACTATTGGACTCACCACACCCAAATTAGTTAGGAGTGGTATTTGGAAGTATTTGGAAGTCATCGAATTTTTTCCGAATATTTTAATTACCTAGAAAATTAAGATAATTAAATTTTATCTCATATTATTGTTCTTCACATTTTTGTGAGTGAAATGGACTATTTGACCCATCAAGATGAATATTAAATTGTAATTAATTAATTAATCCTAAATGTTGACCCATCAAAATAATTGACAAAACTGAAATTAAATTTTATATTATTAATCTACTCATTTTTGTGATCAAAATGGTATATAATATCATGTGTTTTTTATTAGTAATTTATAATTTAGGAATGAAATGAAATTCACAAAATGATTCATCAATTTATATTTAGTATACTATATTATATATAAATCCTCCAATCTATTTAATTTCTTCAGCACTGGATTAAGAAGAAAAAGACACGTCGGCATTTGAGATGGCGTCGTTCGGTGTCAGTGAACCGGTCTACACACACCTTCAGTTCACGAAGGACCAATCCAATGGGAAGTCTACAGCAGCGACTCTCCCAATCGACGTTTCTCGAGGATTCTAGGGCATCGAATGAAGATACTCATCGGAGCTCTTCCAGAAGATGCGAACCTCCTGAACTGAAGACTAAGCATCCTGAATCAAGGTGAACTGGTAAGTCCCTTCCGACTGAATCTTAAGGAAGAGGAGAAGAAACCTTAATGTATTGATTACAGATATAATGGAGGATAAGAAAAACTAAAGTTTCAATCGAGTTCTGTTAATTTGATCTAATATGCTCGACCAAACCACCAAAATAAAAGGACTTCAATTTAAAGCTAATCGCACAAAAATGAGGAAAGAAAGAAATGGCAAAGTAGAGTAACGGCCATACTAGACCTTAAGAAGCACCACTGAGTTCTTTTCAACCTCCCATAAGTTATCGAGTTAATTGATTTAAACAGATAAGATTTCAAATGGGAACAATTGGAAGAAAATGAGTAGATGTCGATGCTACTATAAAGATTAAACT
Organism: Gastrodia elata; assembly: GCA_016760335.1. Lineage (NCBI taxonomy): Eukaryota > Viridiplantae > Streptophyta > Magnoliopsida > Asparagales > Orchidaceae > Gastrodia > Gastrodia elata. The sequence goes on along the minus strand of CM028672.1, from coordinate 43,689,695 downwards.
GGCTCTTTCAGACTTTAATCAGTCTGGATAGAGCATGCTAGATGGAAAAAATAATATAAGGGGTATGGTACTTGACAATGCACAAGGTTTCAAAGAAGCTGTCCGTTAGAGATCGCCCAAGGTAGAGTAATCAATCAGGGTAGGTTCATCATTCACCATTGAGGTCTTCAGCTCACAGCTAGCTCCTAAGGATCTTACAGATGGTCGAATGCTTGGTTCCCAGCAGCAAAACACTTCTGCCCTTAGCTTTGGATATCCTGAAGTGCCCCTCAATGAAAAGAAGAAAAATGGCTTAATACCCAGAGGTGCCAGCCGAAAGGAGGAGTACGTCTTTCCTTTATGCCCATGACTACAAATGTGAGTAACAGAGCTGAGCACGGGAGGGAAAGAAGCACAGGGGATTGATCCAGGCCATCCATTCGAGAAGTCAATGGAACAGTTAGATTAGGTTCCCTTCTTAGATAGGTTTAGGACTGTTAGATCTCGACCTAATTGCACGCAATGGTTCAGATCACAACAACTCGCTGTTCTACGTTTTGTCCCTCACACAGGATTCGTGCAAAATAAAAAGATAGCCAAAAATAAAATATTTAATATATTATATATATATATTTATATAAATACTTTATTTAATTATTTAAATCAAACACACATCATTAATCAAAATAAAATAATCAAACAAAATCTGAAAAATTCCAAAAATTCACCCTTACCTAATTGAGGTATGGTGAACTCAAAAATGAAGTCAGATTTTTTATCGGAGATCAATTTAATTATCTTAATTTTTTGGGTAATTAGAATATTATTAAAATATTCGGGAAAAATTCGATGACTTCCAAATACTTCCAAAATACCACCCCTAGCTAATTCAGGTGTGGTGAGTCCAATGGTGGACTCTATTTTTAATTTTGAGATCTAAATAAATTAGACATTCTCAGAACTATCAGAAAACTAGAAAATATTGGAAATTGTCAAACGATCTCCAAATCGCACAAAAATTGAATTGGAGACTCCTAATACTATTATAAGACTAATGAATAAGGATTATAGTCAATTTGGTCACTAATTGATGGGTAACAACACTATGGTTGTTACATACTCCCCTCCTTAAAAAGAGTGTCGCCCATGACACACAACTAATAAAAGCAAGGAAAATGAAATACACTAAGAAAGTCTAAAGACCTTAACAAAATTAAAAGAACTAAATCTACCTGACAAAGAAAAGAATTCTAGGAACTTCTTTAGCATGTCCTCTTCTTTTTCCCACGTGGCTTCACCAGTTGGATGATTCTGCCAGTGGACTTTGATCATAGGAATGCTACGGTTTCTTAATTGCTTAAGATCCCGACCCAAAATCGCAACAGGTTTAACGACGAAAGTCAGATTAGGTTGCAGTTCTATTTCAGGTATCTGAACTTGTTGACTTGGATCTAGCAAACACCTTCTTAATGATGAAACATGAAACACATTATGTACAGCCAAGAAGTCTTCTGGAAACTCTAATCTGTAAGTAGATGTTCCAATCCTCTCAATCACTTCAAAGGGTCCCAAATATCTTGGACTCAGCTTTCCAGACACATCGAATCTCTGCACACCACGCATCAGACTAACTTTAAGATAAGCTCTATCGCCTACTTGGAACTCTAATTCATGATCACGAGCATCATGATATTTCTTCTGTCTATCCTGAGCTGCAGTCATATTGCGCTTGATTAGTTGAACTTTCTTAGTAGTTTCTTCTACTAACTCGGAACCATAAAGTTGAGAGTCTCCTACTTTAATCCAAGCAACTGGAGCTGTATACCTTCTTCCATAAAGAGTTTCGTAAGTAGCCATATAAATATAGGACTGATAATTGTTGTTGTAGGCGAACTCAACTAACGCAAAATGATTTTCCCATGATCCACCAAAGTCTAGAACACAAAGACGCAAGAGATCTTCCAAGATCTGATTAACACACTCAGTTTGACCATCTATCTGGGATGGAAAGCAGTACTCAACGCTAAACTCATCCTCAAGTCTTGCAGAACAGCTGACCAAAATTTAGATGTGAATCTACTTTCTCTGTCAGAAACTATACAGTTTGGTGTACCATGCAAATGAACGATTTCTTTAATATAAAGCTTAGCTAACTTCTCAACTGGATTTGACTGATGAATAGCTAGAAAATGAGCTGACTTGGTGAGTCTATCGACTATCACCCAAATAGAATCAGAACCAGATCTACTCTTAGGCAAACTTATAATAAAGTCCATGAAGATATTGGACCACTTCCATTCAGGAATGTCTAATGGTTTAATAAGTCCACCAGGCTTCTGATGTTCAGCCTTGACCAAGGAATAGGCATGGCACTTGGAAATGAAAATAACTATATCTCATTTCAAGCCGAACCACCAAAATGATTGCTTGAGATCTTGATACATCTTACAACTATCGGGGTGCATTGCATAGCTTAAGTTATGAGCTTCAAACAATATATATAACTGCAAGCTTTTCGAAATCCATAATCTGGATTCTGAAATACAGCACCTTTGTCGTCAAGATGTAATTCAGATCTCTTGCCAACAATGATTTCAGAAACTAATGTAGAACAACTCAAATCTTCTTTCTAAGCTTCAACAATCTTAGATCTTAGGGAATCATTTGAGTGAATAGCAAATAGTAGAGTGCCTAAATCAACTGAACTGATAGGCTCAAGATTCAATCTGACAAAATCTTTGATCAAGGATTTGTTGCAATAAAGGGAAGATAAAGTTGCTTTATGATTAAGGGCTTCACTACAACATTAGCTTAACCCGGATGGTATTGAATTTCCAAATCATAGTCGCAAAGTAACTCAAGCCACCTACGTTGATGGCAGTTAAGTTCTTTTTGAGTGAAGATGTACTTTAAGCTTTGGTGATCAGTAAACATCTCACACTTAACTCTATACAGGTAGTGTCTCCAGATCTTTAGAGCAAAAATTATGCCTACAAGTTCAAGATCGTGTGCAGGATAGTTCTTATCATTCAGCTTAAGTTGTCTAGAGGCATAGGCTATTACGCGGCAATCTTGCATCAGAACATAACCAAGTCCTACCTTAGAGGCATCAGTATAAACTTGAAAATATTTACCCTCATGAGGTAGTATTAGAACAGGAGCAGAAGACTTTTCTAGTTAACTGAGTTAATGATGAAGCAGTTAGAGAGAATCCAAGAATAAACCTTTTGTAATATCCGGTGAGTCCTAAGAAGCTACGGATCTCTATTACAGATTTAGGTTAAACCCACTGTTGAACAGCTTGGATTTTCTTTTGATCCACTCTAATGCCTTCAGCATCAATCACGTGACCCAGAAATGCCACAAACTTGAGCCAAAACTCGCACTTAGAAAACTTAACAAAAAGTTTATTCTCTCTTAACAGTTCTAGAACTATACGAAGATGCTCTTTATTCTCAGCAGCTAACTTTGAGTAGATTAGGATATCATCGATGAAAATGATGATAAACTTGTTGAGGTACGGCTTTAGGATACGCTGCATCAGGTCCATGAAGATGGAAGGAGCATCTGTCAGTCCAAAAGACATGACTAGAAACTCAAAATTCCCATATTGGGTCCTGAATGCAGTCTTGGAAACATCTTCATCCTTGACTCTAATCTGGTATTAACCTGATCTTAAGTCAATCTTGGAGAAGATCTTTGCTCCGGTGAGTTGGTCAAACAAATCATCAATCCTAGGGAGAGGATGCTTATTCTTCACAATCACTTTACTTGATGAATAGGACAGGAGCTCCCCAAGGTGACATGCTTGGGTGAATAAATCCTTTCTCTAATAACTTTTGCAACTGCTCTCTAAGCTCTTGCAGTTCCTTTGGAGCCATTCTATACAAAGCCTTAGATTTTGGTTGAGTTCCAGGGACAAGTTCAATAGAAAACCCTACCTCTCTCAGAGGAGGCAGTCCATGCAAGTCTTCTGAAAACATGTCCAGGAACTCTCTAACGATGATAGTCTTTTCTGCACTACTTTCTTACTTCTCTTCATCGATTAAAGTTACCAGAATTGCATAGCAACCTTTACTAATGAGACACTTGGCTTTGACAGCATTGATTAAGGATGCAGTCAAGCCATGTTTTCCTACAAACACTTCAGGTTTCTTTCCAACCTTAAGTGATACTCGCTTATAAAAATAGTCTATTATGGCATTAAACTTACTTAACTAATCCATTCCTAAGATTATGTCAGAATTTGTAATGGACATAATAATAAGTTTGGATTGGAAGAATTGGTTACTGATTGGGATGTCTACCAAATAGAAGTCACTAGTACACATCTCAGCACCAAATGGCATTTGAACTACTAAAGGAATTCTTAGGCTGAAATGTTAAAGATTTAAGGAAGAGACACAACTTACTGACATGAAAGAGTGACTAGCACCAGTGTCAAAGAGAGTGTCACAAAACTAGGTTTTAATAATTAGAGTTCATCTAGTAGGGAAAATAAACTCTAATTACACTAATAAAATTAAAGCAGTAAAATGTTGAAATTAAAATTGCTGAAGAAAATGAAAGCAGAAAATTAGAAAATAAATTTAGAACGTACCGGTAATAACGCTATTATCATCTTAGGCAGCTGAAGATGATAGAGCGTACACTCTTGGTACTACTAGTGATTGAGCAATGACCTTGCCCATATCCTTCCTACTATAGTGACCTTGCTTGGAAGAAGAAGGTACACCCTTTTGGTGTTGTGCATTTCCACAGTAGGGGGAGGCATCAAGGCAAGCACTAGCGCTTGGGTATTCAAGGGAATTGGATTCTGAATAGAACCTTGATGATTAATCTTCACCTTATCCATGGTCCAGTTAGCATGGCAGTCCCAATATTTATGATTGGTTCTACCGCATATGTAACATTTACCACCAGAGTGGTAATACTTCCCATATGGATGGGGCCTGTTACATATTGCACCCGGTCATCCTTGCTGGCCTTGCCTGGGATTCTAGATTGGGTTTTGGCCAGAAGTTAGTTGGAAGACCTTCAAACCATGAGAATGATTTTGCTTAAAGGGTTCTGATGTGGAAGATATTGAATAGTGTTTGCGGAATCGACCGCTACAACGCGCGGTCGCGCGCTGCAGCGGTCTACAGCGAGGGACTTAGCTAATATGCTAGGACCAGGGTATGCTAAAGCACACCGTAGCATGCTCCAGCGCGCTGCAGCGGCCCGTCAAATTTTTTCTCAGACACTGCATTTAATGTGGCTGGAGACATGACCTATATCCTGAATTTTGTCTCCATCCATTATTTCCTGCAGCAGCCATTTTTTGTTAAAAAGAGAAGCTTTGAGGTGATGTTTTGGGTGAAGAAATGAGATTATTGTCACCTCACCATTAATGGAAAAATATTGCAATGATGAATTCAGAATTTTTTATGGAAAATTTGGTTGCAAATGAAGAGAAGAATTCAGCCTCCCCTGTCCTATAAATACCCCTCCTCTTGACTAGAGGAGGGTTCACAATTTTAGCAAAAATCCACTAAGTAAGGAGGAGAGCCAAAGGAAGAGAGAACTCCCCAAGGGTGGCAAGGCAAGCTTTTGCAAAGGGAGAAGAGGAAGAAGGCAGCACTAGAGACCTAAGGAGAGGATAATTAGAATGAGAAGATGAATTCCAGAGAACTTCTACGGAGCATTCCTAGTATCTTCTAAACACAATCTTGTATTTTCTCTTTAGTTGATCATGAAAGGGTCTTTATCCATGTATGTGTCTTCCTTATTTTCTTGTGTAATGAGTAGCTAAACTCCCCTTGGGGAGGGTTGGGATGAAGTCCCATTTTGCATGATGTAAGATTGATGTATGAATGTTTTCCCTCAACCATAAGGTATTTGTGATTTTAATGCTTTACTAAGAAATTTTCATCTAAATTAGTCTTGATGTGTTTATGAGAAAAGAACTAAAAAATATAAGATCTAATTGTCTTGTGCTCCTTAGCTCACCTTAGGTTGGATGCTAGATTTTGAGTGCATGAAAGCTTAGAACCATGTGAGAAGGTTCTTGAGCTCAATGCACCTCAATCTAAGCTCAACCAAAGAGTTGATGCAAGTGATGCTAAGACCCACTAAATGAGCTCCTTAGCTCAACATAATTGAGATTGAGTAATGAAGTGTTGAGTGCTCATGAACTAAGTGACATAGTCATTGAGCCCAACATGTGATTCCCTCATCTTAACTATGCGAGATGCGAGTGATGCTCGTAGTGAAAATCAATGCTTGTGAGATCCTAAGATTTAAGAAAATTTAAACTCTCCTTGAATAAAGAGAAAATGAATTAACTTTAAATCTCAAGAATCTTACAAGAATCTTTGTGCTAAAGTAGAACCGAATGTGAGTTCATTTTGTGCACGAGATTTGAACTTGTAAGCCTTTGAGCTAGACTAAAGGATAATAATGTGCACTTGATTTCAATTAAATTAAATGATAAAGATTGAGAAACAAATCTACATGAGTATTATATCATTGCATGTGGTATGGTCCCAACTCTCCTCTTTCTTTAATCTTGCTATTTTACTTAGTGAATATTTGTGCTAATTTTAGACTTAAACATTAGTAAGAATAGATAAACTTTAATGCTAAATCAACTAATTCTCTGTGGTTCGATAAATTCCCGGAAAGTCACACTTTTCACTTATTACTTCGGACCACGTACACTTGCGTGCAAGCGCAGACGTGTATTTATAGTCTGTCAAATTAGATCCATCAAAATCAGAGGTTAATCTAAGGCTTAATTCACTAATCCTAAATTAGGGTAATTAAGGAGTGATTAATAAAATTAAGATTCTTAAATTACTTTTAATGGTCTACATAGGTTCTATATTATCTTATGAGCAATCAGAGACCTAAATCAACATTTTTTGGATAATTAATCAATTTAATATAATTTAAATAAAAACAGAAAAGGATTAGGCAATTATTAAAAATCTAACCATTGGATCTTTGATTTTATTTTATATTCAGGTTCCTTGCATTTTTCTGATTAAAATGATATATTGGATCATACAATTTGGATAAGTATAGCTAAAGTTATTTAAATAATTTAATCTACATTTTCATTTAAATTAAGATCATAGGATTGATTTTCTGAATTAATTTCCTTAAGGAAATTAATTCAGAAATCCTTTAATTAAATCTGTCGGCCCAATTGTAAAAGGCACGGGTCACGGGTCGGCCCGACCCGTGACTTCATTTCCTTCCTCCTGATTGACTCTGTCCCAGCTAACCTTCAGCACCCAAATTGTCGAGGTCTGGATGACGACGGTGGCTCAACTCGATCCCTACACATTCCTGGAGTGGAGACGCGTCGATCCCACCCTTAATCCTTCTCTAGGACGCACTGGATCATCGGATGGCTACTCGGTGAATTCGGCCCTACTCGAAGCATTTAGGGTTTACTGTGAGGAGTAAATTCTCCTCACAAAGACAACCATTTGACTAGAGCTCGATCCCTACACCATCTTGGTGGTGAGGTAGATGGAAGCCCTCTGGCCACGAGCTTTGGGGTGACCTGGATCGGTGGATCCTTACTCGAGCTCGGCTGCGAACTCGCGGTGCAAACCTGGCGAACGATCGATCAGAGTAGGCTAACTCCGACCCTAGGAGCAGTCACATTGGGTTTCCTAAGTGGCTATGGAAATCTAGATGACATCCAGAGGCTCATCCAGCAAATAGAATGGAAACTGAACTTAAGGATTTGAGTGGGAGAAGGCTGTACCTTGAGCTGGGGGAAGAGCTGCGATAGAGAAGGATTGAAGTGCTTCCAAGCTCACCAAGTCCACGATGCAGGTTCACAGGGGGTCTGAACATCAGACGGACCTTCTATCAGCGGTTCACAGCACTGGATCAACCGGGGATTAGCCAAGAAGATAGAGAGCTCAAGAGGGATACAGTTGAATAATTAGGGGATCTTAGTGGGCAAAGGAGCTCACTGAGGGATCAATGAGGGTATTTATAGGACTAGAGGGGGTCTAGGGTGGCCACCATGGCTAGAAGCCATGGCTCAGGCTCGGGCAGGGATGGAGCCACGAGTCTCCATAATTGGGGCTAACAAGGCCCCGTGACCCGACGAACTTTGTCCTACCAGAACAGGGAAGATCTCAACGGCCGGGAGGATGTGGCATAGGGAGTGGTAGACCAAGCTGATGTGGCAGATTTTTGCAAATCTTCTCAGTCGAGCTGGGAGTCGAGCGGGGACGAAGGTGAACAACTGGGACTCACTCTCAGACGTCTGATCCGCAAGGCCGTTGGTTTTAGACGGCTTGATGAATCTTCGGATAACAGAACCGCACGCATCATCTTATCCATCGGATCGAGCGTTGGATCTGACGGGCACTAGAGGATGAGGGTGAAATTGATCAACTCCGTTTGATTGCACGCCATGATTCGTGCAAGCGCATCCCGTGTTCATTAAGGTTGCGCTGCTGTCGGGTCCCGACAGCGAATCCTGGCTTAATTATTATAATTAATTAATTAAATCTAAATAAAATAGATATAATTAATTAATATAATAATTCTTAATTAATTTTAAATCCAATTTAGAACTAGATGAGCTCCAAAAATTCCCAAAAATTCTTAAAAATTCACCCTTAACTTATTAGGGTATGAGGAATTCAAAAATGAAATTAGATTTTAATTTGGAGATCAATTTAATTTAGGTATTTTCTAGGGCTTAAAAATAGGCAAAAATACCAAAATTTTCAATTTAGCTCCGATTGATTTCAAACTTCTAGTGTTAGGTTTAAATAACCTATTGAGTTTAATGGAATCAAAATCAAAGCTTGGTTTAGCTTAATTAATCTGGATTTAGCTAAGCTAACAACTATGGTTGTTACATAGATATACCTCAATAACAAAACACCCAATCCCCTGAGGTTCGATAAATTCTGAAACTCAAACTTTCCACTTATTACTTCAGATCACGTACACTTGCATGCAAGCGCAGACGTATTTTAAGTCTGTCAGGTAGAAAGGAATCACAAATCCTATTCTGACACTTTATGGTGTTCTCTGATACCAACTTTGGGGAGTACGGTGCTCCAGCTGTGGCAAATCCCCAACTTAAGTAAAGTCAGGTAGGACCCAACCTGCCTTAAGTCAAGGACTTGTCACCTGAAAATATGAACATACATCAATACAAATTAAAGTGGAAGAAGCAAGAAACAGTATGATATAACATCCACATCACAATATAGTATAAGAGAGTATAAGAAATAATAACACAGATCAAATGCAGAAAAGTAAATATATCCAGAGTTTAATTATTACAAACTGAATTAAATGAAAGAAAGATCTCTCCATCTCACTACAGGAAAAACTAAAAATCTATCTAAGTAGCAGTAGGAAGATCCTCCTCCTGCATCGGCTCCTCTTCTGCCGCACTGCCTACGAATAGATCCAAATCTGACATTTGTCGGTATCACAAATGCCAGGGCCCTAACCAACAAAACAAAAAGGTTGCAGTTAGATAATTGTCTACGTACATTTTAGGCTACTTAAGTGAACTGAATATTTAAGATATCACATTTAAAGATTTTAAACATGCAAGCATTATTAGGTTCTAAAAGCTACAAAGAATGAGATAGCCATAAACTAAAAATTTATAGCTAATTAATAAGTATGTAAAAACAAAATCCAAAGCAGCAATTAAACAAGGTGAGGTTAAAAGCAAAAAAATTGCAACTACTGAAATAAATCTGATCCTAACGTGCTTATGATCACATGGATACATGTTGAGTGTATAAAGAACACAAGTGCTGAAATAATATATAATTCTAGCATCCTAAACATGCCAATATTTAATATTAAATAATAAGAGTATTTATACAAGCATGCAGATTAATATGAAAAAGGCCACTAAGACATATGCCAAAGAAAATTAAGTACATGAGTGAGCAAAAGTGAAACCACTGAGACATGTAGCAAAGCAAGTTGAGCACTAAGAGAAAGGCCACTAAAGCATGTGGCAAAGCAAAACAAATATTAAAAACTGAACTGAAGTAGAAGTAAGCCTAAGATATAGTACTGCCATAACAGAAAGAAGCCATGCAGGACCTCCGAACTAAAAGTTCAACATGTGTCCATCCTAGACATCCGCAGAGCTTAGTCCGAGTTGAACTTGTAGAATAAGGCATGTATCCATCCTAGACATCTGCAGAGCTAGGTCCGAGTTGAACTTGTAGAATAAGATATGTGTCCATCCTAGACATCCGCAGAGATAGGTTCGGGTCTATTTTATAAGAAAACTAGAACTGAAGAGGTAGACTGTAACAACCCTGGCCGTTACTTTGCTCAATTAAGATTAATCTAAGTCTTAATTAAGATTCTAAGTCACTAATCAAGTGATTTGGAATTCATCTTTGAAACCTAGGTCAAACCAAGAAGTCAACAAAGTCAAAACAAGAATTTTGGAAAATCCCAAAACCTGGAAATTTGACTTTTTATCTAGACCTCAGAATAAAAATCTGACTTCACCATTGCGTTAAGAACACCCAAATTAGCTAGGGGTGAAATTTTGGAGGCATTTGGAAGTCGTTGATTTTTCATCGAATATTTTAATATTATTTAAATACCCTAAATAATCAAATAATTAAATACTCATTGAAACAAAAATCCGAGTGCGCCATTGCGTTCCTCACCCTTCAATTAGCTAGGGGTGAATTATTGGAAATTTTTTTGATTTATTTAATAGGCTAAATTTAATTAATTAAAACTGAATAATTTAATTTAAATAATATTATTTAATTTTAGCAGTTAACGGCGCCGTCCGTATTAAGTAACGCCGTTACTGTTTAAATTAAGCTCGCCGTCAGGATCAGACGGTGATCCTTGACCGTTCGATCTTCGATCGAACGGTCCGTGCCCTTCGTCCTCGCGGCTTCCGCGTGTCGCGAGAAGCGACACGTATCGCGCAGAGGACCCTCCGCGCGTCACCTCCCAGCCTCTCCACCGCCTCCAGCCACCGCCTTAGAGCTTCCATAAGACCCTAAGACCTCAGTTTTTGCCCGGTTTCAAACCGGAGGTCCAAAAACCTAAGATCGAACTTCGACTTTCTTCAGCCGTTCGTCTAAAGGTATGCACAACACCTCTAATATTCATCAAAGTTTGCATCTAAAGTTTCGTTTCTCAATTTCATATGCTTGATTGTTCATCTAACGGTTCCGATTGAGTCGATCAGGTTGGGTTAGCTCAGATTTGCAAAGTCCTAAACAGTACAAACCGTTAGCCGAACTTAGGGAATTTAGGGTTTACGTTTGCCGGAGTTGTATGCCTTCTCCGGCGGCGTTTAGGGTAGCAAATGAAAGGTCTCTCCGAGACCTTTCGATCGGTGTATGGCTCGTCGTCTGGCACCGCCGTCTTCGCCGTCGATTTTCAAGCCCTAGGTTCCGAGCGTCGGGGCGATCGCGTGAAGACGAAGGCATTTCGGGCCGGTCGGGTCGGCCCGGGCCTGGCCCGTGGCCCGAGCCCGCGGCGCTTCAGCTGCCACGACGGGACCCACTGCGCAGCACGCCAGCCAACCCTGGCGCGACGCGTGGCCTGCGCGTCAGCGGTCTGACCCGTGGGGCCCGCCGCTGTCTGCCGCGCCAATCCGAGGCCGCCACGTGTCCTGCACTTAAATCAAAACTTTATAATATTATAACAGATATTAAATAATTAAAATCGTATATATATATATATATATAAATATAACAGATAAATTAATTTAATTTTATCAGCAATTATTAATTAAATTATTACCAAACTTCAAACCTAAATAACTCCTAAATTACTTATCCAAATTATGCAAAATTATATACCATTGGATTCAGCAAAAATAGAGGAATATTATGGCATTATTAATTTTGCATTTGGACCTGTATTTAGCAAAGTTATTTTTAGGGTTTAAAGTTAATTTAAAATAAATGTTACAAACCTTATTTAGCTCATAACTTTGTACCCAATGATCCAACCATACCTAATATGGGTCTTAAAGTGATCAAAAAACCCTAAGGATTAATTTGATAGTATTTATCTTGCTGTTTGGATTAGTGTTTGCCTAATCACATTTAGGACCTAACCCTAATTAGGTTAATTAACCCTAGAACTTCAATTGACCATAACTTGGTCAATTGAGCTCCAAATTTGATGATCCATAGGTCCATTTAGATCAGAAGAACTTAATTTTCATTAATATGTAAAAATATTTTAGATCCAACGGTTAGATTTGCTAATCATTCACTAATCACCCTAAATCCTAATTAGGTCTTAACTTAGTCAAATTAGGTCCAAATTGAGCCTACTACATATCATTATAATCAGTGAGCTATTTGTAATTCATAGTCATTGATTTTGCTTAATGTGGATACTAATTGGCAAAGTTAGGTTTTTGACCTATAGTTAACAATTCCTTAATTAATCTTAAACCCTATATTTTTTTTGTATTAGCCATAACTTGGCCAATACTTATCAGATTTCAGCAAATTTAGGTTTTATGGGAAGCTTAGGCAGTAAAGAAGAATAATCTAAAAGAAAATTTAGCTTTTACTTAGTAAAATTACTAAATTGCCCTTATGAGTCAAATTCACTAATTTGATCTCATATGGCTTATTAATCACCCAAAATTGACTTAGTTGCTGTCTAATCTTATATTAGACAGTAAGAAACTCTTTCCAAAAGAAAATTTCAGAATTTAAGCCCTAGATCAAAATTTGATCTTTTGAACCCTTAATTAGGGGCAAAATGGTCATTTTGCCCAAAATTTAGGGTTTAGCCTTTAAAAGCCCTAATTTCATTTTCAAATCACTAAATTCAGTAAATAGAATGGCTCATAGCTGAAATTATTCAAATTTAAGTCTAAATTAGGTTTTGATTAAAATCCCAGAATTTGCTCTTTAAGAAAATTCCTAAGTGAATTATGAGTGTTTATCTTTCCTTATTCATTCTTAGACTCATCCTTAGGTCTTATAACATTAGTTAGGATGTGTGTCTTGAGAAATAGTCTTAGTAATTAAGAGTTTTATTTCCTAAGATTAGGAATAGATCTTAAGTTAAAATTCATCTATTGAGTAAATTGGGTTACTCAATTAGATGAAACCTTGAGTTTTCTAGTTTTATAGATTTTCTTAGTTTATTAAATGATTATTTGATCTTTAAACTTTAGAACTAAGAATAGAGATCTGTCCTAATGAATTTGATTTATCATTAGGATTTGCCTTAATCTAATCTGTGAGATTTTGGTTCTAAACCTTAGACCCTTAGTTATACCTTTAGATTAAGTAATTAGACCCCATCATCTGGAGTCTAATTCTTAAATCTTTTCATCTTGATTTGGCTAATCAAGATGAGGTTGGGATGAATTAAATTACAAAAATTAGGTCGCTGATTATTCATTTTTAACCAAATAGTCGTCTTTTGATTAAGTTATAATTAGGACTTGGCCAGTCCTAATTATCTTCAACAAGTAGGTTTCGTGATTCTAAGTTACAGAATGTGTAAGAATTGATAATTCTGAAACTTATGTAACTGAGTAGATAGAACGAATAAAGTAGATAACAAAGGATATCACCTGTGTTCTAGATGGAGTTTCTTGCGCTTTGAATTTTTGATGCTTCGCATTCCTTGATTTTGAGCCTTATACCTTGAACATGTATTATGTACATAAGATATTTTGATAAATATCTTATGTTAATTTGGATCATTATTTATAAACAGCATTATGTTCGTTTCACAAGTGGTATGTAAGGTGTAGCTTGATTAGTATACCTCTTCGATCAACCTGTTCGGGGTCGGCAACCTTTCGAGGGTTTAATGTCCGACAGTCTATTGGCCATGCCTAGTCCGAGTGATAGGATGGATAGACTCTCGCCCTACTGACTACATAGTCAGGATTCTGATATGGATATACTAATTCAAGTACACTTACATTCAGTTCTGTCTTAGCTCATCAGGCTAAGAGTTTCAGTAATGTTCAGTTCAGAGTTTCTTAGCTCATCAGGCTAAGAATTGCTGAGTTCATGTTCAGTTCAGATGACTTATATAGTTACTATAGTTTCAGTTTGCAGTTACTGTTTTACTAGTATATTCTGCATTTCAGCACTGTTTTACTTACAGCTTTCTTGCACGTGTTTTTATATATATATAGGATGCTAGTTTTACTTACTTTTTCATATGCTTACTTAGGATGATAGTGTTTCAGCTTTATACTTTTGTACTTCACTTAGCATAATCTGTTTGATCATGAGCATGTTTAGGTTGTACTTTTCTTTTACTTTTACTTATCTGTCCTTGTTGTAGTTGCTTGGAGGAGGTATGTTTTACTTCCTATTTGTTTAGTTATAAACTGAAGTTTATAACTTATTACTGTTCTTTTGATACGCGTTTCTGCACCTATTTTGCTCAGTTCTGTTTTATGGTGATATCTTCTTAATTTAATAAAATTGTTTACCCTAAAATGTACTTAGACTTGTTGTCTAACCAGATTTTCTTTTGTTGGCTGGGGCCCTACCATTATGAAACTGATAATGGTAGGTTCTGAGTTTGTTGGTTTAGCAGATCCAGTGGAGAGTTTGCAATTGGAGGAGGAGTCCGTTCCTGAAGATCTGTAGCTTAGTTTTCTATTTTCAGTGAGGTTGAGAGTTTTCTTTCAGTTCTTTTAAAACTCATTAAATGTTGTAATAATACAGGATTATTTTTCTTTTTCAGTACTTTACTTATTCTGTATTGTTGTATTTATACTGTATTGGATGGATGTTTTGTTTTATGCTTCCGCACTCTGAGTTCATGTATGATCATTTAGTGATAGTATTTCTGGATTGAATGGCAAAGTCCTTATTTAAATTGGATTAGGATGTGTGACTAATTCAATCTTAAGTGGGGACCTTGTCATTTGGTGACCCCTCCACCGTAATCATGTTAACTTTAGGGTTAACAGGACCACGGCGGGGCAGGGCCGCCACATAGACTGAGCTAGGACATACTCTACTAACTAAAAGCACTAAAAGAACTGAATGAATGCTATGCTTTTCAAGTACTAACTTAGGAAGTATCATCCATATCCTAAGTTCTCCTATTATGCTCAAAGATTAAGGCTCAATATTCAAGGGGTGCAAAGCAATCTAAATCAAAATAAGCAAGAGAATTAATCTAAACTTATATGATACCTATTATTATTTAATTTATCCAACTAACTATTCTGAGATTATACGAGTTTAGGATCTTCAATATCTAGCTATCGAGTAAAATCCCAGATTCCCGACCTTAGTGTTAACATTAGAACTTAACCAGTTCTAATTTATAATCAGATGATGACTATAAATGATTAAAGTAAATAAATCAATGACTTAATTATTATTATTTTCCTCTCATAACCCAAATCTTGATTAACCAAATCAAGATTAAGGATTCTAGATCCAAACTCCACTTTGGTGTTCAAATCTTGAATCCAATGTAATATCCTAATAAGGATCTAGGGTTCACACTTAACATCCAAATTAAAGATAAGGAATCTTATAAGCTGAAGGATTCAGAAACTAAGATCTTAATTGAAAGGTTGTTCTAATGTAATAAGATAAGCTAAGAATCTAGGATCTATATTCAATCTTTAAAATAATTATATTATCTTATAGATTGAATCAATCCTACACCTATAAGGAAGGTTTCAAAAGGATTAAACAATTAATCAAGCAAGGAATTCCAAATGAAGGTAACTCAATATAATTAGAATATCTAAAATCTAAAATCTAAGATCTAAGATTTGATCACTTTAGATCTTAAGCTAAAACTAGACTTAGGAGTTTTACAAGAATATTTTTCTTAGGATTCAAACTTATTGATCAGCTTAGTTGAGCTATTAGACTAGGGGTCTAATGCCTAAGGGTAATTAGGTTTAACTCTTAAGACCAGTCCCGAGCTCGCGCTGAGTCGATCGATTCCAGTCGAATCGATCGATCAGGTCGAGCCCAGTTATTGCAACCAGTCTGCAATCACTCTGAAAGGGATTGGGACTCTTGATGAGGGACCAATGCTTCAATAAATCGTCACTATTCATCGGCTGAAGGGCCGACTGCCAGTGCTTTTCTAGATGACGATCACGCCATCTGGTCTACTGCCAGTCCTTCCCAATACTTTAGCAGGTAGGCCAGACACTGGGGTGTGATCCTATCACAGCACCTAGAGTTCAATTGAGGGAGAGTCGAGCCTAAACTAGTTCAATAGAAGAAGAGACAGAGGTTGTACCTGGAGCTTAAGTGTCAGAGGTACTGAAGAGATGTTTGGAGCTTCTTAGAGAGTCGTCGCAGCCTTCCAGGGGGGCTGAACACCAAACTGACCCTCTATTAGCAGTGCACAGTAGGGAGTTCCAATGGGAGGCTTCGACCGGCAGCTGGGCTTAGCAGGGACGGCAGGAGCTCCAATGCTTAAATGCCAGGGAAGATAGTGAGCAGCAGCTTCACTGAAAGGGCTACTGGGGTTATTTATAGCCAGGGAAGGGCTAGGGTGGATGCCATGGTTAGGAACCATGCCGCAGGCTTAGGACGAGCTATCTACACAGCACACCCCAAATGGGATTAACCCTAGCCTCGAGGTTGCCTGGGAAGGCTCGGCCATTAATGGGATGATTTTAACGGCCTAAGGAGTGAGGCTGAGGACTGGCAGACAGGATCGATGTGGCGAATATTTGCGAATCTTCGCGGTCAGGCTGGGAGTCGAGCGGGGACGATGATGAACACCTGAGATTCGCCCTCAGTCGTCTGATCACGCGACCATTGAAGATGAATGGATGGATGTGGGTTTCTATTAATCGAACCGCGGAAGAGATCTCGATCGTTCGATGCGGGATACTGATCGAGCGGACAGGATCAGATCATGGCGCGGGGTAGTCCGAGCTGCAGGATCGAGTGCGTTATGATGCGTGCTGAGGCCTCCATACGACGGGTATGCTACCCCGCTGTCGGGACCCCACAGCGGATCTGCCACGGTCCCGACATCAAATCCCGGAATATAAAAAAATATATATAAATTAATTTAATTAATTTTAATTCATTTAATCAATTTCTTAATTTCTATTAATTATTAAATCCAATTTAGAACTAAATAAGCTCCAAAAATTCACCCTTTACTAATTAGGGTATGAGAAATTCAAAAATAAATTCAGATTTTAATTTAGAGATCAATTTAATTTAAGTAATTTTCAGGGTTCAAAAATAGGCAAAAATACCAAAATTCTCAATTAAGCTGCGATTGATTTCAAACTTCTATGATTAAGTTTAAATAATCCATTGAGTCTAAGGGTATCAAAATTAGGACTTAATTTAGCTTAATTAATCTAAACTTAGCTAAGGTAACAACTAGGATTGTTACAAGATCTCCCTCTATGTCGACTGCAACCTCGCCCGACGAACCAGGTACCTCAATTTGCTCGATCTGAGCCATTGAGGCTCGGACTCCTCTCCTTTTGATTCGTTTGAATGTGTATTATCAAATCTAACCCAATGCGATCATGATTATGCTTCAAGCTAGCCTCAATCGGTCGAATCGATTGGTCGGGCTAAACCCGTAAAAGGGGTTGGGTCCAAGTAAGGACCCAGCGATCCAGTCCACCTCAGACTTTCAGGCCAGGGGGTTTCGATCCGCCTCATTTATAAGAGAGATAAGAACACAAATTATAAGATCTATTCAAATGAGCTAAACTGAACTTAAATCTTAGATCTATACAAATGATTTAATTTATTTCTATACAAATGATTTAATTTATTGAGAACTCAATAAAAATTCTTAATAATATATCTTGCAATAGCTCAAGAACTTCTGCATCAATTGATGTTGGAACCTAAAGCTTGCAGCTATTCTCTGATGATCCATCTCACATAAAAGCTTATTGGAGAAACTCACAGTATTAATCTACACAGTAAAGAGTTAAAAAAGAATAAGACAATGATTTAATGGTGTTTTAGGTTACCAAAAATCATGGAAACAAAGGAACGGTCGGAGACATCAATAGAAACGACGATCCTCAGTAGGGGGAAGAAGGTTATTACAGTTGGCATGGGGTCCTTCCCAAAGCTCACAATTAGTGAGCTCGATAACAAGAATTAACAGGTCCTCTTACCGAAAGAAGGGGATAAGTCTGCAAGCGGGTTAGGGGTTTGCCGATGAAGGTCGCACGAACCCTCGATCTTCATGGTCGACAACGCTTTCTTGATCTGAAGGTGCTGTTATCGATGATTTTGAAGGAAAGAAGCAATGATGTGATCAACCTCTTACGTCGAATAAAGGCCAATGGGTCAATACAGGTTTTGGTGAGCCTTTGCGCAAAATGGAGGAAGTATCGGTGGTCATCCAAGGAGGAGGGTTTCGATCTGCCTTTGCGAAGTGGAATGGGGTCGATCAAATGATAGAAGATTTGTTGGAGGACAAGAATCACGCAAGAATTTGCAATTTGTTTTGCTATAGGGCTGCTGTAGAGCCCTTGTATTGATTCTTGAGACATTATAGGAGATTGAATGGCTACCACTTTCCCGAAACCTTTAAGCTTAGCATGATCATCACCCATACTCCAAATAAAACTTGGCCAAATTGAGAGTCTCGATGAGACGAACGAATCCTGTGTGCCAAAAGAATTTTGACATATAATTTATTTATAATAATTTTTAAATGTAAAAACTTTGAAAATTCATTATGGACAACGCTCAATTTTTTTCAATAAGATCCTTGCACTGCTCTCATATATACAAGTATTTTAATTTGATTTTTTTTTTACTTAAATCGTGATCCTAATTTTGACTTAATTTATTTGGATTTGTGTTTAATTAACACCATAACAAATTTGGGTTGTCACAGTTTAGAACACCCTTAATTGCATGTGAATTCTATTATGTAAGATATGTTAGTTATTGTTGAACCCAATGTAACAACTTAGTTAGGCTAACTCTCGATAGCCTCGAGTTGCACAATGTTGCATAATGAAAACCAAGTGAGAAGACTTTAAGATATTTAAAGTGCTAGACATGGGGCTTTTGGGGATGACTCGTAGGTGTAGAAATCAAAATCATATCAAGGGTTGATCCGTGATGAGAGAACCCTAACTTGAGTGCATTTAAGTTATCCCGAGAGTTTAGGATAAGGTTTTTATGCACATAAGAACTTCTAAGGTGTAATGAATGTCTTAGACTTAGTTTGGAGCTCAGGGATTGGCCATAGGGGGAGAATTTGAATTGCACAACAAACACTAGGAACTCGCTAATCAAGTGGGTTAGCCAAAGAGATTTTGATACCCTCGATGGGGAAGGTGTATAGCATTAAGACCCGATAAGTCTTATGGATATGATAAGTAAAGTTTATTGAATCCAAAGCCACCATAGATCTGATAATGGTCATTAATAATTTGGGAATTACTTTTCTTGTGAAAAATATTATAAAATGTATTAAATTAATTTAGAATATATTTTAGCAAAACTTGATAAATATGTCTAAATTCAATAAATTTAGAACCAAAATGATTAGTAATTTAAGAAACAATAAACTAAAGTAAAATTTAAATTAGGGAAATTAGGGAAATTTAAATTGTTGTTTCCTACAATTTAGCTCTTATTATCAAAGTATATACATTCAAGTCAATAACTCTATTAAATTCAATATTTTTGGTTAAGGCACTCAGATTGTGCCTTAATACTTTCTTATTCAATAAATTTTAAAATATAGATCATGCTACTAAATAATCCTAAGTATGGTTATTCTTAGAATAATTCAATCTTAAACTCTTAATTAGTTAGTTTAGTAAATTAGGATAACTTAAGAAAATAAGTGATATCACATTTGTAATTAATTGATTTGAAATTGTTATCACTGCAATACTTTGAGACATAATTCTTAAACATTTAGATAAGTTTGTGCATAAACTATTTAAAACAAAAAAATAATTACAAAGTTTGGTTGTTACAAGTTATAGAGAAATAGTACAGCTTCTAGTGTGGCAATTACCATTTCTATCAAAGCTTCCAGTTTGGTCGTTGTAATTTATATTACAGTTTAGTCATAACTTCAAGTCTAGCAGTTACTATTTTTATTACAGCTTCCAATTAATCGTCATAACTTCTAGTATGGATGCTAAGATTCCTATTGAAATGCTGTCACAAGTTCTTACAAAAAACATTACAGTCTTCAATGATTACTCAGCTTAGTATTGGTTACAATCTTTAGTGATTATTCAATTCAGATTTAATTATATTCTTAAGTGACTGTTTGGTTCTGTTCAGTTATAGTTTTGAACGACTATTCAATTTAATTTACTTTTATTACAATCTTTAATCACTATTCAACATGTTTAGTTAAAGTTACAATCTTCAACTATTAGTTTACTGCTACTTTAGCTCTTTCAATTATAGTATAGTTTTACTTAGCATATATTTTCGTTGAGCATATTCAGTTAGGTATTTTATTTCAGCTCTTTTATATACTTTTAGTTTTCTTATAATTTTTATTACTACACTTACTTTTCAATTTTATGCAATTGCTTAAGAATAATTTGTAAATTATGATATCTAAAAATTAAATAAAACCCTTAGCACTTAGACCTCTGTGTTTAACTAGATTTTCATTTTCTTTCAATGTGTTATGGTATGTGATACAGACATACCAAATCAGGAAGCGTTGGAGGACCCCTCATACGAGATTGAGTTCAATCAGGTGGAGTAGACAACTTGGCTACTTTTACATTCAAATTTTTTATATTATTTTAAGTAAGGAAGATGGATATTTATTTTTAGCTTGTATTAAAATTTCTAGATGATTTTTTATTTTTATTCTGAGACACATGTAATCCTAGATGTATTTTTTAGATGCATGGAAATATGGGCGATGTCTTTCTTTCTTTTCATTTATAACTAATGTTAGTTTAGCCATATTAGCCCAATGATAGACTGTAAATACACGTCTGCGCTCACACGCAAGTGTATGTGGTATGAAGTAATAAGTGGAAAGTTTGAGTTTCCGAGATTTATCGAACCACAGAGAATTGGATATTCTGTTACTAAGGCATATCTATTATCACTAATGTTTAAGCTATGGATATTTTGTTTCAGTTAGTTTTTAAACAAGCATGACAATCACTTAATAGAAAATAAGTCAAGTAAAAAGGAAGAGGAGAGTTGGGTGTCTCCCACATGTCATGATAGTTAACATATGTATGACGATTCATCAAGCGTTCATCTTTCCTTTACTTAGATTTTAATCAAGTGAACATTGTCCATCCTTGAGTTTTATCTCGAAGAATAACAAGTTCAAACCTTGTGCACGGAATGAACACACAGTCTGTTCTATTTCAGCACAAAGATCCTTATAAGATTTTAGGTTTGTAGTTTTTTTATCTCATCTCTTGATCATGGAGATGAGGGTTGTTGATTTTTAAAATCTTATAAGTATTGATTTCACTAAGAGCGTCACACGCATCACACATAATTGAGATGAGAGATTGATTTTATTGAGCTCAATGACTATTTCACCTCATTCATGAGCACACAATGATTCCATTTCCTCCCTTAAGTATGCTGAGCAACAGAGCTCAATTAGTTGGTCTTGGCATCACTCGCATCAACTCTTTAGTTGAGCTTAGATTAAAGTGCACTAAGCTCAAGAACTTTCTCACATAGTTCTAAACTCTCATGCACTCATTAATCTAGCATTTAAACCAAGGTAAGCTAAGAAGAACAAGAAAATTTAG
Organism: Gastrodia elata; assembly: GCA_016760335.1. NCBI lineage: Eukaryota > Viridiplantae > Streptophyta > Magnoliopsida > Asparagales > Orchidaceae > Gastrodia > Gastrodia elata. Next base: position 43,667,980 of record CM028672.1, on the reverse strand, counting down.
TCATTGAGTTCAATAGTTCTTGTCCTTTGGTTCACATTCAAGTCCACAATAATATTATATATTTCTTTAGTAAGGCATTAAGTTCACAATTTTTATTAATACTTGAGGAAATCTTCATATATTTTATAGTAACTATCAACACATATGGGATTGCCCAACCCTCCCCAAGGAAGGTTTAGTTCTCCATTACAAAAGAGATTAAAAAGAATACATACATGGATAAAGACCATTTCATGATCAACTAAGAAAGGAAATTACAAAATAAGAGTTTAGAAAATACTAGGAATGTTCTTTTGGGAAAGTTCTCTGGACTCTTCTTCTCCTTGCTCGAAGTGCTTTTCTTAGGTCCCTAGTGCTACCTTTCTCCTCCTTCTACTTAGCAAGATGAGCTCTTCCACCCTTGGGAAGTTCTTCTATTCTTCTATACAACCCTCTCTTTACTTAGGTGAAGTGAGCAAATTTTGGAACGTCCCTTAAGTCAAGGGAAGTGGTACTTATAGAAGAGGGACTGCTTCTTCATTTTCCATGATCAAAACTAGCAATGATTTGAAAATTCTAGAGCAATGATGGAAAAATCCATTTGATGGATGAGGTGACAAATGCTTTCCATTGTTTTAGCCTTCACATCACCTCAAAAGACCATTTTCTCATTTAAAAAAGGAGCTGCAGCAAGAGGAATGATGGTTGGAGACAAGAGGCTTGTTGAAGGTCTTGTCCCAGCTGCAATTAATGCTTCTGTCAGACAAAAATACAGCAGGCCACTCCAGCATATTGTAGCGCGTTGCATCGCGTGATAGCGGAACTTTTTGCAAATTGGGTCATTGTGGCGTGCATGGGCGTTCTGGAACATATAATGAAGGGCCGCTGGGGCGCACTGTAGCGCTGGCGATTTTGCAAATTGGCCCGCTGCAGCATGATGAGGCGCCCCATTTCACAAATTGGCCCGCTGCAGCGCGCTGTGGCGCCAGCGCTTCGCAAAGTGCTCCGCTGCAGTGCGTTGTGGCGCCAACGCTTCACAAAGTGCATCGCTGCAGTGCGCTCTAGTGGAAATTCTTACAAAGTGCTCCGCTGCAGAACGCTGTGGCACCAATTTTTTGCAAACAGGCCCGCTGCAGTGCACGGTAGCAGTTTTTTTTTTAGAAATTTTGGAAAATTGTCTACATTGCTCAGAATTTGTTAGATAGACATTTTTCCTGAAAAGAATAGAAAAATAGGATTAAGGAAGTAGTTTAACATAAGAAATGAATGGGATTTTACTTTAATTAGGGTATAAATTATGGATTCATCACACCCCCACACTTAAACTCTTGCTCGTCCTCGAGTAAGCTTAAAATGGTATATTTCTATTTCTTAGGTGTGAAAGTAAACAAAGGATATCAATTAGATTTTGATGAGAAATTTAAGGCATGTGCTTAACTAAAATGACCAAAATCATTAAGTATTAAATTTTCAAATTTTGGTTATGAACTACAATATTAATAAATTAATCTCCAAGTATTTGTATTTATACTTGTTACTAGGTAATGGGGGAGGTTCCTTAAAATACTTAGACTAGAGAGATAGTGAAATAATCAAGAATTTTGTGCCATATGTGCTCCTTCTTATGAATCACAAAGATGATTAGATTAAAGGAGATATATTTTTCATCATCCTTTTTTATTTCTTTCATTTGGGAGAGATATTTTTCATCATTCTTATTTTTATATTTTTTTTTTCTTTTCATTCTTAGGGAGAGATATTTTTCTTCATCCCCACATCAATTCTTTGTGATCATGAAGTCCTACGGGAGCATAACACACTCTTTTAGATTACTTATCATAATGTCTAATTTTTAGGTCCAATGCTTTCCCCCACACTTAGTCCATAGCATTGATTTAAACTTTTGGAGATTAAATTAACCTAAATTTAGATTACTTATCTAAATAATTTAAGCATTTTCAGAATTATCAAAAAAACCAAGAAATATTGGAAATTGTCAAACAGTCTCCAAGTTGAATAAAATTCAAGGTGAAGGCTCTTAACACTATTAAAAGAGTAATAGAAAAGGTTTGGAATCAATTATGTTACTAATTGATAATAACAACATGATGGTTATTACATCTGGTGCCTCTCAGTCATCGTGGATATAGGGATTTGATCCACTTCACCTCCGGAGGGTGTAGGGATCGAGCTCTGGCCAAATGGTATACTCTATGAGGAAAATTAACTCCTCACATAAAACCCTAGATGTATGCATAGGGCCAAATCGAATGAGTAGCCATCTAGAGATCATGTGCTTCCAGAGAGGGCTTCATGGAGGAATTAATGCGTCTTGACTCCGTGTGTGGCAGCCGCCCCTTAATCAATTAAGTTTAAGAGATGGTCGTCATTAAATCACGGATATTAAACCATAAATATATCCATGATACTAATCATGAGCTGAGCAAGATCCTGTCATAAATATATATATAATATAGAGGAACAGGGAATAAAGAAAAACATCCAGACATATTCTACATATATCCATTCACATATAAAATAATAAATATAGAAGAATAAGAAAGCTTATTATTATAATTTTTATTAAATATGGGCAAAGAAAGCTGAATCATATCTCCTTCAGCAAGCTGCACTTTACTTTAACCTTCTATCAAGCTAATGCTCAAGCGTTGGATCTGACATATACTCCTGATCTGCCATATGTACATATATGACACAACATAGCCAAAAAAAGAGAAAATTTGGTTAAACATATTGTGCAAGTACATTTTAGGCTGCTTAAGTTTGTGAGTTTTATGATATCACTATTTTACTTATACTATAAAGCAAGCAAGGCATATGGGTGTAACAAGCATACAAAGGAAGGAATAAACTATAAATAAAAGCATTTATAACCAAGCAACAAGTGAGGTAAGAGAATATAACTCAACACTAAAGATGTAACAAGGTTAGGCATATAAGTATAAGAAAAGTAAAGAAAATACTGAAAAAAATGCTCATCCTAAATATGCTTATGATCATATAAATTATGCTAATTTTAAAAGAAAATAATATAACTGTGGTACATATAAGTAAGAAGAAAGAAATCTAACATCCTATAAGTATATAAGTAAGCAGGTAAAGTAAAGGTTAACTGCAGTAAAAAGGTAATAGTAAAATAATAAATAAGAATGTGATGACTGCCATATCAGAAGGGTTGGCCAATTGGGCCACAGTAAATTCTCATAGTTTTTTTGGGCTATGGCAGAATTCTCATAGCATTTCTAGGCTATGGTAGAAACAAAAACAGAACTGAGGAGGCAGAAAATATACAAACAATAAGTTTTAGTTATTTTACTTTACTTTTATTGACACATCCAGAAGTGGCTGAGGAGTCAAGCATGTCTGGAAGACTGTTTGGGTTCCAATTTAACACAACATTCCTCAAGGAGTAATGCTAAGTTATCTCTTATTTCTCATAACCCTATGTCCAGTGGAGGTAAAAGTGCACAAGAACTGACTAAAAATTTAACCCAATATAAATGTTATCCTAATTATTCTATGTTTTTATTTCATGCAGCAATGTTATCTTGTATCACATGTTCAAGGAAATGATATAAAGTATAAGGAATGCAAAAGCAATAATAATTCAATAATAAGCAAGGAACTCTACTATACATGATGATATCCATTGTTATTTACTTAAGCCATTCTAATAATTCTAAGTTAAACAAGTCATGATATAACAACCCAAGTTGTTACTTAGGTTAATTAAGACTATTCTAAGTCTTAATTGAGGTTCTAATACACTAACTAAGTCATTTAGAACATATCTCTAAAATCTATGTCAAATCAGGAATCAATTGAATCAAATCTCGATTTCTGGAAAATCTTAAAACCCTAGAAACTGACTTTTTATTTAGACCTCAAATCGAAAATTCGACTTCGTCATAGCGCTCATCACCCCCAAATTAGCTAGGGGTGATGTTTTGGATTCATTTGGAAGTCGTTGGATTATCGTCGAATATTTTAATATTATTTAAATACCCCGAAAATTGAGAAAATTAAATACTCGTCAAATTAAAAAATCTGATCACACCGTTGTATTCCTCACCCCTCAATTAGCTAGGGGTGGTTTATTGGGAATTTTTAGATTTCATTTATGTTATTAAAATTAATTAATAAAATACGTTAAATTAAATATATAATTAAATTTTATATAATACATTTGACGGCGACGTTCCCTCCTCTTGACACCATCTGAGTCGCGCGTATCACCTTTGGATTGTCCGATCGATCCGATCGGAAGGTCGCAGGGCATCTTCTTCCTCCCTGTGGAGCGCCTGCGCCGCGTGTCTTGCGACTCGACACGCGGTGGCCGTCGCCTCTCTTCGCTCACAAGTGGCAGCGACCGCTTTCAACCCTACCCTAAATCCTTCTCCCAAGTTCAACTTTGATTTTTGCAAATTCAAATCATCCTGAGAAAATTCCGAGTTGACCACTCTTCCTCTCGGCATTCTTCTAAACTCCTGAAGGTACCCCACAAACCCAATCTGTTATGCATATTCAGTTCGATTATAATTCGTTGCATTATAAGATTACATTCTGTAATCTAAGATTTCAAATTTCGACTTCGCATTTTTTTTCCACCCTGCTATTTTACCTAGTTAATCCACACGCCTTCGATCTCACAATTCCATTTCTATCCTTATATTGTGCATTGTAATAAACTTATAATTTGATCAAAGGTAGGATGTTTATGTATTGATTAATCAATTTCAAAATTTTAGAGATGTGCTCCATTCATTCTTCACCTTTGCCCCGATGCATCTTTGGCATCAATTTAATCCCAGTGTAGATTACCTCAATTTTTGATCCGCACATCCATGGCTTGCGTTTTGAACCCTCTACGATTTGGCATATGGGTTGAAACCTTCCAGCGTCGGCATCCCGCTCGAATCCCCAACCCTAGTTTCCTTCGCGTCGAAACTTGTCGGGGACGATGCGTAGAAATTGAACCGATCCAAGCCGGACCGGTCCAACCTCGAGCCGCAGTGCTCTGAACTGGGTGTCTGAACCACGCCATTTGGGAGTCCCACGTGTCCTCCTCTTATGCGTAGGCGGGACCCGCCAGTACACGTGTCGATGGCCGGTGAATTCATGAGCTGATTTTTGACGGGTGGAACCTGTCCTAGTCTGACATGGTACTTCCCGTCTTAAATTGTGGGTCCCAGCCATGGATTTAAATTAAAAGAAATTTAATTAAATTCACACAGTAATATTAATATAATCTGATTTAACTAATTAATCAATAAATTGGCAAACTTTAAACACTTGTAGATTTCAATCCAATGATCCAAATGCTACAATATTATATATCAAATTGATCAGTAAAATTAGTAGAATAATATGAGACTATCAAATTTCTAGTTGGAGCTAAATCTAATGTAGTGATATTTAGGATCCCTAATTTAACCCTAAATATTCCAAATTTTCATTTAATCATAACTTCGCAACACTAATCCAAACCTATTGAATATAGGTCTAAAAGTGATCAGAAAACCCTTATGATTAACCTAGTAGTATTTATTTTGCTGTTTGGACTAGTTTGAGCTTAATCACTTTTAGATCCCAACCCTAGTTAACCTATTTAACCCTAGACCTTCGATTGACCACAACTTGGTCAATTGAACTCCAAATTAGATGATTTAAATATTAATTTAGATCAGAAAAACCTAATTTATAATAATCTATAAAAATATTTTAGATCCAATGGTTAGATTTTACTAATCAACCCTAATTACTCTAAAACTTAATTAGTAAATATTAGCAAATCTAATGATCCAAATTGGGTAATTTAAGTTTCACAGAACTCATAGAGTACATTAGAACCTAATTGTAAGGTTGGATTAGTGATTTGGTGATTAACTTTACTAATCACTCACTAATCACCCTAAACCTTAATTAGGCCATAACTTAGCCAATTAGAGTCCAAATTGAGCCTACCAATAGTCATTAGAATCAGTAAAACAATTGTAATCTACAGCCACTAAAATTAATCAATTTGGACACCAATTGGAGAAGTTATGATTTTTGACCCATAATTAAGAATCCTTAATTACCATTTAAACCCTAGAACTTGTATTGGCCGTAACTTGGCCAATACTTATCAAAATTCAATAATTTTAGGTTCTATAGAAACCTTAGGGCATAACCTACAGTAAACAAATAAAAAAATTATATGTCATTAGGGTAAAATTACCAATATGCCCTTATAGGTCAAATTCCTTATTTTGACCTTATAAGGATTAATACTAAACCAAAATTTATGATCTTACTGTCTAAACTCATATTAGACAGTAAGTAATCATTCTACTTTGTTAAAATTTAGAATTTAACCCTAATTTATAAAGATGAGATTTAGACTCTTAAGTAGGGGCAAAATGGTAATTTTGCCCAAAATCAGGGTTTAGCATTTTAAAACCCTAAAATCACATTATAAACATTTCAAACAGTAAATAAAGTGATTTACGACAGAAATTAGATAAATTCAAACCTTAATTTGATTTTGATCAGGTTCTCATTTTAAAGTCCTTAAGGAAATTCCTAAGTAAAACTTGAGTGCTTCCCTTCCTTAATCATTCTTAGATCTCCCCTTAGGTCTTATAACACTAGTTAGAATGTGTGTCATGAGAGATACTCTTAGTACTTAAGAGCTTTAAATTCCTAAGATTCGGAATAGATCTTAGGTTAGAGTTTATCTATTGAGCAAATTGGGTTACTTAATAGGTGAAATCTTCAGTTTACTAGTTTATAGATTTTCTTAAGTTTCTTTAAATGATTATTTGATCTTTAAATCTTAGAGTTTATGATTGAGATCTATCCTAATGAGTTGATTTCATTAGGACTTGCCTTAATCAGTGAGTATGGGTATTAAACCTTAGATCCTTAGTGACACCTTAAGATTGAGTGATTAAACCCCAATATTTGGAGTTTAATTCTTAATCTTTTCATCTTGATTTGGCTAATCAAGATGGGTTGGGGTTAATTAAAATATCAAATTAGGTTGATGATTTGTTTATTTAAATCAAGTAATCATCTTTTGATTAAGATATAGTTATGACTTGGCCAGTCCTAATTATCTTCAACTTGTAGGTTCGTGATTCTAAGTTACAGACTGTGTAAGAATTGATGATTCCGAAACTTATGTAACTTAGAGTAGATAGAATGAATAAAGTAGACAACAATGGATATCACCTGTGTTTTAGATTGAGTCTCTTTCTCACTTTGCTTTGATGCTTCGCTTACCTTGAAATTGAGTTTTATACCTTGAGCATATATTGTATACATGGGATAATTGATGATTATCTTATGTCAACTTTGATAATTTATAAGTAGCATTTGTTCTTTTTCTCATATTTTAGTAGGGTGTAGATTAATTAGTATGCCTCTTCATTCCACCTATTCTGGATTGGCTATATTGTCGGGTCAGACCAATCCAACTAACTGATTTGTCAGGATTTGATATGGTTATACTAATTTAAGTACACTTATACTTGGTTTTTTTGTTATAGCCTATCAGGATAAGTGCATTGATAATATTTGTTCAGATGCTAGTTTGATTAGTATACCTATTCATTTCACCAATTCTGGATTGGCTACATTGTCGGGTCAGACCAATCCAACTGATTTGAATTGTCAGGATTTTATATGGTATACTAATTTCAGTACTTTTATTCGTTCAGAGCTTCAGTCTTAGCCCATCATGCTAAGTGATACTATGTGTACTTTTAGTTAGAGTAGCTTGAGTAGCCAATACAGTTTCAATTTTGTAGTTACTATTTTACTTTACATTTTCCTACATTTCTGCACTTCTTTTATTTACAGTCTTTTCAATCTTTTCTAGCTTTATTATATAGGATGCTAGTCCTATTTGTTATTTTCACATGTATAGGATGTTAGATTGGTTTTCAGTTTTTCATACACTTGTTTACTTTTATGACACTCAGCATACTTTAGATTGATCATAAGCATGTTTAGGAGATATTTACTTTACAGTATTTGTTTAGTCTTTCTTTTGCTTACCTGACCTTATTACAATTGTTTGGATGAGGTATATGTTTACTTCCTAGTTGATTTAGTTATAAACTATTATTTATAGCTTATTATCATTCTTTTCTTATGCCTTTTTGCTCCAATTATGCTTTTATATGGGTTATGGTGATATCTAAGTAACTTAATAAACCTGTAGCCTAAAATGGACTTAGACAATAGTTTAACTAGAATTTTCTTTTGTTGGCTGGGGCCCTATCATTATGAAACTGATAATGATAGGTTCTGAGTTTCTTGGAGCAGTTGTTCCAATGGAGGACTTGCCATTGGAGGAGGAGCCTGTGCTAGAATATCCTTAGACTTAGTTTTCTTTCTGTACTTGTGAGGATGAGAGTCTATTTTTATTTCTTTTGAAACTATTTAAAATGTTGTAATAATTCAGGGTTAACATTTCTTTTCAGCACTTTACTTATTCTGGATTGTTGTATTGTATGGATGGATGTTGTATTTTATGCTTTCGCACTCTGTTTTACTTGTATGATCATTTAGTGATGGGTTCTTGGAGAAATGGCAAAGTCCTTAGTTAAGGTGGATTAGAATGTGTGTCTAATCTAATTCTAAGTAGGGACCTAGTCATTTAGATGACCCCTTCACCATAATCATGTTAACTTAAGAGTTAACAGGACTACGGCGGGGCAGGGCCACCACAGTTGGTATCAGAGAATACCATAAGGTGTCAGATTAGAATTTGTATTCCTCTCTACCTAATGGATTGTTCTTCTACCACTTGATCACTAAATGAATACTTGAGACAACATCCATGTCATTATGAGTACAACTTAGAATAAGAAGTAGGAAGTAAGGAAAACACTTCCATAATAAAACTTTAGTAAGGACTAAACTTTAAAGTCATAAAAAGCTTAGTAACAAATACTTGTAGATCTCTATGATCATAGAAATTGAAATATTAAACCTTGGGTTTTAGACTAAGAGATTAAGTTATAATTAGGAAATTCAAACTATCATAATAGATCAAAGACATAGAAAATTCAAAACTTGTATGTTAAATAAACCTCTTTAGTACAACAGCTTATTTATAGAAGATTGGATCTTCCTTATTGATTTAATAAGAACCAAAATCATATAGAATCTATCTCAAATGAAAATAGGTATTCCAATCATATTATTTCAGCATAAATCCTGAAACTTCTTCCCTCAACATGGATGATTTATCAAATAGCAACACCAACGAAGTCACATCACTCAGGAACATGGTGACTATCATGTTAGAGAATCAATTACAACAAGCAGTGATTATCCAGAAACTAGTGTATGTTCTTAGTACTGCAAATACCGATACTGAAACTCAGCCTAAGATAACCAAAAAGGATCATAAGCATAAATCTCACCAAGAGGGATCTAGCATATCAATGGAATCAATCCAAGAGTGCACTAAACCACATTTTTATGGAAGGTGTTATCATTTTGGTAGAGGTTGTTTTACATGTGGTCGTCGAGGCCACGGATATATGGAATGTCGTGCTTTCAAAATAGTTAATGGAGATATAATCCATCATTCTCGTCAGAATAAAACATGCCATGACACCTCACATAAAGATTTGGAATCAAAGTCAATTCTATCATCACCACCGCCTAAGAAAGAGTGTCCAACTAGCAGGGAGCAAATAGTTGCTCCTAAACTCCAAGAACACAATCATCTGGGAATAGAAGGAACTAATAACAGTATTGTCCCAGGTACATTTATTCAATTTTATTATTCTTGCAGTTTGAAAATTTATTTTTACTTCATATAAGTTCAAATGGTGATGATTTAATTATGGTCGTCATTTGAATCAAATCTTGCATATAAGTATAATCTTGTGATTCAATATGTTTTATCCTTAATTTGACAATTTTCTCTTTCTTAGTTTAATTCAATCAAGCCTTAGATTCCTTTAGCAAAATCATATGTTTGTGACTTAAAGAAATAGATATTTCTAAAAAGTCACTTGCCCAGTTTGGGTGAATAACTTCTCATTCCTCAGATTAAATTAATTAATATTCTTGAATCTACTATTGAATAAGTCACCAGTGTGACTTGAAATATTAACCTAGCCTATCTTGAAAATTTTAAGTATCTCGTTCTTTTGGGATGAGAACATCCATATCCTTTAAATTGGATAATTATAACCTTAGTACTTTATTTAACCAAGATGTAATTATGAATCCTAGAAGTAACCTATAATTGTATCTTATCTTAAATGATACACGATCCATTAATTAGATCACTATAACCTATATGTGTGTGCTTCTAAGATACATTATAATGAACCCAGTTTCATTCTAATTCCTAGCCTAGTAATGCAATACTATCTAGCGTTAAAAACATAGAACTCATTCTAAGTCAAAAAACTTTGTTCTTTAAAGATTAAACCTTCCAGTATTTTGCAAAGCATTGGGAATTCTAATTTTTGGATTAGAAATTATAGTTACATTCCATTGGAATATTATATACTCAGTCAAATTCCTATAATCATATTTCCTTAACTCTAGTAGGTTTCAAATTATTATTTTATATCTGCCTGATTCTTTCCACTTGAGTGATGTTGAGGATGACATCGTTCTTAAGTGGAGGAGTCTGTAACAACTCAGGTTGTTACTTAGGTTAACTAAGACTAATCTAAGTCTTAATTAAGGTTCTAATACACTAACTAAGTCATTTAGAACTCATCTCTAAAATCTAGGACAAATCAGGAATCAATTGAATCAAATCTGGATTTCTAGAAAATCCCAAAACCCTAGAAATTGACTTTTTATTTAGACCTCAAATTGAAAATTCGACTTCGCCATAGCACTTATCACCCCCAAATTAGCTAGGGGTGATATTTTGGATTCATCTGAAAGTCATTGGATTATCGTCAAATATTTTAATATTATTTAAATACCCCAAAAATTGAGATAATTAAATACTCGTCAAATAAAAAAATCTGATCACACCATTGCATTCCTCACCCCTTAATTAGTTAGGGGTGGTTTATTGGGAATTTTTGGATTTCATTTATGTTATTAAAATTAATTAATAAAATACGTTAAAAAATATATAAAATTAAATTTTATATAATGCATTTGACGGCGCCATTCGCTCCTCTTGACGCCGTCTGAGTCGCGCGTATCACCTTTGGATCGTCCGATCGATCCGATCAGATGGTCGTATGGCATCTTCTTCCTCCCTGTGGAGCGCCTGCGCCGCGTGTCTTGCGACTCGACACACAGTGGTCATCGCCCTCTCTTCGCTCACAAGTGGCAGCGACCGCTTTCAACCCTACCCTAAATCCTTCTCCCAAGTTCAACTTCGATTTTTGCAAATTCAAATCATCCTGAGAAAATTCTGAGCTGATCACTCTTCCTCTCAGTGTTCGCCTAAACTCCTGAAGGTACCCCACAAACCCAATCTATTATGCATATTCAGTTCGATTATAATTCTTTGCATTATAAGATTACCTCAGTTTTTGATCTGCACATCCATGGCTTGCGTTTTGAACCATCTACGATTTGGCATATGGGTTGAAACCTTCCAGCGCCGGCATCCAGCTCGAATCCCCAACCCTAGTTTCCTTCGCGTCGAAACCTGTCGGGGACGATGCGCAGAAATTAAACCGATCCAAGCCGGATCGGTCCAGCCTCGAGCTGTAGTGCTCTGAACCGGGTGTCTGAACTGCACCATTTGGGAGTCCAACGTGTCCTCCTCTTATGCGTAGGCGGGACCCGCCAGTACACGTGTCGATGGACGGTGAATCCATGAGCTGATTTTTGACGGGTGGAACCTGTCCTGGTCTGACGTGGTACTTCCCGTCTTAAATTGTGGGTCCCAGCCGTGGATTTAAATTAAAAGAAATTTAATTAAATTCACAGTGTAATATTAATATAATCTGATTTAACTAATTAATCAATAAATTGGCAAACTTTAAACACTTGTAGATTTCAATCCAATGATCCAAATGCTGCAATATTATATATCAAATTGATCAATAAAATTAGTAGAATTATATGAGACTATCAGATTTCTAATTGGAGCTAAATTTAATGTAGTGATATTTAGGATCCCTAATTTAACCCTAAATATTCCAAATTTTCATTTAATCATGACTTTGCAACACTAATCCAAACCTATTGAATATAGCTCTCCAAGTGATCAGAAAACCCAAAGGATTAACCTAGTGGTGTTTATTTTGCTGTTTGGATTAGTTTGAGCTTAATCACTTTTAGGTCCTAACCCTAGTTAACCTATTTAACCCTAGACATTCAATTGATCATAACTTGGTCAATTGAACTCTAAATTAGGTGATCTAAATATCAATTTAGATCAGTAAAACCTAATTTACAGTAATCTGTAAAAATATTTTAGATCCAATGATTAGATTTTACTAATCAACCCTAATTACTCAAAAACTTAATTAGTGAATATTAGCAAATCTAATGATCCAAATTGGGTAATTTAAGTTTTAGAGAACTCATAGAGTACATTAAAACCTAACTGTAAGGTTGGATTAGTGATTTGGTGATTAATTTCACTAATCACTCACTAATCACTATAAACTTTAATTAGGCCATAACTTAGCCAATTATAGTCCAAATTGAGCCTACCACTAGTCATTAGAATCAGTAAAATAATTGTGATCTATAGCCACTAAAATTAATCAATTTGGACACTAATTGGAGAAGTTATGATTTTTGACCCAAAATTAAGAATCCTTAATTACCATTTAAATTCTAGAACTTGTATTGGCTGTAACTTGGCCAATACTTATCAGAATTTAATAATTATAGATTTTATAGAAACCTTAGGGCATAATATATAGTAAACTAATAGAAAAATTATATATCATTAGGGTAAAATTACCAATATGCCCTTATAGGTCAAAGTCCTTAATTTGACCTTATAAGGATTAATATTAAACCAAAATTTATGATCTTACTATCTAAACTCATATTAGACAGTAAGTAATCATTTCACTTTATTAAAATTTAGAATTTAACCCTCATTCATAAATATGAGATTTAGACCCTTAAGTAGGGGCAAAATGGTAATTTTGCCCAAAATAAGGGTTTAGCATTTTAAAACCCTAAAATCACATTCTAAACATTTCAAACAGTAAATAAAGTGATTTATGATAGAAATTAGATAAATTCAAACTTTAATTTGATTTTGATCAAGTTCTCATTTTAAAGTCCTTAAGGAAATTCCTAAGTAAAACTTGAGTGCTTCCCTTCCTTAATCATTCTTAGATCTCCACTTAGGTCTTATAACACTAGTTAGAATGTGTGTCATGAGAGATACTCTTAGTACTTAAGAGCTTTAAATTTCTAGGATTCGGAATAGATCTTAGGTTAGAGTTCATCTATTGAGCAAATTTGGTTACTCAATAGGTGAAATCTTGAGTTTACTAGTTTATAGATTTTCTTAAGTTTCTTTAAATGATTATTTGATCTTTAAACCTTAGAGTTTAGGATAGAGATCTATCTTAATGAGTTGATTTTCATTAGGACTTGCCTTAATCAGTGAGTATGGGTATTAAACCTTAGATCCTTAGTTACACCTTAAGATTAAGTGATTAAACTCCAATATTTGGAGTTTAATTCTTAATCTTTTCATCTTGATTTGGCTAACCAAGATGGGTTGGGGTTAATTAAAATATCAAATTAGGTCGATGATTTGTTTATTTAAATCAAGTAGTCATCTTTTGATTAATATATAGTTAGGACTTGGCCAGTCCTAATTATCTTCAACTTGTAAGTTCGTGATTCTAAGTTACAGACTGTGTAAGAATTGATGATTCCGAAACTTATGTAACTTAGAGTAGATAGAATGAATAAAGTAGATAATAATGGATATCACCTGTGTTTTAGATTGAGTCTCTTGCTCACTTTGCTTTGATGCTTCACTTACCTTGAAATTGAGTTTTATACCTTGAGCATATATTGTATACATGGGATAATTGATGATTATCTTATGTCAACTTTGAGAATTTATAAGTAGCATTTGTTCTTTTTCTCATATTTTAGTAGGGTGTAGCTCAATTAGTATGCCTCTTCATTTCACCTGTTCTGAATTGGCTACATTGTCGGGTCAGACCAATCCAACTGATTAATTTGTCAGGATTTGATATTGTTATATAAATTTAAGTACACTTATACTTTGTTTTTCTATTATAGCCTATCAGGCTAAGTGCGTTGATAATATTCATTTAGATGCTAGTTTGATTAGTATACCTCTTTATTTCACCCATTCTGGATTGGCTACATTATCGAGTCAGACTAATCCAACTGTTTGAATTGTCAGGATTTGATATGGTATACTAATTTCAGTATTTTTATCCGTTTAGAGCTTCAGTCTTAGCCCATCATGCTAGGTGATACTATGTGTACTTTCAGTTTGAGTGGCTTGAGTAGCCAATACAGTTTCAGTTTTGTAGTTACTGTTTTACTTTACATTTTCCTACATTTTTGCACTGCTTTTATTTACAGTCTTTTCAGTCTTTTCCAGCTTTATTATATAGGATGCTAGTCCTATTTGTTGTTTTCACATGTATAGGATGTTAAATTGGTTTTCAGTTTTTCATACACTTATTTACTTTTATGACCCTCAGCATACTTTAGATTGATCATAAGCATATTTATGAGATATTTACTTTATAGTATTTGTTTAGTCTTTCTTTTGCTTACCTGACCTTATTGCAGTTGCTTAGAGAAGGTATGTGTTTACTTCCTAGTTGATTTAGTTATAAATTGTTGTTTATAGCTTATTATCATTCTTTTCTTATGCCTTTCTGCTCCTATTATGCTTTTATATGGGTTATGGTGATATCTAAGTAACTTAATAAACTTGCAGCCTAAAATATACTTAGACAATAGTCTAACTAGATTTTTCTTTTATTGGTTGGGGCCCTATCATTATGAAAATGATAATGATAAGTTATGAGTTTCTTGGAGCAGTTGTTCCAATGGAGGACTTGCCATTGGAGGAGGAGCCTGTGCCAGAAGATCCTTAGACTTAGTTTTCTTTCTGTACTTGTGAGGATGAGTGTCTATTTTCAGTTCTTTTGAAACTATTTAAAATGTTGTAATAATTCAATGTTAACATTTCTTTTCAGCACTTTACTTATTCTGGATTGTTGTATTTTATGGTTCCGCACTCTGTGTTACTTAGGATCATTTAGTGATGGGTTCTTGGAGAAATGGCAAAGTCCTTGGTTAAGGTGGATTAGAATGTGTGTCTAATCCAATTCTAAGTAGGGACCTTGTCATTTAGATGACCCCTCCACCGTAATCATGTTAACTTAAAAGTTAACAGGACCACGGTGGGGCAGGGCTACCATACATGATCTCCAATTCCTACTATCAAGTATAACTTAGATCTACAGCCTTATGAGTTAAAAATATTTAGAAATGATCAATTTTTAATTTAATCTAATCAATGACGCTTATAAGTTAAATAACAAATCAGTACATCCTATTTGATGAATTCAAATGATCTAAGCTAAAATTTGATCAATGTCTACTAAAGCTAATGATTATGAATTAAGCAACAAGAATTGGTTTAACCATCATAATCCAAAGGTAATTCTTAAGGACTAAGGTTCAAGTCTAAGTGGTGAATTAATGACTAAGGCAAATTTTATTAAGCATAATCAAAGCTTAATATGATGAATCTCCTAATCTTAGTCTAAAATTGAAAGATAAAATAATCATAATTAAAATATGAAAAACTATAAATTAGTAAAACTAAAGTTTCATTCATTGAATAATCCACTTATTCAATGAATGAAATCAAACCTAATATCTATTCCAAATCTTAAGGGAAGGGATCCTAAAGTTGAAGTGAGGATCCTAAAGAAGTTGCCAAGTTTTGACTCTAGGTTTTAATTTATGTTTGCATATTTTACGATTTCCAACTAAGATAATAATTACCACTTAGTTAGCAAAGAGTTCCTATGTCTTGATATCATGGTTTTCAAATACATTAATCACTAACGATGCTAAGATCTATGCAAGTGACGTACACACTGTACAGAGAGCTTAAGAAAATAATATAATTAAATGAATACAGAACTCAATAAAGTTCTAAGTACTTAATATACCCTTAAAGTGATTTGAACTTGAAGCTCGACAATTAATTGGAAAGAGATAATAATCACAGCACCTGCAATAATTGGATAGAATGCACTAGCGATAAATACATTGACATGCTGCTAGCTTAATAATAGCCCAAACCATGCGATCAGTATCATTAATGATTGGAGGGTTTATTAATTACTTAAGCATTTCAAGTATTCAAACTTGGTTTCAGCACTTATCCTATTAAAAGTCTTAGATATATATGACAACATAGCTATGATCCAATATAATTACATGCTTAAAAGATGACAATTTTGATAGATTGGTTAAACTTTAATCTTAACATTGGATGTGTCAATATTATATTTAAACAATAACATCATATTGAATACAAGGATGATATATAAATGAAGAAGTTAAATTTGTTATATATTACGAGATAAGAAAACAGCATATTACTATATATGATCTTTATTTGATAAGAAAAAATCATACGAATAAAAATCTAATAATCCAATGCATAATTTACAAGTGTTTGCATTACAGTTAATATTCCACGCAAAAATATAAAGTTGAGTGTTAAATTTTACATTAATATTAATTGTAGCAACACTGAATAATTGTAGCAACACTAAAAAGAGCAGCATTTGGAATTGTGACCTTAGCCAATTAAAGAAAGGCTTGCCAATTATATGCATCTAGTTTATTGCTTGAATTCCATTAATATTAATAAAGATTTTTGGATCATAGATTAAATAAAGTGCAAACATTTTCTTTTAGTAAATGCAAAGTAATTAAAAACAACTCAGCTTTTATCAACAAAAAAAAAAAAAAAAGAATAGAGAGAAGAAATGATCACAATAACTCACAATCAGCCCAATTACTCACACTAATGCAATGTACAATTTGAAATGCAAATCAAAATTATAAAATAATCGAGTTAGTGCTCAACAATAAACTATATGAAATATTATATTAACCACAAATCAATATAGAAAAAAAAAATTAGATGCATAAGAAATCGGATCCGTCGAAATATTATCTTAACTATGGACATAATTAATACAATCGTTGAAAGAACAGTTAGAGAGATAAAATTCTCATAACATATTTTATTATAATCAATTAAAATATAGTTATAATCTCGATTATTATATGTTTAATAATAGATTTAGCTATATAATTAATTGCATCTTATTCTGAACCTTTCTTATTCAGATTTTATGTACAGCAAATATATATGTTTCTTTGTTTTGATGGATGATAACGAGATTAACAAATATATAGTAAAGATCTGCAATTATGTCTCATTTGGAGAACTTTAAGAATTTGATTTTTATTAAATTTAATTTGAAACCTTTTATAATAAAACAAGGAATGCACAAACTTTTGCTAGGTCCTAAGTTCCAACTGATAGATGTAAAGTGCTAAGTTAGATAATTATAGCATAAATTTGTTAAATTGACAAAAAAATCTTTTAAGAAAATATGATTCTTAAGGAAGCAATACTTGAGTGAATACACAACAAAAAGTGTGCTAAAGCTATTGCATTGAGAGAGCAACTGTTCTCACATTATATGGCAAACAAAGAAAAAATAAATAAAGCTACAGCAAACTAAGAATTAAAAAAAAACTGAAGGTTAGTACTTAACTGGAAATCGGTTGAAGTGGATGTTGATCGACCAAGAAAGGAGAGCGGCTTGCGACTTCTTGTGTTCAGCCGATGGAGGGATGAAGCTCGGCTGCTCAGACAAGAGGGAGGAAGCTCGCATGCTGCGGGAGAAAATGGGCTCGACGGAGGGAGAGCTGGAGGCTCTCGGCAGCTGCTCGACATGGAAGGATGGATCGAAGCTCTCAGCTCCAAGCCGAGAGCAATGGAGGGATCTTGGCTTACGAGAGAAAGAATAAAAAAACTTTTGGCTGAGGGAGAGATTAGATTTACGTGAAATTAGGTTAGAGGATATTATATATAGACATTCTCAAATATTTAGGTGCCTCATATTGAAATCAATCATTGATCAGAATTCAAAAATTACAAACTAGATATCGAAACGAGCATCTCGACTAGACGAACCCATGCGTCCAAAAAATATCTAATTTGAATAAGTATTTTATTTTATATTAATTTTTAAGTGAAAAACTTTGAAAATTCACTACGATTAATTTGAAGCTTGAAAATTTGTGAAACTTAAACTAAAACATCCTCATATGATGCTTAACTTAAATATACAAAAATTTCTAAATTCTGATTTATATTTTATCTATTATCAGGTTCAAAAGTTTAATCTTCATAATTTATTTAGGACAATCCAGGATCTCAATTGCGCTCAAATTTTATAGGAAGATTCCCTCAATATGCTCTATTCGAGGATATTTTTAGTTGATTTTTATTCAACTTAAATCGGGATTTTAAATTTTGTCTTAATCTGCTCTTGATTAGGTCTAAATGGCCCAATAATAACTTCGGGTTATTACACCGTGAAAGTGTGACGATCGAGATGAGGCATTTGCGTGGCCTAGACATCGAGAATTTGGCTCTAGAAGTTCCCCTACTTGGCCTGTCTACGAAGGAGGGTCGAGGACAGCGACACTATCGCGTTGGGCCGGGACAGCCCAGGCCTATGCAGTGCTACAGTGCCGGCCCATCCGGGTCACGCTTGACCCGAGTCTTCTGGAATTTGGGCCAGACGATTTAATATGATTTAGGAAATAAATTCCTTTTAGAAAAAAAATATAAAATCAAAACCTATGGTTTAATAAATTAAAAAATATTCAGATTAAATTAATTGAATAACTTTACATGTACTAATCCAAATGGTATGATTAAATATATCATTTTGATTAGAAAAATATATGGAAGAATAATCTAAAATAATATTTTATTTTTTGTAATTAAAACTTCTAATTTAGCATAATATTTATCTAATCTTAATTATGGAATATTTTGATCATTTATTAGTCAAATTTCATGGTTAAAGTCTCTGATTACTCATAAGATAGAGAAGAGCACATTCATACCTTTAAAAATATTTTAGTAAGTATAAAATCATTAATCACCTCTTAAATATCATAAATATTGATTAGTGTCTAATCATAAGTTTAAGCTTCTGATTTTGACAAATTTAGTGTCAACTATTTTCTTATGTCTAGTAGAACCTATCTATAAGTTTAATACCCCATTAAAATTCCTAATTTCCTTAATCATTTTTCTTAGTCGTGAAAAGTGATTAGTGCTAATTAAGTCTGCCTTAAGTTTCAATTGAACTTTAAAGGTCTCTCTCCACTTAGGCAATATTTAACCTATTAGAACTAATTAGAATCAATTTGGAAGCTTAAATCTTGAAACCCTAATTTTTACTCTTAGGAATGGTATTTTGGTCATTTTGACCATTTAAGAGTCTTTAAACCCTAGAATTCTAAGTAAATGTTTGTAATCAATAAGATGATAATTTATGATCATTCCATGAGCTTTTGGACTTAGTTGATTGATCATAATTGTTAAATCTTAAAATTCTCTTAAAATTCACTCAAGTAATCATTAAGCTTTTATGGTAACCTTAGATCTTCTTTTGGATTTAAGAAATGAGAATGAATCTTATGAAATTAGTATTAGTTAAATTAACCACCATCCAATTCAATTTCAATATTCTTCCTTAATCTATGTCATAAGGAGAGGTTTATACTTTATCTTAATTAAGATCTTAAGTAATTAAGCCTACACCCTTAAATCTTAGATTATATTAAGATTGAATCCATTAAGTGATTAAGCTATTACTCAATGAAGTCTTTATTAAATAGTATCTTCCATTCTTGAAATACCTTTAGCTATTACTCAAATCAAGACTGATTCCTTCTTAGTGGACTTGGTATATTCAACCTATAGAATAATGAGATTATTTTATAGACTGAATATAGTTCTTGGATTTATAAGTTTTTACTTAATTATTTTATCTTTTGATTGTAGAATCAACCTTTCTAATTGAGATCATTTATCTCCTCAATCTTTCAGTCCTTAAAACTTCTCTACCCTTAGATTATGGTTTGGTGTGAGACCTTAGACCCTTAGATGATAGCACCTTTGATCTATAATCTAACTCCAATTTAGAGTTAAATTCTAAATCCCCAAATCTTGGTTTGCTTGATCAAGATTGGGTATGGGTTATTAAAATGCAATAATTAAGTTATTGATTAATTATTTAACCTTTGTAGTCGTTATTTTAAATTGTGAATTAAATTTATTGAGTTCTAATGTTTAATCTTAAGGCCATGAATCTGAGATTATACTTGATAGTTAGATATTTGAGATCCTTAGCTTGTACTATCTCAGATTATATAGAATGAATTAAATTAGATAATAATAGTTATCACATATGTTTAATATGGTCTCTTACTTAATTTGATTATTGTTGCTTTGCACACCTTGTGTTTGAGTTTTATACCTTGAATATATTAGTTGAACATTGGATAGTAGATGAGTATCCCATGCCAATTTTGGATACATAAACACCATTTACTTTAAATCATTACATTTAGATCTTCAGATATTAGTTCTGTAGAGTGAGTTCTAATTAGTCTATCGCTTTAGTTTAGTTCTTTTGTAATAGAATAGACTAGGCCTAGCTCTGTGATTGGCTAGAATGATACATATTTGATTCTATAGTCTAATTAGACCTAGCTCTATGGTTGGCTAGGATAACATATGCTAGACTTTTCTATTCAGTGGCTCGTTTAGTCAGTTTCTATTATGGCAATACTTATTTAGACACATCTCTAATTTCAATTCAATTTAGTTTCAATGGCTTTGTTTAGCCAAGTTACATATTAAAATGTTATGCATACATTTTTTATTTTATGCTCATTTTTACAATTCATTTCAGTGCAATTCTTTTCAGCTCAGTTTTGCTCAGTTCCTTTCACGTAGTAGAATGCTAATTATTTTTGTTTCAAATTTCTTATATGCTTCAGCTCAATTATTTCTATAAATCAGCATATATTCACATGATCATAAAGCATGTTAAAATGAGTTCTTACTTTCAACACTTGTAGATATATAATTATTGCTTAACTTTGTTGCAGCTTCTAGTTGAGGTATGTTATTCACATACTTCATTTTTTTAGTTATAAATGCTTTATTTATAACAATTATGTTCTTTTGTTGCATGTTGCATCTACCTAAATGCTTACTTCTTAGTAAAATGTGGTATCTTAAAATATATAGTCTTCATTAAATCAACTTAAAATGTACTTAGATAATTGTCTAATTTACCTTTTTCTTAGTTGGGGCCCTGTCATTGTGATACCGATAATGTTACATTCAGAGTTATTTGTGGAGGTAGCTTCGGGTGATGAGAATAGTCAGGAGGAGGACCTTCCTGGTACTGCTAAGGCTTAGATTATCTTTCTTTTTAGCTTGGAGGGCGAGTGTGTCTTTTGATGAATCCATAATTTATATCCTAAATAAAGAAAAAACCTCATTCATTTCCTTATTTTAAATAGCCCTCTTGATTAAATTCTGCTTATTTTCAGGTAAAAAATGAGCACAACAAATTTTGGGAAATTCTGGAGTGTTTTTGCATTTTCTGGAAGAAAACCACTGCAGCGCGTAGCTACCTTCATACAAAAGTGTAACGGCCCCAATAATTGGATAGAGGATTAATCCAGATATTGGGGTGTTACCTTAGCACCCAACACTTGATTAGAAGAAAATAAATCAAGTGTTGATGCTAAGTGGCCAAGTCACTTTTTGAGCATGTGTTAAGTTAAATGAATGAAAATGAAGATACA
Source organism: Gastrodia elata (assembly GCA_016760335.1). Taxonomy (NCBI): domain Eukaryota; kingdom Viridiplantae; phylum Streptophyta; class Magnoliopsida; order Asparagales; family Orchidaceae; genus Gastrodia; species Gastrodia elata. The sequence goes on along the minus strand of CM028672.1, from coordinate 43,646,071 downwards.
AGTAAATACAATGTTTCAAGTATTTATAATACTAGAAATTGATTAATCCACACAATCATCCCAAGCAGTTTTAAATATACAGAAGATACAACATAGATTAACAAATGAAAGTAAAAGTAACTTAAGCAATCTAATTATTACAAGGCTTTTTAATATATATGGCAAATACAAGTGAACTATATATGACTAAGCGGAAGCAGATTTCCTTAAAAGTTCTTCAAGTACTTGGACCTGCATCACCTGAATAAAAGGGCTCTTGATCTATCATATTTTGGTATTTAAATATGATAGGGCAAATCCAAGAAAAATAAAAAAGTAGTTAGACTAATTAGTCTAAGCACATTCTAAAATTGGTTATATTTTTAGATTAACAAGATATCATAATTATGATTTACAATTTAAGTATGCAGTGGTGCTATAAAAGTTATAAAGTATGGGGAAAGGAATGAGCACAATTGTAAGAAAAACAACATTAAAATTATTGAGTAAAAATACTCACTTTTTATTAAAATTCTAGCCTATTACTAAAAATTGGTAAGTGAAAGCGTTTTAAAGGCTAGAAACTAATATATGCATGAAATGTAAGCAATATATATGATCAATTGGAAAGTATGCTAAGTAAGCAATTGACATATAGTGAAGCATTAACTGAAGTTCAGCAACATACACTGTATTCCAATTAAACTGAAGTAAGTAATACATCATACTGAAAATAGAGAGTGTAAAGGAAATGAGGAAGAATCTTAGATTCTCAATCTAAGATAATCATAATCTAGGACTATGATATGAAAGCATAACTAAATAGTTATGAAGAGATCTTACAATTTGTAAAAGTATCTCTTATATCATTAGTTAAAGTTACATTTAGAAATACCTCATTTTGTAGGAGTACACAACAGAATGGGCGAGGAGTTAAGCACGTCTGCTTAACCAGATATAGTGGGGAACATGAACATTCACATTTACCCTCCCTAAAATGTGAAGTTCTAATATAAGCGCTTTCTTTTGTACTCAATTTGCCATAAGGCATTCCCCTTTAAAATTTTAAGAAAATCTTTATTCATGCACAAGGATCTTGAATACATGTTCAAGGAAATGAGGTTCAAAGCTATGCAAGCATTCAATGGATTACAAATATTATAAAGTATGTGATATCTTTTTGTCATCTAAACTTTAATAATCTACTTAATAATTGGAGTTAATTAAACTCCAAATTGACTTATAGATATTTGATCTTAAGTCAATTTCAAATAGAAGTAGAATGAATTGTAAGTTTTTTTTTATGAAATTTGAAAGATAAATTAAATTCAATTTGAAATAAAAGGAAAGCTTATCTAAAGCTTAAAAAGAAAAGAGACTATTATTCTCAGTCAAGTTGATTGAGAGTTAAACTTCAAGATGAATTATTGAAATGGATGTTTTGAATTGAGTATTAAAATTTTCTGAAAATTTTCTTAAGTCTTAAAATTCTTAGAAATTTTGGCAGAGACTCCTTTGTTTTTGTTCAAATATACAATTTTCACAATCAATCTCCAGTTCTAAATTAGAGTTCAATCCTTTTTATAGGATTGCTCATTTCCAGTTCTACAATAGAGTTCAACCCTTTTTACAGGATTGCTCATTTCTAGTTCTAAAATAGAGTTTAATTCCAGTTCAAAAATAGAGTTCAATACTTTTTACAGGATTGCTCATTTCCAATTCTATAGTAATTTCAAATACATAAAATAAACTATGCAGTTTAATATCTACTTCCTATATTAAACATCAAATAAAAAGAGATGCTGTCTAAAATCAATAATATCTGACTTTTTGCACATATAGTCTAATTTAGCATGCCTGTATTATTTCTATTACTCAACCTGTAAGGAATAATATCATTTAAAGTTAGTTTTTAAATATAAAACCAAATTCATTTGATTTCAATGGCATCATATGATTTTTTTTAAATATATGACAACATTTATAATATAACAGCCCCTAAATGTAAATGAACTAATGAAAGCATTTGAACTTATAAGATAACGACATTTTGATTTATTGAAGTAAAATGGCAACATTTAGATCTCCCAAATTACATAGCAGAATTGATCATTTGAACCTTGTAAAATAAATAATAGCATCAATTGATTATTTGACTTTATAAAATGGTAGCTGCAACATATATTTATATTTGATTTCTTATGAAATGATAACAACATAAGATAATAACATTATTGCAAATATATGGCAGCATTTGTAATGTAACGGCCCCTAATCGTAAATGAACTTAAAATGAAAGCATTTGAATTTAATAAAAATGATTACAGTATTTAGTCTAGTATTCCATTAATCTCAACTTCATCTATTGATAGCATGTGATTCCTTCTTAAATAAATGACAGTAACTATTTCACCTCTCTAGGAAACAAAAACACTTACTCCTCTTAACATTAATAGTAACATATGATATTAAGAAAGAATGACAGCAGCAGTTTGATTCATACTTTACATGGGAGCATCTTGAATCTTATTCATTTGATGGCAACATCCAATCTCTTATAATTAATGAGCAGTACATAATCCCAATAAGAGGGATGACCATATTTTTCATATTTTATTGATTTTACATTCTCAAAATGACATCATATGAAATTTCCCAAATACATATTGCATGATATAGTTCAATTTCTGTATTAATTAAAGAATACAAAAAAAAAATCCTAGTACAACTTCCACGTCTCTTAACTAAAGTAAGGCTTTGTGATTTCACTTTTATCAACTGTTCATGTATTTGTAAAGTTTGGATCTCAAATTCTCATTACATAAAATGAAAGGATTAATATATCACAGACTCCTCCAAAATAAAACATATAATCAAGATGACCAAATTGATGGACTATAATTCCTTCAGCATCATAAATAATGTTCTAGGCCTGTTAAGCATTTCTAGCACTTAGGAAAGACACAATATTGCATAATGTAAGGAATTATCTCAATGTCAACATGATTTGCTAACAAAGTATTATTAGAACTGACTACTTTTACAATTATATGTAGCATGACAAGAATCCAATATAAGGTAACCATTACTTTGCATTTATTACACTGAATGATAACGTTGCATTATTAATAATATCTAAATGATAATTACTAAGGATTACTACAAAATAATTGATAAAGATCATAATTTAATTCAAAGCATATGTAATCAAGACAAGAGGAGTAGCCCAGCAGTTTTAATTACGAATTATAAAGAATAGCAAATTTTCACTTCACTATGCAAGGAACAATAGCATTTAATTCATCAATGTTAAACTTAATGACATTAACAATCAAGGACTCAATATTAAAAACAATATTTTTGATAATTACAATGTTGTTTACAATGTGTTTTGACATAAAGTTCATAACATTAGAATTAGAGTCCAAGGAAAAGAAAATTTGAAACATTACATCATCAACAATAGCATTAGTAAGAGTAGTGCCAAAAATTTGCATCTTCAACAATGAAATTAAGCATTCTCAATGACCAAATGATGGAGCAAAGGAAAAGCAAAATATTGGTATGTTTATTTCAGTATTTCACAAAGATGAGTAAGCCATAAACTTGAATTCAATTACTTTTGATAACTTAAATAACTAGTAATATATATTCATTAGTCCTATGGTTTATGGGTAGCTTAAATCATTCATAGATATTTCCCATCATATTGATTAACTAAAAGAATTATGCTCAATAGAAATATCAGCTTTTAAACAATTGGTTTCCTTTTCATTAATGAGGATTTTGCAAATTAATGATTCACTAATATTTTGATGATATTAAGAAAAAGAAAAAGAAAACCGCAGTCATTTGAGGTGATTTGGCATAAGCAAGGTGCACTTTAAATCACATAATAATAGGAAAGGTAGAATATAAAACTTTGATCAGATCTTCATTTCACCAAATAGAGCCCCAAACAATTTGCATTTAAATAGCATTATGTCACTTTGGCTTTTCAAAATCTAAAATAGGCAACATGAATCTTTGTAATTAATAAACCATTTTTAATATGATAGCATCTTAATATCCTTACCAAAAATGAGTTTGAAGCAGCAATCTAAGAGATTCGAAATAGAATATGAACAAATCTTAAAGAAAATATTCAATAACGCATTCTTCCAATATTTTATAAACCCTAGATTAATATGGACTATATGCAAACCATAGTAAGAAGGAAGAATTGGGAGGAGTACCGTTTTCTTTGAGAATCGGCTAAAGGAAGATGCTCGGCTAGAAAGGGCTCGACTAGGGTTTTCTTACCTTTCTATCAATGCTCCTTACGAGAGAATGAATGATCGTTGATAAGGAGTAGTGGCGGCATGGGTTCGAGCCTTCCCATTGGAGCGACCAACGGTGCGATCCATGCGTCGGGGCGAAGAAGGAATTGCGTGCATATGGAGATAGGGTCGGCCGAAAGATTTAGGGCTTGCCGATCCAAATGAAGATAAGAGGGAGTGTTTTTAAATATATTTGGATATATATATATATATATATATATATATATTAATTTATTTGATTAATTTGGAAGTTTTATTTAATTAAAAATTTCATGATAATATATTTCCAAATTAATTTTTTTTTGAAAATTTGCTTTTTAGCTAAATTGAGGGTCACAGACTCAAAAATGAAGTCAAAATTTAATTTGGAAGCCATCTTAATTATTTTAATTACCGAATTATGAAAATGTAATAAAATAATCAAGAATTTTGACTTTCTCCAAAACTCACCAAAATTTCACCCCAAGCTAATTTAGGCGTGAGGAATGCAATGGCGATGCCCGTTTTTTATTCGAAAGTCTAGTTAAATTATGTGTTTTCAGATTTATCTGAAAACCAGGAAACGCTAAAAATCGACAAACAATCTCCAATCCGCACGAAATATGAGGTGGAGATTTTTAACTCTATTATAAGAGTAATGAAAGAGATTTAGAGTCAATTAGATTCACTAATAGACATGTAACAACTTCTGGTTTGTTACAAAAAGACTCTTAACAAAGATATTACTGAATTCTGGAGCATTATCGCTACGGCGCCCCATGGCGCGCTGCAGCGGGCGAGTTTACAAAACTCTATTGCTACAGTGCACCACAGCAGGAGAGTTTGCGAAACTCAATTGCTCTAGCGCGCTGCAGCAGAAGTGTTTCCGAAACTCGATCGCTACAATGCGTTGCAGCCAGAGAGTTTTTGAAACTTAATTGCTACAGCCCGCTACAGCGGAAGTGTTTGCGAAACTCAACTGCTACAGTGCGCTGCAGTGGTAGAGTTTTTGAAACTTGATCACTACAGCACGCTGTAGCGGGCGAGTTTACGAAACTCAATTGCTACAGCATGCAACATCAGGGGAGTTTGTAAGACTCAACTGCTACAGCGCACTACAGCGAGAGAGTTTATGAAACTCGATCGCTATAGCATGCTGTAGCGGTGCGCCAAATTTTTGCCAACTCAGTGTATTTATTACGGCTGGGACAAGACCACCAACCTGCTTCTTGTCTCCTAGCTATCATTTCTTCTGCAGTAGAATAGTTTTTAAAAGGAAAAATAAATTTTTCAAGTGATGTGGAAATTAAAGAATGGAAAAGAGATTGTCTTATCATGCCTCAAGTGGGATAGGCTCTGTAACAACCCTAGTATTATTACTCATCAATTAGTGACCTAATTAACTTTAATCATTTTCCATTAGTCTTATAATAGTATTAAGAGTCTCCATTTCAATTTTCATGTGATTTGGAGATCATTTGGCAATTTCCAACATTTCTTAAATTTCTGATAATTATGAGAATGCCTAATTTATTTAAACCTCAGAATCAAAAACGGAGTCCACCGTTGGACTCACCACACCCAAATTAACTATGGGTGGTATTTTGGAAGTATTTGGAAGTCATTAAATTTTCCCCAAATATTTTAATAATATATAAATATAAAGAAAATTAAGATAATTAAATTGACCTTCGATCAAAAATCCAGTTGCATTCTTGAGTTCCCCACATCTCAATTAGGTAAGGGTGAATTTTTAGAATTTTTGGAGTGCTTTTGATTATGTAATTTTGATTAATAAATAAGATATAATAAATTAATTAATTAAAGTAAATTATTTAACATATATGATATATATATATATATATTAAATAATTAATTTCGGACAATCCATACAATGGGGATCCGCTACACGCACACAAACAGTGTGATTGGGATAACTTCTTGTAATAACCCAAGGTTGTTACCCAGCTTAATTTAAGCATAATCATATCGTAATTATCATTTCATTAAGTTCGTCTAATCATTAGAACCAAACCCTGAGGGTTTGGAGCAATTCAGAGCTCAATCAAATAACTGAGAATATTTTAAAATTTAATTAATTAAAAAATTGAGGTATTTATTTTGACCTTGAAATCGAAATCCGACTTCGCCGTTGCGACCATCACTCCCAAATTAGCTAGGGGTGACGTTTTGGACGTGTTTGGAAGTCGTTGAATTTTCGCGAATATTTTAATATAATTAAATACCCCGAAAATTAGCATAATTAAATAATCGTCGGAATCAAATTCCGACTTTGCCGTTGGATTCCTCACCCCTAAATTAACTAGGGGTGAATTTTTGGTAATTTTCGGAGCGTGTTTCAAAAATCAGAATTTTTAAATAAATAAGGAAAATAAATAAGCAATCATTGAATCCCCAAATTGCAATTTCCCTATTTTTCTAATTCTCATTTTCAGCTGGCTATCACCTCAGTCGGTGCCCCATGCCCCTTGGCTGCCCATTGATGGCCTCCCTCCCTAGGCTCATGATAGCCTAGCCCCTACTCCCATCCTCCTCTCCTTCTTTAAGAAGAACCATAGCCCACTCCTCCTTCTTTTGCTGTCAAGGTAAGCTCAAAAGCTCTCTCCCATCCCCTCCATTGCTGCACCTTGAAGGAGAAGGCTCATCCCTAAGGTCTTGAAGGAAATAAAGGCCCTCCTCTTCTTGCAAGGACTAAGGTACCCCTTTACCTCTCTCTTTTGCCTTCTTCATATAGCTATAATGCTTGAATGCATCTCTAAATATCTATGTTTAAGTATGCAAGCCATTACAGCTCTCCAAGAGATTAAATTTAATGCTCTATTTTTCTTGTATTCTGTTTACCATATCCTTTATCCACATTTTTTGTATAATTAGGATGCTTCGTTTGTGCCTATTTTAGTGTCGATGGAAAGGTATCGGAAAGACATTTCCATCGATATATGGCACCGCTCACGGAATGCTCTGGATTGAGAGTAATTGAGCTCGAAAGTATGCCTTCCAAGTTTCGTCCTGGCGAAATGCTGTATGGCCCTACAGCGCCCGATTTTGCAAAATAAGCCGCTGCAGCGGCATTTCGGAAAAATTAAATAAATCTGTAGAATAAATTAATTAAACAGTGAAATTCGTAAAATGGACCGCTACAGCGGGCTGCAGCGGAAATATTTTTTTTGGAAAACTTTAGGAAATGTTGAAATAAATTGATGGAACAGTTTGCAAAATGAACCGCTACAGCTCGCCATAGTGCGCCGCAGCGGGTCGCAGCGCACCCCAGCGCTAAAAGCGCTACCGCACGCTGCCGCGCAAAAAGCGCTCTAGGGCGCTCCAGCGCCCAAACTTGCAAAATTCCCAAACTTTTCTGAAAAATTTCCCGGTTTTGGCTAAAATGGCCAAAACTTCACTATTTTGATATTTTAAGGTCCCTATGACCCTAGGGGGACTGAATTATATCAAATGTGAAGCTATTTTAGTTAAAATTAAACATTGCATACAATTCTATGTTGAAATCAAAAATTGAAATCCTATCATTTTTTTTAATAAGTGCTCAAAACCTACCTTGTACCTTAAATATATTGTGCAAATTGTTAGATATCTTAGAATTTTAGTGCCAACAATAACCCAAAATAATATTTAGGTTTTGAACCCTAGAAAATTAAAATAAATGATTAAAATATCCCTAACCTTAGTTAGGTCATAACTTGACCATTTGAAGTCTAATTTAGGTCTACTCCCAATTAAAGTACTTAGTGTGCTATATGGAAGCTATAGCTACTGAGTTTGCTGAATTTGGACACTAAATGGAAGAGTTAGCTTCTTGACCCCTCTTAACTAATGAAAAATTACTTATTTACTTTTAGAAATTCAAATGACTACAACTAACTCATTAGACCTCAGAATTTAGTGTTCTTGGACTCAACGGAATCCTTGAATAGCAACCAATACTAAACTGCATAAAATTTTAGATTTCATTAAGTGCAATTTACTAAAATGTCCCTTAGGTCAAAAATCTTAGTTGGGACCTGTAGGACCCATTTATTGTCTAAATTGAGCGAACTTACTGTAAGTTAGACAGTAAGGGATCATTTAGTACCAAGAAGCTTTAATTTGGACCTTTAAAAGTGACTTTTTAGACCCTTAGTTAGAGGCAAAATAGTCATTTTGCCCAAAATTTAGGTTAAGTGCCCTTAACCTCTAATCTATGTTTTAAATTACTAAAATTAGTATTAGAACTATATTAGAGTCATCAAAGTAAGAAAGATAACCTACTAGGTCAACTCATCAAAATTTCCCAAAATTTTTTTAAGTCTTTTCTTAGGATCTTTTCACCTCACATTAGGATCATTCTTGAGACTAGGACTAGCTCATAGGTTAGATTTCATTTATGGGATAAGTGGGTTATCCAATAAATGAATCCTTAGTTTTATTAGTTTTAAGAAATTTTACAACTTATTTTGATTATTTTATTTTTTAATCTTAGATATATGATAAGGAGATTCATCCTATTAAGTTTGATTTGCTTAATAGGATCTACCTTAATCAATAGATCACCTTTAGACTGAAACCTACATCTTATGTCTTAACTTTTTTGGATTATGTGATTAAGCTCAATCTCGTGGTGTTTAATCTATAATCAATAGTTTAGTAGATCTTGATCAGATCTTAGATAGGACGTCTAAATTCATAAAACTTTGATGTATGATTCATTGATTGAACTTGTAGTCGCGCTTGATTAAATTAGGTTAGAACATGATCAGTTCTAATCCTTTTAACTTATAAGGCCGTGCTTCTAAGTTACACTCGACAGTAGGAATTGGATATCCTGAACTTGTGTAATTTAGAATAGTTAGAATAGTTAAATTAGATAATAACAGTGTCACCATGTATAGAAGAGTCCCTTGCTTACTTGGTTAATTTTTGTTGCTACGCATTCCTTGTATTTTGTGCTTAAATTCCTTGTTCATATCATATAAGAGAACTTCGTGCATGAAATGAAAACTTAGAATAATTAGAATAACAGTTGCCTTTGGGTTCAGTATATTTAGTAGATTCTAGTGTACATTTACCCTAGTCGATAGGAGTAAGGAGTAATTAGGATGCTTAACATTACTCATTGAGGAGTGTGTGTTAAGCTTGGAACCCATATAGTCTTGCAGACATGCTTGACTCCTCAGTTGTTTCTGGACGTGTCCACAGAAACAAAGTAAAATAACTAAAAGATTATGTATTTGTATTTACTGCCTCCTCAGTTCTGCAGCTGGATTCTATTTGCCCTAGCCCAGAAAGGCTATGGGAATTTCTTTCTGCCCAAGCCCAGAAAGGCTTTGGGGATTTCACCGGCCCGATGGCCAACTTTATGATATGGCAGTCTTTACATACCTATTTCAATTTTCAGGTTACTATGTTCTTTATTCTGATGTATATTTTAGTCAACTATTTTTCTTTACTTATTATCTCAATTGTACATATTTATAGGATGCTAGACTTTACTGTTACTATATGTACCATGTTCATATTTCTGCCTTTAATCAGCATATGTCATATGATCATCAGCATGTTTAGGGTTATACTTTACTTTCAGTTCTTTTACTTATTGCAGTATATATATGTATATGCCATTTTCTCGCTTAGTCATTGAGGTGTGCCTTTTCCTCATTTGTGGTTTAGTTATAAATACCATATTTATAACTTATCCTATTCTTTGTACACTTACTGCTACTACTACTTTAGTTTACCTCTTTGTTGTGCTTAAGTATAAAAATGGTGACATTAATAACCACACACGTAAAATATTCAGCCTAAAATATACTTAGACAATTGTCTAATAAGATTTTCTTTTATTAGCTGGGGCCCTGGCATTATGAAACTGATAATATCATATTCAAATAGGTTTAAGGAGCTAAGTGCTGAAGCAGAGGTGCCTTAATTAGAGGAGGAGCTTTAGCCAGGAGAGCCGAATATTGCTTAGTTCCTTTTAGCTGCTTGTGAGGATAAGTGATTTATCTTTCAGTCTTTTAAACTATTTAAATATTGTAATAATACAGGTACTGTGACTGTGATTTACTTTATGCATTCTATTATTTTTTGAGCTATTTTATTATTGTTTCTTATGTGATGCATAGTGAATGGATGTACTATTTACTTTATTTAGCTTCTGCACTCTGCTTGTATGTCAAATTTAGTGACTGATCCTCTTAATTATTCTGTGCACGTTCTCCCCTTATTAGTGGATTGTGGATCTTACCTAATCCAATGATAAGAGAAGGATTTGCATAAGTGACCCTCTGCTCCTTGTCTAATAATTGTGGGCTTAAGGAGTGGGGTGCCACAGTTGGTATCAGAGAATTCTATAATATGTCAGATTGGAAATTGTATTCCACTCTACCTAATGGATGATTCTTCTGCCAATCAATCACTAAATACCAGAGTTACATCAAGCACCACGATCATGAGCTCATGATAATAAGAGTATAGAAATGTAAATTCGCGCACAAGTAACATATTAGTAAGCTAATGTGACTTAGAAAAATACTAGACGTACAAGGATGACGCTTAGGTGGCATCACCAATGATTTAAAGATAGGTGGAAATACATCGTCCTACTCCATCGATAGCATTAAAAGTACATAGAAGGAGTGTCAGACCCTGACATCCGAATGCTAGATATATCGAATAAACTCCATGTTTTTTCCAGTTGTTGTCTTTTATTTTCTTATGTTCTATCTACTACTTCCAATGATATACTTTTATTTCTACTTTTAATTAAAAAGGGGATGGAATGTTATGACCTTTCGCTTTCTGAAATTCTAAAAGTGTATTTCTCTTAATTTGTATTCTAGAAATCAAAATCATGAACTTAGAATAGAGCCCATCTCCTGCTTCCTTCAGTACCTCATCCAGTGAGGTGAGCGTCTTGCTAAAAGCAGTAAAGATGATGGTGGAATCCCACCAAAAGCAGGCAGTGCTCCACCAAAAACAAGCAAAGCAAGCTGCAGAGGCTCAAGCCAAGCAGGCCAGGAGAGCGGCCAAAGTACAAGCCCACCAGGGAAAATGCATGGAGCGAATGCTTATGGCACAAATGAGCCAGAATCGCACAATTCTTAATACCGCCATAGCACCCCACCACTCGTGTCAGCACCACACCCAGTCCGCTGATGGACTGCTCCATATTTTTCTACACCTCAGACCCCTGACATTTGATGGGAGTCTCTTTGCTATCGATACAACAAACTGGATAAAGGTGGTGGAGAAGAACCTAACTAGCATCAAGTGCCCAGATGCCGAGGCGATCCGTCTAATGACTCATCTACTCTAAGGTGAGGCAAAATACTGGTGGGACAATATCCGCCATACGTTATTCGCAGATTGAGAACTTGAAGAAATATCATGGGACGAGTTCATAGCAGCATTTTAGGCTCGATACATCCCTACCTCTGCCAAGCACACCATGGCAGATCAGTTCCTTAAGATGCAGCAGGGAAGCCGATCAGTTTCGGCTTATGAATCTGAATTCAGGTGGCTGGCAAGATTTGCCTCCAACCTTGTTCCCACAGAATCCAACAGATGCCATTGCTTTCGTAGCGGACTCCAGCCTTCCATCCGAAGGCTAGTCGTATCACATTGCTCAACCAACTTCGCAGAACTACTAGAATCCACCAAAATGATTGAACTGGATGAGGCATCTGAGCCCAAGCACAATTTTGGCACAATAACTGTTCAGCACGAGAACCCTAGAAGAGCTAGGGTATATCAACTTGAGGCAGGAACTTCGCCAACATATCTTTTAGATGGCTGCACTAGCCCCCATCCTTATGGGCGATGTTACCATAAGACTGGGAACTGCTTCAACTGTGGGAGGCCAGGCCACTTCTACTATCGGTGCAACCACACTGACACTATTGATGGTGACCAGATCGATCGCTCTAAGCGCCAATAAACTTTCAATTTATTCCAGAAGCCTGCCGCAGCTCGTCTAGCGTTACCACCTCCTCCTCCTACACAACGGCGTGAGGCAGCAATTGTTCCCCACCCAAATGCTCTGAGGCCGCCCATCCGATTGCCTTACAACACATAGAAGACTGGTCCAGCACAAGTCTATGCCCTCATCCCTACTGAAGCCGTAGAAGATAATAACGTTGTATCAGGTACACACTTCTAAACCAATCTACCATTTCATTATTACTTGTTTAAAAGTGACTTGTAGATTACTGCATCCATAATTAGGTACAATCTATATAAATAATAAGCCCTGCAAAATCTTATTCAACACTGGAGCGAGTCACTCCTTTATTTCTGAAAGCTGGACAAAGTCTCTCAACTTGTCATTATACCGTTTAGCAAAACCCTTATAGCTAAACTACAAGCTAGTCAATTCTACAAGATACAAGTCCCCATTGGAGAAACAAAATTTGAAGCCAAGCTCATAGTCTTACCAATAGCCAACTTCGCTGTCATTTTGGGCATGAACTGGCTAAGTCAGCATGATGCCACCATCAACTCCCAAAATAAGAAGATAACCCTGGGTAATGGTAAACGAGCCAAGTCATTTGTTAAGAACTTTAGTACAAGAGCTTCCTTAGTCAATACTATTAAAGCTAAGAAGCTAATAAGTAAAGGTTGCAGCACCTTCCTAGTGACAATACTAGGAGAGAAGAAGGAAGACATACCCTTATCCAAGAATCCCATCGTTTGTGAATTCATCGATATTTTTCCCGAAGACCTACCTGGTCTTCCACCTATACAAGAAGTAGAATTCGCAATCGATGTTATCCCAGAAACCCAACCAATCTCTAAGGCATCCTATAGAATGGCACCTAAAGAGTTACAGGAACTGAACAAGCAACTGCAATAATTATTGGAGAAAGGTCTTATCCAGCACGTTACAGCGCCCAAACTTGCAAAATTCCCATAATTTTCTGAAAAATTGCCTAATTTTAGCTGAAATTGCTAAAACTTCAGTGTTTTGATATTTTAAGGTCCCTGGACCCTAGGAGGACTGAATTATATCAAATGTGAAGTTATTTTAGTTAAAATTAAAGATTGCATAAAATTCTATGTTAAAATCAAAAATTGAAATCCTATCATTTTTTTAATAAGTTCTCAAAACCTACCTTGTATCTTAAATATATTGTGCAAATTGCTAGATAACTTAAAATTTCAGTGCCAACAATAACCCAAAATAATATTTAGGTTTTGAACCTTCAAAAATTAGAAGAAATGACTAAAATACCCTTAACCTTAGTTAGGTCATAACTTGACCATTTGAAGTCCAATTTGGGTCTACTCCTAGTTAAAGTACTTAGTGTACTATAGGGAAGCTATAGCCACTGAGTTTGCTGAATTTGGACACCAAATAGAAGAGTTAGCTGCTTGACCCCTCTTAACTTATGAAAAATTACCTATTTAGCCTTAGAAATTTGAACGACTATAACTAACTCATTAGACCTCAAAATTTAATGTTCTTGGGCTCAACGGAATCTTTGAATAGCAACCAATAGGAAACTGCATAAAAATTTAGATTTCATTAAGTGCAATTTACTAAAATGCCCCTTAGGTCAAAAATTTTAGTTGGGACCTGTAAGACCCGTTTCTTGTCTAAATTGAGCGAACTTACTGTCTACCTTCAAGTTAGACACTAAGGGATCATTTAATTCCAAGGAGCTTCAATTTGGACCCTTAAATCAAAAGTTGACTTTTTGGACCCTTAGTTAGGGGCAAAATGGTCATTTTGCCCAAATATGAGGTTAAGTGCCCTTAACCTCTAATCTGTGTTTTAAATTACTAAAATCAGTTAGAATTATATTAGAGTCATCTAAGTAAGAAAAATCAACTATTAGGTCAACTCATCAAAATTTCCCAAAAGTTTTCTAAGTCTTTTCTTAAGATCTTTTTACTTCACATTAGAACCATTCTTGAGATTAGGACTAGCTCACATGTTAGATTTCATTTATGGGATAAGTGGGTTATCCAATGAATGAATCCTTAGTTTTATTAGTTTCTAGAAATTTTACAACTTATTTTGATTATTTTGCCTTTTAACCTTAGATTTAGGATAAGGAGATTCATCCTATTAAGTTTGATTTGCTTAATAGGATCTACCTTAATCAATAGATCACCTTTAAACTAAAACCTAGATCTTATGTCTTGACCTTTTTGGATTATGTGATTAAGCTCAATCTCATGATGTTTTAATCCATAATCTATTGTCTAGTAGATCTTGATCAGATCTTAGATAGGACATATAAATTCATAAAACTATGACGTATAATTCACTTATTGAACTTGTAGTCGTGCTTGATTGAATTAGGTTTGAACCTGATCAGTTCTAATCCTTTTAACTTATAAGGTCGTACTTCTAAGTTGCATTCGATAGTAGGAATTGGAGATCCTGAACTTGTTTAATTTAGAATAGTTAAAATAGTTAAATTAGATAATAACAGTGTCACCATGTATAGAAGAGTCCCTTGCTTACTTGATTAATTTTTATTGCTACGCATTCCTTATATTTTGTGCTTAATTTCCTTGTTCATATCATATAAGAGAACTTCATGCATGAAATGAAAACTTAGAATAATTAGGATAACAATTGCCTTTGGGTTCAGTATATTTAGTAGATTCGGGTGCACATTTACCCTAATGGACAAGGGTAAGGAGTAATAAGGATGCTTTACATTACTCATTGGGGAGTGTGTGTTAAGCTTGGAACCCATATAGTCTTGCAGACATGCTTGACTCCTCAGCTATTTCTAGACGTGTCCACAGAAACAAAGTAAAGTAACTAAAAGATTCTGTATTTGTATTTACTGCCTCCTTAGTTCTACTCCTGGATTTTGTCTGCCCTAGCCTAGAAAGGCTATGGGAATTTCTGTCTGCCCAAGCTCAGAAAGGCTTTGGGGATTTCACCAACCTGATAGCCAACTTTCTGATATGGCAATCTTTACATACCTGTTTCAATTTTCAGCTTACTATGTACTGAGTTCTGATGTATATTTCAGTTAGCTATTTTTTCTTATTTACTTGCTCAATTGTATGTATTTATAAGGTGCTAAACTTTATTACTTACTATATATACCATGTTCAGATTTTTGCCTTTAATCAGCATATGTCATATGATCATCAGCATGTTAAGGATTAGACTTTACCATCAGTTCTTTTATTTACTGCAATATATATATATGTATATGCCCTTTTCTCTCTTAGTCGTTGAGGTGTGCCTTTGCCTCATTTGTGGTTTAGTTATAAATGTTGTATTTATAACTTATCCTATTTTTTGTACGCTTACTGCTCCGACTGCTTTAGTTTACCTCTTTGTTGTGCCTAAGTATAAAAATGGTGACATTAATAACACATGCAAATATTCAGCCTAAAATATACTTAGATAATTGTCTAACAAGATTTTATTTTATTGGCTGGGGCCCTGGCATTATGAAACTGATAATATCATATTCAAACAGGTTTGAGGAGCTAGGTGCTGAATCAGAGGTGCCTCACTTAGAGGAGGAGCTTCAGCCAGGAGAGCCGGATATTGCTTAATTCCTTTTAGCCGCTTGTGAGGATGAGTGATTTATCTTTTAGCCTTTTAAACTATTTAAATATTGTAATAATATAGGTACTGTGACTGTGATTTACTTTATACACTCTATTATTTTTTGAGCTATTTTATTACTATTTCTTTTGTGATGCATGGTGAATAGATGTACTATTTACTTCATTTAGCTTCCGCACTCTGCTTGTATGTCAGATTTAGTGACTAATCCTCTTAATTATTTTGTGCATCTCCTCCCCTTATTAGTGGATTGTGGATCTTACCTAATCCAATGATAAGAGAAGGATTTACACAAGTGACCCTCCGCTCCTTAGTATAATGATTCTGGGCTTAAGGAGCGGGGTGCCACACCTCTGGTGTTGCTATATTTATCATTTGAAATGTCTAGTAGAGACCTTTCCAGCGTCATGTGAATCGTGGTGCCATTACAGTTTCTTTTGTGATGGCCGGAGTCGGTGAAGGAACCTTGCCCTAACTTCGGTCTATCGGAGATGAAGTCCGGCCCGGTCTTTAGTCGGGCTGGTTCAGCCCGATTTCTTTTTACAAGCTGTATTTTTCTTAGACCTGAGACTTCTTGAGACAGGCTCATGGGTTGACCCATGAGCGGCCCGCCGAAATTGGCACAAAGTTTCATGCGGCGGGCCCGTTTTCAACACTTTTCCTGTGTTGATAACCGTCAATTGATCTCCGCGGCGCTGCCTTCCCGTAATCTATGCTGCTAATTTAATTATTGCTTTTATCATTTTCCGTGCAATCATTATTATTGAGATTGATTAATTAATGTAATAATTAGTTTCACATTTAATTAATGTTTAATTAGTCAAATTTATTTCAATTATAACTTTAATTTTATACACATCCAATTATTACAATATTATATATCATCTTGATCATAAAAATATATAGATTAATAATATGTAATTTAATTTCTATTTTGATAAATATTTTAATTAGTTAATATTTAAGATTAATTAATTAATTATAAATTAATTTCATGTGACTTAATTGGATCATTTAATATCCAAATTAAATGATCAAATAGTCAATTTCACTCACAAAAATGTGAAGAACAATAATATGAAATCAAATTTAACATTCGAACCCTAATTTTCTTAATCACTTTTTAACTAAAATTAAGAGTCTCGGTGTGGCACACCACTCCTTAAGTTCACAATCATTAAACTAAGGAGTGGAGTGTCACTCTAGCAAATCCCTCTTATCATTGGATAAGGTAAGATCCATAATCCACGAATAAGGAAAGGATATGCACAAAATAAATATAAGGATCAGTCACTAAATCTAATATACATACAGAGTGCAGAAGCAAAATATGAAATAAACATTACATTTATTCACCATACATCAAGTAAGAATTAGTAATATAGCTCAATAAATAATAATATGCAGAAAGTAAACACAATCACGAGTATTATTACATCATTTAATTAAAGTTTAAAAGACTAAAAATGATAATATCACTCATCCTTACAATGAAGAAAAAGGCAACTAGATGTCTTCTGTACCAGGCCGCTGCACCTCCTCTAAATAAGGCTCTTCCTCAGGCACTGGCTCCTCAAATTGAAAAAATTTTGACATTGTCGATTTCACAATGTTATGGCCCCAACCAATAAAAGAAAAAAACTTATTAGACAATTTGTCAAAGTACATTTTAGGCAGAATATTTATTAAACATTTATTAATACCTCCATTTTACTTTATATAAAACAAAACATCTATCTAGCATAAGAGCGGGTATGCATACAAGGAAAATATGATAAGTTTTAAACATAACATTTATAACTAAATAACAAGTGAGGTGAAAGCACACCTCAAGCAACAAAACAAGGAACATGCATACATATATAATACAGTAAGTGAAAGTATTGAAAGAAAAATCTAATCCTATACATGCTGATGATCATACGACATATGCTGGTTTAAAATAGAAATCTTAAAAAGGTACATATAATAAGTAGTAAAGTCTAGCATCTTATATATGTATCTATGTAAGTAAGCAGGTAAACATGAAAAATACAGCTAATTGGAATAACATGCATCATCATCATAATATATAGTAAGCTGAAAACTAAAAAAGTGTATAACTGCCATATCAGAAAGAATTGGCCAATCCAGCCCAGTATATCCCATAGCCTTTCTGGGCTAGGGCAGGCATAAATAGAACAGTAAAGTAAAATTGAAGAGGCAGATAATACTATGTAAATATCTTTTAGTTATTTTACTTTTGTTTCTGTGGATAATTTCAGAAACAGCTGAGGAGTCAAGCATGTCTGCAAGACTAAATGGGTCCCAAGCTTAACACACTCTCCTCAATGAATGATGTTAAGCATCCTGATCTCTCTTTACCCCTGTCCATTAGAGTAATGTGCACCATAATCCACCATGTACTGAACCCAAATGCAAATGTTTTCCTAATATTTTAAGTTTTCATTTTCATGCAACAATGTTTTTCTTATATGACATGTTCAAGGAAAAATAAGCACAATGTTCAAGGAATGCGTAGCACAAAATCAAGTAGTAAGCAATAAACTCAACTAAACATGATGATATCATTTGTTATCTAATTAAACCATTCTAACTATTTCAAGTTACACAAGTTCAGGATCTCCAATTCTTACTATTGAGTGTAACTTAGAAGTACGTTCTTATAGGTTATAAAATATTAGGACTAGCTAAGTCTTAATTTGATTAATCAATGTCAACTATATAAATTATCAAGACCTAATTTATGAGTTTAGACGTTCTAAATTAAAAGCTATCCAAAATCTACCAAGCTAGAGATTATGGATTAAACACCACGAGATTGGTCTTAATCACATAACTCCAAATGTAAAACTTAAGATTTATGTTAAATCTAAATGTGAACTAATGATTAAGGTAAATTCTATTAAGTAAATCAATCTTAATAGGATGAATCTCCTATCCTAAATCTAATGTTGAAAAACAAAATAATCCAAAGAAGTTGAAAAATCTATAAACTAATAAAACCAAGGATTCATTCATTGAATAACCCCATTATTTGATGAATGAAATATATCCTATGATCTATCCCTAATCTTAAGAATAATCCTAATGTGAGGTGTTGAATTTCATAAGGAAAAAACTTAGAGAAATTTTAAGGATTTTAATGAATTTGACCTAATAGCTGATTTTACTCACTTAGAGGATTCTAATATAGTTTTAATACTTGTTTTATTGATTTAGAAGATAATCTAGGAGTTAAAGATACTTAACCTAAATTTTGGGCAAAATAACTGTTTTGCCCTTACTTAAGAGTCCAAAAAGCTACTTTTTGATTTAGGGCTCCAAATTGGGATTTTTTACTATTAAATGATTCCTTACTATCTAACATAAAGATAAATAGTAAATATACCGAATTTGGATAAGAAATGGGTCATATAGGTCCAAACTATGGTTTTTGACCTAAGGGGCATTTTAGCAAATTGTACCTAATAAAATCTAAATTTTTATGCAGTTTACAATTGGTTGCTATTTAAGGATTCCATAGAGTCTAAAAACACTAAATTCTTAGGTCCAATGAATTAATTATAGCCATTTCAATTTTTAAAGGCAATTTGGTAATTTTCTAAGTTAAGAGAGGTCAAAAAGCTAACTTTTCCATTTGGTATCCAAATTTAGTAAACTTAGTGGTTATAACTTCCCTATATCACACTGAGTACTTTAACTAGGAGTAAACCCAAATTAGACTTCAATTGGTCAAGTTATGACCTAATTAAAATTAGGGTATTTTAGTCATTTTCTAATTTTTCTAGAGTTCAGAATCTAAATATTATTTTAGATTATTATTGGCACTAAAATTCTAAGCTATCTGCACTTTAAATTTCTAGATTTGGAGTCTAAATGACTAAGATATGGTCAAATGAATTTTCCGGACGCTACAGCGCGCTATAACGGACCCTAATACGAAACTCGAGCGCTGCAGCGTGCTGTATCGGACCCAAATTTGAAACTCAGGTGCTATGGCATGCTATAGCGACCCTAATACAAAACTTGGGCGCTCCAGCGCGCTATAGCGCCAGACGGTGATTTCGTCTGTGCAAAAACTGCAATGGGTCAACTTTCGGGCTCAATTACTCTCAGCCTAGAGCACTTCACGTGCGGTGCCATATACCATTGGAAAGCACTTTCCAAGAACTTTTCATTGATACCCAAAGCAGCACCAAAAGATTAAGTTATCATTGCAAACTGTGGGATTAAATGATTAGGTATGCAGAAAGAGAAAAATAGGATAGCTTTATCTTCCTAAAATCACAACTTTAATGAGCTCTAATGAACTACATACCTTAAATACAAATTTATAAGGATGCAAACTAAGCATAAGAGTAAAATTAAATAGCCATTGAATACATTCAATGGGGGAAAGAAGTACCTTAGTTTTCAAATGGTAGAAGAAGGAGGAGGAAGTTCTATTTTCTGTAGGGGCTTGGGAGCTTGAGGGCTTCTTTAGCAGCACGGCAATGGAGGAAGGAGGAGAGGAGCTCAGCTTGGTAGCAAGGGAAGAAAGGAGGGGTTGAGCTCCATTTAAAGGAGAAGAGGAGTCTAGCCTTGGGATGGGATAGGAATGAGTTATCCCATCCAAGGCATGAAGAGATGATTTTAATAGGATTTAGGGAGTGGGGTCCACCTTAGGGAAAAGATGGAAAATGGATTATTTAATGATCTTAATTTATTTACATAATTAATGCTAAAAGTCAGATTTTATAACGAGTTTCGAAAAATCCCAAAATTTCACCCTAAACTAATTCAAGGGTGAGGAACGCAACGACAAAGTCAGATTTTAATTCTGATGAGTATTTAATTTTCCTATTTTTCGGGTTATTTAAATATTATTAAAATATTCTTCAAAATTTTGACGACTTCTGATTGACTTGAAAACATCACCCCTAGCTAATTTGGGGGCAATGAGCGCAATGGTAAAGTCCGATTTTTTATATGAGATCAATTTAGATAGGTCAATTTCTAGAGTTTCTGGATTTCCTAAAAATCAGGACTTGGTCTATTTGACTCCTAATTTGGACTAGATCTTAGTGGATGACTCCTAATGACTTAATTAATGCTTAGGATCAAGATTAGGATGGAGATTAGTCTTAATTAACTAGGGTAATAACTTGGGTTGTTACACCTGAAAATCCTAAAATTCAAATGTTATCCAAAATTGACCTACTTAGTGTCATTTTCTCCTTATGATATAAGGACTTCAATAATATATAAATTATTTCCATTAGACAACAATTTATGATTTTATGTTTTTAACTCTTACTTAGTATTACTGTGATAATTCAAACTTCCTAGATGGAATACTTTAGGTATTATAAAACCCTAGGATAGCTAATATGTCACGTTTATTACTCCCCGTATTAAATTAAGTTACTTTTATTTGAGCTTAGTTCTCATCTTCTAGATTTGTGAATTAACTGCCAAGTACTTAATTCACCTTTCAACCCTAAGGTAGAAACCCTAGGATTGATTTAAATATTAATTGTAGTTGATCCCTATATATATTAGTCACATCCATTAAGAGTAATTAGCCTTAATATCTTTGTAATTGTAGATTATTGAATCAAGTAGATCTAGCTTTAGTGATTATATTAGAACTTAGTTTATTCTTCATAATCCCTAAAGCCTTCGCTTGAATATTTTAAGATCTAGTAATAGGAATCCCTAACTTACTTAGATTAGTTTAGGAATCCTATTGAATTCCTTAAACTTTAGTTATTAGGTACTTAGAACTTGTAGTTCTTATGTCATATCAATTACTTATCTTAAACCTTTCACTTTATTATAGCCTAGCTAGATTAGTATTTGATTAGTTAGATCTTTCAAATTATAACCTAGCTAGTGAACTTACCTTAACTTCCAATTTCTTAAGTTAGATATTTTTTCTATCTTAATCTCTTCCTATTAGACACTTAAGCCTTAATTTAATTATAGAATTGAATCTTATAGTTTAGTATGTGAGTAAGAGCTAGTTTCTAATTATATCAATTATGCTTATAAATTATTTTGTCATAACATACAAATTGAATTGAATATACTATTTTCAAAATCCCAATTACTACTATAATTACAATTAACTTGAGATCAATATCTCAAAGTTAATTGGAAGCTCAATTAGCTTCAATCATTAAGTAGATCATTAAAAATTAGATAATTTTGGATATCACTTAGTTGCAAATATTGAATTTCTCTTGAATGCTTGCTTAGCTTTGAGCCTCATTCATTGAATCATTCATATAAGACATTGTGCATGAATAAAACTTTCACATTAAAATTAATAAGGGTTTATATTGGTGGATTAGCCTAGGACAGGCTAAAAATGAGTAATAAGGAGACCTCACATTCTCAGAGGGTGAATATGAGTGTTTTAGGATTTGACCCTACTTTTCTTTAGTTGTAAAATAGATGTGTTTAACTCCTTTCTTCATTCTGAATATTCCCACAAAATGAGTACCAATTAAAATAACTTCAATTAATTAACATGTGAGATCTTCAATCTTATAGATTATTAAGACTCATCATAGCTTTTAGCTATGTTACTTTCCATAGTTCTAGACTATGTGAATCTTAGACTAATAGTTTAAGATCTCCCTTCAATTTTCTTACTATGTATTTTCTATAATTTAGTACTGTACTATTCTTATTTACGGTCTACTTAGATTTCAGTGAATGTTGTTAAAATTACATTTAAATGTTTCACTATTTCTTTTCCTTATTTAGCATAAGTTCATTTGAATATATACATGCTTTACATCATTTACTTTCATATGCACATTAGTTTCTTTCTAGCCTATTTAGGATGCTTTTACCCTTATTTTATTTGCAGGCTAGCATGTTTATTTAAGTGAGTATTCTAACTCACTTTGTCTTTTTCTTTTCCTTACATACTTTTCCACATTTGTATGCTTACCTTTTTGCACCCGTGCTTGTGGTTATTTTGTAACTAATAGTGATATCCAATTCAAATAATAATATGCTTAGCCAATCTTAAAATGTACTTAGATTGTTTAGTCTAACCAAATTTTCTATTTCTTAGCTTTGCCCTATCACATTTAAATGCCAAAATATGATAGATCAAGTGCATTTAGAGGCTAGTGGAGTTAGACTAAGTGCTAAAAGCTAGCTACTTCTGCTTATCATTTAATAAAATATATAGCTTAATATTAAATTGTAAGTGAGCTTTAATTCTTACCTTTCTTTATGTTTACTGTTGGTTTATAATTAATGTTATTTACTTTACTTTTACTAAACTTGTGTTGGAACTTAGTATATATTTAAATACTTATGATGAATGAATGGATGGATGATTATAAATGTATAAAAATGAATATTAACTAAGTTATTGGTTGTATATCTACTTAGAAAGTGAATTGGAATTTGATGAATACTACATTACTCTTAGAATTGGAAAATAGTTTCATGTCTAGGTTGAGAAGTTCTTTTTATCTATATGTATGTAATGAATGCTTGTGAATTGAGGATACCTTAGGGTAGATAATTGTTACACATGTGATTTTCTCCCTTTAGACTCTTAGAATTGTAAATAAGCAATCCCATATAACAAATTGTTTTTACTTTAGAATTGGAAATAAGCAATCCCATGTAACAGATTGACTTTACTTTAGAATTGGAAATGAGCAATCATATATAATGGATTGACTCTATACTAGAATAGGAACTAAACAATCCTATTTAATGGATTGATTACATATTAGTTTTAGGTTGTTTTTCTTTCAAATATAACTTCCATTAGAGTGGAAGTCTTGTATGTCTACCTTGTAGGTGTTTCTTCCAAAAATTTTTAGAAAATAATAACTTAGAATAATTTGGCAAATAGTAGATTCATATTTTACATGTTAAATACTTAGAATCTTCACAACAAATATTACAAGTATTCACATCAGTTGCTTTTGAATTTACATTCTATCATATCCTAGTATGTATTGCATCTTCATATATAAATTACATAACAAAATTCATAAATTCTCTTCCATCTTAACTTAAGACTCTTTTCAAAATTCTTGGCCAAACACAATATCTAATGATTTGGATTAGTTTTCTTCTAATCTAGTATTAGGTATTGTGGTAATATATCAATATTGAGTTAAGTGATTCTCAATATTGAGGTTGCCACAGGCACTCATTGCTGCAAAACTTTGGAGGGAAGATGCAGAATTTGAAGGGCAGGGAAGAGGGTTGACCCCTCTATAAATGCAGTTCTTCTTCACTTAAGAAGGGTTCCCAATTTTCATCCAGCAAGTTCAGTTTTTAGGGGGCTGCATAGAGGAAGAAGGAGACCTCTCCAAGGGAAGTGGAAAGAACCATTGCCAGAGGAGAAAGAACCGGAGGCTGCACTATGGAGCTAAAGGAGATGATAAGAGGAAGAAGAATAGAAATTCTGAGAACTCCACTAAGGGATGTTCCTAGTAAACTCTAATCTTGCTTTTACTTTTCTTTTAGTGGATCATGAAAGGGTCTTCATCCTTATAGGTTTTTCTTCTTTTCTCCGCTGTAATGGAAGGCTAAACTCCCTTGGGGAGGGTTTGGCTAAGCCCATTATAAAATATAAAGGACTCAATGAATGATGTAGAACTTCCTCAAACATTGATATAAGGAAAATCTATTTTTGAATGACTCAATGAAATCATCTTAAGAACAAGTTGTGTAATAAATGAAAATCTTATGTTATGAAAATATAACATCAAATACTAATAAACAAAATGAAAGTCTTGTGCTCTATGGCTCATTTCTTAGTTAAGAGTGAGGTATGTGTCAAAGAGGTGCTTAGAACTAAGTGAGAAGTTCTTGAGCCTTCTTGCACCATATTTTATGCTCAACCAAGGAGTTGAAGTGTGTGAGATAAGACCCATTAATTAGAGCTCCGTTGATCAACATACGTGAAAGGAGGGAGTGGATTCTTTGAGAGCTCATGAATGATGTGACATAGTTCATGGAGCCCAAATGAAATCACTTCCTTATCTGAACTGCGCATGATGCGCGGGATGCACAATAGTGGAATTAATTCTCTTGAGATCAGCTAATAAAAAGTACAAATTTTGGAGACCTAGATGTAGGAAAACTAAAGTGCTCTTCTTGCGATCTCATGGGAATCTTTATGCATAAATTGAACCCTAGTGTGTTCACATATCACACAAATTTGCACTTGAAGGATTTAGAGGATAACTATAAGGAATACAATGTGCATTGATTAATTAGCTTAATAAAAAAGGAATGAGATGTGCTTGAGAAGTAATACAGCTTGAGGCCCCCATCATTTCACCTGGAATAAGCCAAACTCTCCTCTCTACTTTAATTATTTTCTTAGATCTGAATTATTGCCTGGATAATAAAACCAAATCAAACTGAATTCGTACTATTTAAACATTATTGAAATTAGATATACCTTAGTAATAAAACACCCTATTCCTTGAGGCTGATAAATCTCGGAAGTCGCCTTCCAAATTATTACTTCAGACCACGTACACTTGCGTACGAGCGCATACATGTATTTCACAGTCTGTCATCTTTCATTTTAATTCAATTCAACTTTGTAATAATTAATATTTTAGATATACTTACTTTTTTGCACTTATATACTGAGTTGAGCTCTTTTTCTTCTTTTATATATTATAGAATATATGTATATTTTTTTTCTTTTACTTCTGCATACTTTGATGATGATGAATGACTTATAAATTCCATGAGACAAGTCTTTCAGTTAAGATGGGTTGGGTTGATTCCTAACTTGACTATAGCTGAGAGATTTGCCTCATTTGGTAATCAACTTCACCATAATCATGTTAATATCAGTATTATCATGACAATAGCGGGGACGGGGCTCCACACCCATCCTGGGAATGCTCTCACATGAGCATGCTTAACTTTGGATATCATATAAAGAACTCCACCATTATTCTTAATACTACTTAAGTGTATCATTACAATATCACCAACTTAAGTAATTGAGTCCTTGTCACTATCCACATACATATCCAAGAATCATTCATCGAGTAGATAGGACTACAGATGGCCCATATAAGCTCAAGAGATACCCCAACCATGTAGCATCTTATCATCATCTTAATAGTACTTTACCTTGTATAGCACTTAGCTCATATATTTGACACCCTATGTCATGTTCTGATACCATTTATAATAACCAAACTCTTAAGCTCTAAGGTATTGTTTGCTTTAGCCTAAAATGACTGACAGTTTTATCTATAGAAGATAACTTCCCAATAAGTCACCCATCCTGGGAGTGCTCCCACATGAGCATGCTTAACTTTGAAGTTCTTATTAGAAACTCAATCATTATATGAAATAATATCTTGATGTTTAAGAGTTTTGTTTAATACTACTTAAGGGGGTTGTTATATATTATATATTATATAAGTTGTCTAACACCGGGTGGCCATAGTTTTAATTTAATTATGATATTTTATGGGCTACAATCATGTTGTGGGATATTATGGAAGAATACATTTTTGGTGCTTTTGTATTTATGCTTCTTCTAGTAACTATTTGTGTATTTCTATTAGCACACTTGAAGTTATTGAGGTCTTCCAATTAAGCGTTGAAGAGTTTTTTGGTATGCTTATAATCATGTCTAAGGTGAATTTAGGCTTTTGCGTCTTATTTATGTTGTGTTTATTATAGCCTCTTTATAGTCAATTTCAGAATTTTAGAATTTATGGGGAGTGCTAATGTTCGGGTTATGTTGAATTATCCCTAAATCCTTCGACGCGCGCGTGTTCTCGCTCGAATCCTTCATCAATCATTTGATCTCATTCGCGATCAAACACCTGAGGATGCTCCTGCCTTTAGTTATTAAGGATCAACATATCTGAGATGTTTAGTCTATTTAATCAATCGATCCAACATCTAGGAAAATCTGAATCGCTGTAGACCATCATCCCCGATCGTTCTTGCGCAGAGTGGTCCTCCGAAACCCAACGACCCATCCACGTTGGTTGTATGAGTAAACCACTCTATCTCGCATTTTCTATGACTTCCCCAATAGCTTGCTAGCCCCGATCTCCCAAGTTTTCTCTCAAACAGTTGAGCCCACTGGCCTCTCCTCTGAGCTATCCCATGGTGGTCAACTCGAGACCCAATTGGCTTCCTGTAACAACCCTAGGTTGTTACCTTATTAAAATATAGCTTAATTATTCCCTAACTTCAATATCATTATTTATAGAACATCAAATTGAGCCTATCCTGAAGATTTGAAGTCCATTGGACTTCTCTAAGTCAAATATGATATTTTGATCAATTTAGATGCCCTAGATTATACCTAAAATATGTTGATCTCAGAACAAAAATCTGATTACATTTTTAAATTTTTCACCCCCAAATTAGCTATGAGTGAAAATTTGGTGCAATTTGGAATCCATTTAGGCCATAATTCATATTTAATTAAAATGGTCTAATTGCATAAAAGTGTTCCTAATCTTTCCAAATTACAAATATATCCCTAAAACTAAATTAACGGCCAGGATCCGCACCGCTGCGGAGCCCGGGTCGCATGATAGCGGAGTCCCGCAAATATAACCATCGCACTTATCTAATGGACGGCTAGGATTAGATCTAGCAGAACCATGGATCTGCCATTGGATGCGTCCCGTGAATCCTAAGGCGCAGATTCAATCGGATCTGGCCGTTAAGATCCGGAGGATCAGGACCATCGCACCTTTCTGATTGATCAATCAAACGGCTCCGGACCCTCTCACGATTGTGGAGCTTCGTCCCCACTCACTCGCATGCCCGACTGAGATCCTCCCCATACTCCCAGTTGCCCCCCTTATCTCCCACTCGCGCCTCCAGCTCAGCAAGCCGTTGGGATCCTCCCGTTATGGCGAGGTGCCCCAATTGGGCCTCGTGACCCGGCCGAGTTCGATTTGGAAATTTGAGAGATCAGCCATGGCCCGATCTCTCGGGTCTTTCCCAGCCCAAGCCAACCCTCCAGAAACTTCCCAATCCTCTACCAAGGCTATAAATATCCCTAGCATTGCTCCATTTGATCCTTGCTGATCAATTGAGCTCTCTGCAACTTCCACCATTGCCGATCACTCGAGCTTAAGTAGGCGATCCCAGGAGCTCTCAAACTGCTGATAGTAGGCTCTCCTAAAGTTCAGGATCCTTTATTAGCATCTGGAAGCTCAGTTAAGGCCAATCGAACCCTCTATCGACCGCCCCGAGCTCAATCGACAAACCAGGTACCCCCACTTGCCGGTTTTGAGCCAATGAGGCTCAGACCTTCCTTCTTTTGACTTGTATTGCTGCATATTATCAAATCGAACATAATGCTATCGTAATTGAGCTATGAGCTATCCTCGATCGATCGAATCAATCGATCTGGCTAGGTCCGTAAAGGAGTCTCGGGACCGAGTAAGGTCCCGGCATTCCAGCCCACATCAGGCCCTCAGACTAGGGGGCTTCGATCCGTCTCACCTCCTGATGGTGTAAAGATTGAGCCCCGGGTCTGGCATGGCCTCTGTGGGGAGAATTGTCTCCTCGCAGTAGCTTCATTAAGGGAGCCCGCAGGTGAGTAAGATCTGGCCGATCTGTACCATCTCACAGGGGCTTTGAGTGTCAATTGGTGCTTCTTGGCTAAGGGATTCAATCAACCCGAGGCCGTGGCGTGGTCCCTAGGCCGCGGAGTTGGCCAATTAGGGTTACCCTAATCGGTGAGGCATCAGGGCTGGTGAGGGGAAGAAGACAGACTGTGCGGGTCGGGCCGACCCATGACACGCGCGGTTCGACAGTAACGGGTCCCCGGACCGAGCCGACCCGCGTGTTTTGGTGAATGAGCCGAACCCATTTTAATTAATATTTGAATAATCGAAATTATTTTACTTAAGGAAAATAATTCAAATATTCCAATCATATGGAATTATTTAAATAAAAATACAGAATGTATTAATGAAACAGCTTTCAATCCACTGGTCCAAACTCTATAATATTATATATCAAATTGATCAGAAAATTCTCAAGAATAAGAATATAAAATAATATTGAACATCTAATTGCTAGATTTTCTATTTTAACCTAAGTATTGTAGAACTGGATTAAGATGGATTAGCAATTATACTTAACCAATTTGCATGTCTAGGGTGCCATTAGTTTTCTTATGCAGAGTAGAATGAATGTGCTAAGTGATTTATTTTTTTGATCTCTATATTTCAATTTATGCCCTAATTTTGTTAAATCATGATTAGTAAAAATTAGGGTTTCCAGACACTAGATCTTAACAAACTTAATCCCTGATTAATTGTATGGTAAAATGAAACTTATGTGCCAAATTGCATGAAAGTCTGATTGTTAGATTTGTAATTATGTGCTAATCCTTTTGGATTGATTTAGGGTATGATTATCACTAATAACTTTCTGTTTTTTGAAATTTTTCTATTAATATGATTAATAACAGTAAGGGAGATGTATTGAAATCATGTATGCAAATTTATGATATATAAATTGAATAAATCAAAAATGGAGAACTTAAACTTCTTAATTAACTTTAAGAAGTCTTAAGACTTTGATCAAGCTATTAAGACTTGATCTAGGTCTAAAATTGCCACCAATAATACATCCCAAATTTATTGATTTGATATTTGATTTATAAATAAACATTTGATCTTAATTAGGCATGAGTAAGGGGTTAAACCCTAATATATTTGATTAAGATCCAAACTCTTAAATCCTTAATTAAATTGACTTGATTATAAGATAATGAAATTGACATTATTCCATTAATGCATCTGATTTGGTATTGATCTTAAGCATTTGAATTAGTCATGTTAAGGTTATTGATAAATCTATGAGATTGATTAATCTGAATCTAAACTTTAGATCCTTGATTTTCTCCTAAATAAGACTATTAGCATAAAGAGATAATATAACTAAATTGATTTAATAATTGATCTAACTCTAATAACATCCTTGATTTAAATCCCATAATCTTAGAATAAGATATGATCAAATGACTTAATCATCTGATCTGATCACTTTAAACCTAACTATTAAATGAAACCTAAAATGTTAGCTTAAGAATTAAGGGTCTGAGATCTTAAGCATCTCAGCATAAGATTATCTCTGAAATATTTTAAAGACCTAAATTTAAATATACATTGAGGTAGGAGAATTTTGTATAACTCATTGAGGTAGAAGCTTAGATGATCCCTTAACCTTAGAAGTTGATCTTAACCCCTCGTGACAGGAATATTTAAGATATTAGAATGGCACTTTTCCTTATGGTAGAATCCATATTTAGTGACCCTTGATCACCTTTTTCTTGGAGCCTTGTATAGGACTTACCTATTTAGTATATGAATTAATAGTCTTGATAAATCCTTATTTATTAAATAGAGTTGTTTAAGCCTAGGTCATTAGTTGGTGTAGTATGGTATACCCATAGTACTAGTTTTCTTCAGTAATATACAGGATTGGTTGATTCACTCTAATGTGGACTAATGAGTAGGTGCTATCCCAAGGGATTAGATGAATACAGTCACATTAGAGTAAATCTCCCAAGACTAAGAGTGTATTAAGCAGGGACTCATTCCATAGTTTGATTGAAATACAAATCACCAACGGGTGATGCCTCTTAGAGAAGACTGCTTCAATAGGTGTGGCTTAAACAAACTAAGAAATTAGAATCACCTTCTTTAAGACACTGAGTGTGATTGTGAGTTTGGCATCTTAATAACTCAGTTTGAGATACAAATCATCAACGAGCGATGCCTCCTATCGTAGACCGCTTCGTTAGGGTGGCGTAATCAAACTAAGTAATAAGAATCACCTTTCTTGCAAATGTGCTAAATATGTATATACAATCATCCAATCTAATGATCTTTAAGTAAATATTCAACTTTAACCAATTTTCATTCTTGAATCTAGGAGTCAGAATCCTTTTAGCAGGATTCTACATAGTGAAGACCTTGAATTTATCATCTGTATTTAAAGCTTTATGGATTTCTGGATTTTCCTCATATATAATAGAAGCATGGGCATAAACATGAGCATGAGCATGACGAATGATTCAATGGTGGCGTATGAGTATTAATGACAAATTATGAGTTACAAAATATTGCATACATTGATTGGGGAATTTCAGGATGCATCAGCATCACCGTACTGTCTTCCCAACTGTGTGTATGTATACATTGGACCGTACGACTCATAGCCTTTCAGTGATAGTTCTGTTACATACCGTGGCATACCGTGTTGTGGCATATTTGAATGCATCATTCCAGTGACATATAATACATCATTGGACATTTTTCACATTGATTTTTGAGAATTTGATACTTTCGTTTACTTCAGTATTAAGTTTTCATGCAGTTTTACTTTGCCTAGTCTTTACAGTTTTAGTTACATAATGTCTTTACTATTATTTTCTACAGTCATATTTACTTTACTGTCTATTGCATTTACTTTAGAATTCTTAGTTAGTTGTAATATGTTAAACTTCTTGTCTAACAGGGGTACTTTTGGGATCTGGCAATTTGCTAAATCCCAAGCAGCTTGTGGAGACAGGACAGGAGGACTTACAGAAGATCTAGGAGGAGTACGTGGAACCTTAGTGGATCAGTCTTCCACCTTTTACTTGTTACTTTATATTCAATACTTCAGATAAACTTCACTTTTCATCTTTTAAATCAGTTTGTAATAATTTTGGATATATTTTACTTTTCTTTTTTGAGATAAATGTTTACTACTACTCTGTGATGAATATATTCTGGATATTTTGCTTTAGCTTTTGCACTCTGTTATACTACTATACTTAGTATTGTGATGTGATCAGCATACTAGAAATGCTGATATATGTTGATAATGTATATTAGATTCTGACAGACTGTAAATACACGTCTGCATTTGCACGCAAGTGTACGTAGTCTGAAGTAATAAGTGGAAAGTGTTAGTTTCCGGGATTTATCGAACCATAGAGAATTAGTTGTTTTGTTACTAAGGTTTATCTATTCTCACTAATGTTTTAAGCTATGATGTAATTGGTTTGAGTTAGTTCTAAACTAAGCACAAAAATTATTAAGTAAAAATTAAGTTAGATGAAAGGAAGAGGAGAGTTAGGTTCATCCCATATGTCATGATAAGTTACTTATGCATGATGATTCCTCAAGCATAGTCTCTCATTTATTTAAATTAAATTAAGTGCATATTGTTGCTCCTTGAGTTTTATCTCAAGGTTTCACAAGTTCAAATCTTGTGCACGAAATGAATACACAGTCGGTTCTATTTTGGCACAAAGATTCTTATAAGATTTTAGGTTTGTAATTTTCATCTTATCTCTTGATCAAGGAGATGATGATTATTAAATTTTTAAGATCTTATAAGCATTGATTTCACTAAGAGCGTCACTTGCATCGCACATAGTTGAAGTGAGGAAATAATACGTTGGGCTCAATGACTATGTCACCTCGTTCCTAAGCACACAACTATTTCTTTCCCTCCCTCAATTATGTTGAGCTAAGGAGCTCACTTAGTGGGTCTTAGCATCACATACATCAACACTATAATTGAGCTTAGATTAAGGTGTACTAAGCTCAAGAACTTTTCTCACATAGTTCTAAGCTCTTATGCACTCATAGATCTATCATCTAACTAAAAGTGAGCTATGGAGCACAAGACACTTTAGTTCTTGAGTTCATTAGTTCATTTTCATTTAATTCACAATCAAGACTAAAGTAATACTAAGCATTTCTTGAGCAAGGCATTGAGTTCATACATTTTATTAATATTTGAGGAAAATTTTATACAATTAAAATGTAACTATCAAACACATGGGATTACCCCAACCCTCCCCAACTGCAGCGTGCTGTAGCAACAACATTTCGCAAAATGCTCCACTGCAGCACGCGATCGCCCCAGTGGTTTGCAACTTGACCCACTACAGCGTGCGTCAGCGACAGCATTTCGCAAAATGCTCCGCTGCAGCGCGCGACAGCGCCCGTATTTCGCAACTTGCTCCGCTGTAGTGCACGACAACGCCCGTATTTCGCAACTTGACCTGCTGCAGCGCGCGGCAGCAGTTTCCATTGAAAATTTTTGGAAATTTCACAAATGGCTCAGAATTCCCTAGATAGGCCTTTTTCCTGAAAAGATAAACACAATTTGATTAATTGAGCAATTTTAAGATCAGAAATGAATGAATTTTTCCTTTATTTTATATATAATTAATGGATTCATCATATTCATATTTACCATTTTAAATCCAATGTACATATTAGTATAATACTTAAGACAAGTATTCTACTCTCATCTTAAGTATTGACTCTCGATCCTACTCTTAGATTTGAGTCAGTAGCCTTCAGTGTAGCTCAGTCTTTTAGCCTATTCGGGGAGATATTGTTGTTAGTTGCTCCCTCCCCGAGTAACGCACCGCTCCACCGCCGATCTGAGTATACTTAAGACAATTTTCTTGGAATATGTTTAATTAATTAGATCTAATTAATGAAATCACTTAAAGTTTTCTTAATATTAATATTATTTTATCATAGTTAACGGTTGCCGTCTCCTCTAAGTAACACCGTCTCTTATTTCTTAATCACGCCGGCTAATCAAACGGCTCATCCAAGCCGTTTGATCATTTGATCAAACGGTGAAGCTTCGTCTTCCCCGCTCGATCCTCCACATGGAGAGAGCGATCGCATGCGGCACGCAGAGCCGTGCTCGCTGCAGGTGGCACCCTTCCCACCACCTGAGCATCATTGTTAACCTCATTACATGCCTTATCCATTTTTAGGGTAATATTCAAACCTTCACAGTGCTCTCAGGTGGTTGATCCCGTCCATCACTCAACGCATGCCCAGCCGATAGTCTTAAATCAGATACCATTCTTATTCTTCACTTTTAATCCATTATGTTACTCCTTGTAATTGCTTAATCAATTATCTTTGCAAATTATATTTTCTTATGGACTAAACAAATTCAACTGGGTTTGATTTCAGTCAAAGCCGTAGAGGTATCTTCCTGTATTTTGAATCCAAAAATATCAAATAATATATCAATCATTCTGGTATTGCATAAACGATATTCTGTATTATAAATCAATTTATGTATGTTTGATTCAGTTAATCAATGTCTTAAACTCAAATTTGCATTTGAGTATCGATTTCAGTCCCTCACATTAAAATGCTAATCCGAACAACTTCGAATGATAAGCTATGCAGAAATAAAAACAAACACTAGACAATTAAATTCAATTAGGACAGGATCAATCATCAAATAAGCAATCAATTCATTTTTTTTATGAGTGGCCATTTCAGATCCTCGCCTTTGCGATTTAGGGAAGCATAGGTCCAAGCGATGGAGGGCGGCATATCACGATTTCCTTAGCTCGATAGGAAGTTTGGATCAGGAGCTTGCGTCACCTTAAGATTTGTCTCTGGAGGCGCCAAGATTAGTCATTTAGGGAGATGCCCTAATTTCTTTTCACATCTGTGATTTGGAAGGGATGAAGGAACCCGGGACGTTTTCGGGCATTACGTGACCCGAACGCAGGCGTTTGGCCCAGTAGCACTGCGCTTTCCATGTGGACCACTTCTAAAACTGTGGGACCCGCACGCCTTTTTTTTCTGCCGCATAATTAAAGAACGGATAATTGGATTTAATAAATATTAAACTAGTTAAATTAATTGAATTACAAATATTTAATCACTCATAAAATAAAATATATTAAACCAATTAAAGCAAAATTTTATACCATTGAATTCAAAAAATTATGAGGAACAATTTGGCACTATCAAATTTCCAATTGGAGCTGTATATCACTTAGTGACATTTAAAATTCCCATATTTGCCTTAAATATCCCAAAACTTCATTAGCTTATAACTTTGTGTGTGATTACTCAAACATACCCAATATAGGTCTTAAAGTGATCAGTAAAACCTCTAGAATAACTTAGTAGTGTTCAATTCTTTGTTTGGATTAGTATGAGCTTAATCACTTTTAAGTCCTAACCCTAATTAGCCTAATTAACCCTAGAACTTCAATTGACCATAATTTAGTTAATTTAGCTCTAAATTAGGTCATTCATATATCCATTTTGATCAGGAAAACCTAATTAATAGTAAACTATAAAAATATTTTATATCCAATGGCTAGATCTCTTAATTAACTATAATCACTTTAAATCTTAATTAGTGAAGATTAGCAAATTTGGAGATCCAAATTGAGTGATTTAAATTTTAGAGAGCTTCTAGAGTATATTAGAACCTAGTGGTATGGTTAGTTTAGTGATTTGGTGATTAATTTCACTAATCACTCACTAATCATCTAAACTTTAATTAGGCCATAACTTAGTTAATTAGAGTCCAAATTGAGCCTACCACTAGTCATTATGATAAGTGGATCATTTGTGATCTACACCACTGATTTTATTCAATTTGGATACCAATTGGAAAATTAAGATTTTTGAACCTTAATTAAGAAATATTAAATTGCCTTTTTACCCATTAGCTTGCATTAGCTATAACTTAGCCAATAATTATTAGAATTCAATGATTTTAGATTTTATGGAAACCTTAGATAGTAAACAGCAACAAACTAACAAAAAATTTAGATTCTATTAAGTCAAATTGCCAAAATGCCCATATGAGTCAAATTCATTAAATTGATCTCATGAGGCTTAATAATCACCCAAAATTAATGTAATTACTGTTTAATCTTATATTAGACAGTAAGAAACACTTAGCCACTGGAATTTTTTAATTTAGAACCCTATATCAAAATTTGATCTTTTAGACCCTTAAATAAGGGCAAAATAGTCATTTTGCCTAAAGTTAGGGTTTAGCATTTTAAAGCCTTAGAACCATAATCTAATTATTATAAATAGTAAGAATAATAAGTTAAATCATAAATTATGTGAGTTCAAATCTTAATTAGATCATTGATCAAAATCTCATATTAGATCCTTAAGAAAAATTGAAGTAAAATTTGTGAGTCCTTCTTCTTCCTTAGCTTCTTAGATCTTTCCATAAGTCTTAATAACATTAGTTAGGTGGTGTGTCTGAGAGATACTCTTGGTAGTTAAGAGCCTTAATTCCTAGGATTAGGAATATATCTTAGGTTAGAGTTCATTTATTTAGTAAATTGGGTTACTCAATAGGTGAAGCCTTGAGTTTACTAGTTTATAGATTTTTCTTAGTTTATTAATAATTATTTGGTCTTTAAATCTTAGAACTAAGGATAAAGATCTATCTTAATGAGTTGATTACTCAATAGGATTTGCCTTAACCTAATCTGTGAGACTTAGGTTCTAAACCTTAGACCCTTAGCTATACCTTTGGATTGAGTGATTAAACCCCATTATTTGGAATTTAATTCTTAATCCTTTCATCTTGATTTGGTTAATCAAGATGATTTGGGACTCTTAAAATTATTAAAATAGGTCGATTGACTTACTTATTAAACTTATAGTTGTTAGTGATTTAATCAATTAAGACTTGGCCAGTTCTAATTGTTTTCAATTTATAAGGTCATAAATCTGAGTTACACTTGATAGTATGAATTGGAGATCTTGAACTTATATAACTTAGAATAGATAGAATAATTAAATTATATAATAAATTGATATCACTTGTGTCTTAGTAGAGTCTCTTGCTCACTTTAAAAATTGATGCTATGCTTACCTTGTTTTGAGCCTTATACCTTGTTGACATGTATTAGGCATAAGACATTTGAAAAGTGTTTCATGTTAAACTTGTTTTGCATAGTAGAATTTGCATATGTCATTATCAGTATTGAGTTGAATATATGGTTATTAGAATGTAGCCTAATTAGTATGCCTTTTTTCGTACCTATACTTTAGTACAGGCCAAGCCTAGACCTATGACTGGCTAGGATGGTATTCGTTTGTCCAAAGCAAATCTAACCAAGCCTAGACTTAAGACCGGCTAGGATGGTATTCATTAAACTTTACATCCTTTTTTCCCTTTGTTGACAATACTAATTTAGGTGCATTTCTATTTTAAAATTGCTTGCCTTGTTTGAGTTATAGTAGTTTCAGTTTCATACTTTCTATTTAATTTTCAGCACATTCTTATTTACTGTTAACTACATTACTAGTCTTATTTACTATTAGGTTGCTAGTCTTATCATTAATTATCTCTTTATAGGATGTTAATCTTGCTCTTTAATTATTTACATGTTTCACATGTTCATTTTACTTTATGTTACTTAGCATATATTTGAATTGATCATAAGCATGTTTAGGCAATTTCTTTTAAATTATGTTAGTACTTAGTTTTTATTGTATAACTAATCTTGTTACAGCTACAATTAGAAGTATGCGCTTACTTCTTATTTTGTTAAGTTATAGACTTATAGTTTATAACTGCCTTTCTCTATCATATGCATTCTGCTCCTACACTTACTTGTATGTTACGTTTTAATGGTGAAATCTAAATAATATAATAAATTTGTAGCCTAAAATGTACTTAAATATTTTGTCTAATTAGATTTTTCTTTTGTTGGCTAGGGGCCCTATCATTGTGAAACCGATAATGGTAAACTCTGAGCTATTTGAGGTTGCAGAGCCTTCAGGAGATCTGCCTTTGGAAGAGGAGCGTATTACTGAAGATCCTTTATTTTCTTTCTGCATTGTGAGGATGAGTGATTTATTCTATTTTTGCTTTAACTTTTAAATCATATTATAATAATACATGGTTAACTTTACTTTTAATTGATTTACTTATTCTGAGTTGGATGTTTAGTTCCTCTTATATTGTAATGAATGGATGTTGTATTTTTGCTTCTGTACTCTGCTTTCATGTATCTTTCATTTAGTAAAATTTTACTTTGAGAATGACAAAGTCCTTAATTATGATGGATTAGGATGTGTGCCTAATCTAATTATAAGTATGGACCTTGTCATTTAGGTGACCCCTCCACCGTAATCATATTAACTTACGAGTTAACAAGACCACGGCGGGGCTGGGCCGCCACAGGGGCGCTACACTTCCCAAGCTATAAATAGCTTCAAATTCCCTTATAGTGAACAAAGAGCTCAATGTGCATCCTTATTTAAGCTCTTGGAATTCCTGCATTCCTTCCTCCAGCCTTGTCAGCTACCTACAAACTCCCAGTGAGCTCCCAAGGAGATCGCTGGGTGTGACCTGATGTTCAAGTCCCCAGTCGATTTCTGATAAACTAGGAAACATTGATGATCAGCTATGGCCTCTATAATCCAGCAGAAACCCAACTAGCCAGTCCAGTCCATCTAGATACCTACCCCTTCCTTATTGAGCCATATAGACTTAATTCTTTTTTATTTAAGCTCTAAATTAGTGTTGTGCAATTCTGTGAGTGTCCATGAGTGTTAGGCTACATGTGTAGAGTGAATTGAGTGGGCGAGCTCAGTCTAGGCAGTGAGGACTTAATGTTTGGACAGAGCCATAGACAAGTGGAGGTGCTCACTTCTTAATTATCCTAAACCTTGATTAGTAAATAATTTGCCTAATTAAGCTCTAATTTCATTGAACTTTAGTACCTATGGACTCCTTAAGAAATATAAAATTTATTAGTAGCTCAAAACCTATTTTTATAAATTAATTTGGTTAATCACTTCTTAATTATCCTAAACCTTGATTAGTAAATAATTAGCCTAATTAAGCTCTGATTTTAGTGAACTTAGTACCTATGGACTCCTTAAGCAATACAGAACCTATTGGTAAGTTCAAAATATATTTCATAAATTATTTGATTAATCACCTCTTAATGACCTAAAACTTGATTAGTGCTTATTAATATTAATTCTAATTCAAATTAGATTTTTAAGGTGTTAGTCATCATATTAGACAGTAAGGAACTTATTGGAATTGAGTAGATGCAATTTGTAACCCTAAAATTCATAATCTCATTTTTGACCTTATAGATGGGTATTATAGTCATTTTGGCCAATGATTATTTGAAGTACCATTAAAACCCTAGAATTTGTCCATTCCCTTTTATATCAATAAATTGAATGTTTAAAATCAAATTAAGATCATTTAGACTTGTAAAATTAGATTTAAAGGCTTAACCTTAAATTTCCCTAAGCTTATTTAAGTAGAATTATTAAGATTCTTATATTGATTTAAAATCCACATTATCATCCCTTAATTGCATTCCAATTCTTATAAAACTAGTTTTAACTAATTTAGACATTTATTAAACTTCTTTAAGTATTGTTCCTAACCAAATATTTAAGTAAATCCTTAAGCAAATCTTAGCAAATTTTCTTAAGTGTTATAGTCTTAAACTTCCAATTATAATTTATAGTTTTATTTAATTTTATTAAGTAATGGAATTACCCAATAGATTGAATCTTGTTTAAGATTAAGAAACTATAAGTTTGATTATTTTATCTTTTGATTTTAGAGTATTTGCAACCTATCCTTGAGATTAGTAATTTTCCATCTTAATGAATTAGAATTATTCCTTAAAATTCCTAAAGCATTAGAATGAGAACTATGAGAAACCTTAGATTCTTAAATATTAGCACCTTGGATTTGAGCTTGAACCCCAATTTTGGAGTTTAATTATAATTCCCTAAATATTAATTATTTTAATCAAGATTGGTTATGTGTTAATATAATACATCAATTAAGCCAATTGATTATTTAATTTAATCTTTGTAGATGATACTTTTTGATTTTGAATTAGAACTTATTAAGTTCTAATGTTTAACCTTATAAGGTTAGGAATCTGAGATTTTACTCAATAGTAGGATATTGGAGATCTTAAACTTGTATTCTCTCAGAATAGATAGAACGAATAAATTAGATAATAAAATATATCACTTATATTTTAATAGAGTATTGCTTACTTTTGACTTTGTTACTTTGCTTTTGAGCCGTTTGCCTAGTGCATATCATATAAAATGAATTTGATGCATGAAAAAAAATATATAAAAAAATTAGGGTAACAATTGCATCGGATTCATTATCTGGACGAGTGATTGTATATACATATTACTGCCAACGAACAGTCTGTAAGGAGAAATAAAGATACTTGACACATACTCATTGGAGAGAATTATATATAGTTTGGGAACTCACCTCAGTCTTGAAGACATGCTTAACTCATTAGCTACTTCTAAATGTATCCACATAAGTAAAAATAAAATAACTAAAATTAATTGTATATGTATTTTTTGCCTCTTTAGTACAGTTTAGTTTTTCTATTTTAGCTTTGAGAAGCTAAATAACTTGCATGACAATTACAATTACAATTTTAGTGGCTTTATTAGCCATGCTCCTGAAATGGAAAAATTACTTATTTACTATCAATTTTACACACTCTTTACATACTATTCAATTTTGATATAACTTTTACTTATATTTATATGCATATTAGGATATTAGTCTTGATTGAATGTTTGAATTGGTCTACTTATATATATCACAGTTCAATTTTACCTCTTATTTAATTAGCATACATTCAGATAATCATAAGCATAATTATAATGTACTTATTTTTAGTAACTAGATTTACTTTGCTATTATATATTTATAAATTGCCTAACCTTGTTGCAACTTATAGTTTGAGGTATGTTTCTTATATGCTTCCTTTTGTTAAGTTATAAATGCATTATTTATTACATCCTATTTCCTTGTGGCTTGTTGCTCCTTATTCTTGTTATTGCTGTCAAGTTAAATGTGATATTTTAAAAATGTAGAATTCATTAAATCAGTCTAAAATATATTTATACAATAGTCTAACACAAGATTTTTACTTTATTAGCTGGGGCCTTAGCATGTAAGAACCAACATGTTAGATTCAAAGCCTTTCGTAGAGTTAACATAAAGTGAGGAGCTTAGTTAGGAGGAGGACATTTCTATCGCTACAGATGTTTAGATAGCCATTATTTTCTATTGTGAGAATGGGTGTTTTCTTTCAGTTAAACTTTATTCAAATGTTATAATAATTAGGATCTGGATGTATTTACTTTTCTGCTCTTTTATTCTAAGTTGAGCAATTTTACTTTACTTAAGCATTATAGATATGGATGTTGTATATATTGCTTCTGCACTCTGTTATTTAAGTACACATATTTGATGAATGAATTACAAAAATAGGTGATAAATTCTAAAATTATTGGCAAATTAGGGAAAAAACCTAGTATGACTATAATTGAGGATTTGTCACGGTGACTACTATACCGTAATCATGTTAATATACATGTTAACGTGACCATGGAAGGGCTGGGGCTCCAAATTTTGTCTTAACTCTTCTTTTCCATTTATCATATTTTATGGATACAATGATCCTATGTTTCATCATTAAAGTTTACAGGAATAACAAAATTTTGGCATATTTGAGAAAACAATACACCTTGAAGATGAAGCTTACAACCTCGCTAAGTCATGCACAATGCAAGAAGTGACCTATGTATAAGAAATGAAATATCATCCTTATACATGTGCCATGAACTTCATCTTACATCAATTGGCCATTTAAATATATTTCAAGGATTCTTCATATGACTATGTGCTCATATGATTATTCTTATAAACACTTAAAGAGAATTTGCTTCTTAGATAAGTTTATGCATATGGGATGTGTACTTTCCATGTTATAATAAAGTCATAATTTCATAGTCTTATAGTTAGATGATTTTAATGCACTTTATCAACATAAATTTTTAAGTCAATCATCACTAGGAGCCTAACATGATATATGATAGGTCTCAATTTAGCTGATTAGATCAGAGAACTAACTCTAAACTTAATATAAGATAGTTTCTCATAAAACATGTGTTCCCTTGAGAAAATGAAATTAAAAAAAGCAATTCATTTATAATTAGATGCCTTGGAAACTGTACAAGAGTTTAAATTTCATTTTATTATTCCATGAACAAACCATGATAAATATTCATAGTTCTTTCTCAAGATAGGTTGTCTTTATGTTTGCAGGCATATCCATATATATTATTTCATAAATAAAAATTAATATGCAAGGGAGGGTGCTTACCAAAGCTTCGAGGGTTCTTCCCAAGGTCAGAAGGAGTCTCCAATTGGATTTACTTAGCCTTGGCTGGTAGAAATTGATCAGCTCTAGAGTTAGGCTGCCTACAGTTGAGATTGATTCCTATGCTGTTAATGGGTCGTGTCTTGAACAAATCACATGGAAAGTTGTGCATGACCACATGGAATCCATCAAACCTATCTGGGTGGTGGGAGATCCATTGGATGATCTTGACTATCATTGGGATCCATGAGTTCTTAGTGTTGTGGGGAAGGCATTATCGGGGTAGCAATGAGGACGATGAGTACAACACCCTCCATATATTGGTCGTTGGATCGAAACATTAATTCAATCCAACAATATTAACATTACCTCAGCTATAAAATTACAATAACTATTGGATTCCTTAAATGTAACAAAATGGCAATGATCTTCTCCATTCTATTAATACCTCAATCGAGATTTAGATCTAAAATAACAACCCATATTTAAGTTGTTGTTTTGATTTATGGATCGCCGTCAGATCAGACCTATCTGATCCGATTTCCTTTGCAGTTTTGTTAATAAGTAGACATTGGGTCAAAGCCTAGATCCAACGACCCAATAATTTTCCACATTTTATATTAAGATTAAATGTTTTTTAAATCATAAGAATTTAATTAAGGGTTGTTTAAAATGCAAGGTTTTGAATGTGAAATGATCTAATTATAGTGTAATATGAATGTGATATAAATATAGTGTAATTTACTAAATGTTCGAATGAATTCTTCGACTCATTCGGATTCGAATGAATCCTTCGAATCATTTGTTCGAACGAATCATTCGAATTATTTGTTTGAATGAAACTTTTAAAAATTCAAGGAATCGTTCGATTGATTCATTCGAACAATTAGTTCGTTAGTTCGAATGAATCGAATGAAGATCAAGTGA
Organism: Gastrodia elata; assembly: GCA_016760335.1. NCBI lineage: Eukaryota > Viridiplantae > Streptophyta > Magnoliopsida > Asparagales > Orchidaceae > Gastrodia > Gastrodia elata. The sequence continues at coordinate 43,603,305 of CM028672.1, read as the reverse complement.
AGTTTCGTCGAAACAAAAACTTAAGAAAAATTAAGTGATAGTTATTCCCAATTTACTCAAATCATCACTCTCACATATTATTTCATTCATAATAAAATATATTAAATTTTCTATAAAATTATCAAATAGTATTACGAATCAAACGAAGTTTTGTTCAAACAAGCTTCGTTTTAGCGAATCGAACGAATTTTCGTTCGAACGAAAACCTAAAAAAAAAAATGGTAGTTATTCGCTATAAAGTTATTCCAAATAATCAAATATCACTGTAATCAAATATATTATAATCCCTGTTTCTAAATTTCTTCATTTACCCCGAAAAATTTTTAAAACAAACCAAAGAACAAAAATTTATTTATAGATTTAAAAATGGAAGGGTATGAGGTAGTTTACTCGGCTCCAATAGTTCATAGGTGGCGTTTTGTCGTTTCGATTCCCAAATCAATCCTATGACGGCGAACTCGGCGGCGTCGTTCGCATCGCTTGAAGCCGGAATAAATGACATCGACAACCTCAACGGAGGCGACGACGATTTCGGCGATTTCGTATTTTCGTCGCCATCTTTCTCATCTCAGCTAATCCCCTATAGGACTCCAACAGTTACCTCATTCTCGGCCGCCGCAAATGACGAAGACTGGGGCGACTTCGTCGCCAGTCCGCTCGATTCTCATCCAGTGCAAGTTCATTCCTCTTCGCCTTTCTCGCCCCATTTAGACCCGTTGCGTCTCAGCTGTAATGCGTGGGTGAAGCCGATGGGTGCAATTCCACTTTCTATATTTGGCGAAGAAGAAGCAGAGGAGGTGGATCCTGAGAGGATTGATTGTAGTGGGATTTCTGAGAATGGATTTGGTTCTTATTCAACTTTCTCATCTCAGAGAACCACAACACCTGAGAAGTTGAATGATTTGATTGAAAGGCTATATGGACTGGCTGGTTCAGTTGGCAAGAAAGCGGATGAAAATTCTGACGCGGAAAGTTGGGAATTCAAGGATGCTTTAGCAGCTGATACTAGAACTGAGGTAACTATTATCACAATCATAATTAAAATTAGCTTTGCTTTTTGGTACGGATTGTACAGATCCCCTGTTTTCTTTGGTTCCCGTTGAGTTCTGTGTGAGTGAGAAACTATTATTCTCAAATCAATTCTAACCATTGTTTTTGGTTTTACTTGTTCATTTTTTTCTTTGTGAAACTACAAGCGAGATATCATTGATGTGACAGTAAAGTACATGAGTCCAATGGGAGTTTATCCCAATCAAAGTGCAAGCAGAGAAGCTCCAAAAAGTTACAAAAATTAGAAAAGGGTCAGGAAAAGGCCCCACTAATGTGACCTGACTTGTGTTTATTTTCAATGGTTGATTTCAGTCACTACTATCGAGCCAACTACAAGTACCATCCGTTACAATCTAATACAATTATAGTTTGTTAGTAATGCTTACAGACCGAGAACATAGATGTTAGTGTCGGGCTTATTATTAGCAAGAGTTGGATGCATGCTTCATTATCAAGGGTCTTATCATGATGATTGGGTTTTATCAGTGTCAGTAGTTTAAATGATAGTTTTTGTTGGGAGAATATTGCCACACGTGGCCTCAATAGATGACCTTATTGTCCAGGACTTTGGTTTCATTCATTGTTTAATGGTTTCAAGCCTTCTCAATTGATGGTTATTTGCTACATACCCATTTATAAAGAAATTAACTAAACATGCTAAAAAGGATGAACTAAAGCTCAAACTTGTTTGTAGTCTCTTTCCCTCACTTTACATCATTGTTTTTTATTGTTTTGGTTTGCAACACATGAAAAAATTGAAGGATAGGGAATCCTTTAGACACTTTTTGATTCATTGATGTGGAGTTCTCTTAACCGCATCTTCTCTCCCTCGACTTGTAGTCATTTCTCTCTCTTAGTCAAGCGTTCATGCAACCCCTCATTTATTTGTAAGATGTAGCCTTTATCTCCTCCCAAGAGTTCTAAACTGTATCAATGATAAATTTTCACTTGTTTTTTATTCTCTCTTCTTCCATTATTATATTTTTTATCATTGGTTCATTATTCATCCCTTATTATTATCATGTTTCATTTTGTTCAATCCTTTAAAGTGTTCATAGAAATTATTAATAGTAAATGTTGGAAATCCTTTGGGCAAACTTGTCGTTTCTCTTATATTTGGTTCAATACATTAGATTACATTGATTCTTTTGAGAGGCAATAGCTAAAATTTTAGTAGTATGTTGCATATTTGATCACTTTGTTTGCTATTTTATGTTATTGTCTCATTGGATTTCTGTTTGAGCTGAATCTTTAATTAATCCCCCACAATGTAAGTAGCTTTAGGATATTAAGGACTTTCTGACTAGAAATGTAAATATCGGTGCTTCTTGTTTATTTCATACACACACACACACATATATATATATATATATAACATACGGACATGCTTTTTAGAAGTTTTGTAATGGAAATGATTATGCTCAGATCTTTACCAAAGCAACAATGCATAGGGAAGGGTTCCCTATGAGGCTACTTAAATGGTTGCCAATTGTCATTTCTTGATGGGGAATTTCCATTTAGTCTTGTTTGTATGATTTCTCTTAACAAAAAATTCATTTCACACTCTTTCGTGGTATGAACATTGGCTGAAATGGATGTAATATAAGAGCATTACTTTTAGGTATTGGAGGATCTTTGTTAACATATCCTTGCAGTGCTTGAGCTGCAAGATTTGTAGTTGTGATTCAAATTCTTGCTTCAAGTTGTACATAGAGCTAAAAATTGTAGATCATTTATGCTAAATGCTCATCTTTATCAGTGTTGTGAAGCTAATCATTCAAGCAAGATTAAAAGTATTGTATTGGAATGTAATTGGTGGTTTTGAATCATTGATCTCTCTTACATGCTTAGAGGGTGGTTCCACCATTGCTGATGAATCAAATATTTCAAATGATTTGCAAGTAATTGTAAATGCATATAACAAACAAACTTAGGGAATTAATGAGATGAAATCTAAAGCTTGGAATAGACACTTTGACAATGAGGTTTGTCAAGCCCCCTTGGGGAAGATTCTCCTTTGAGATCTCCCTCATTAAATTTAGTAGGAATTGTATGAACATGGATCCTTATGACAACAAACTTAGGAGGCTTCAACATATTAGAGTGATGTTCCCGCTTTCAGAGTCATTCTATTCATGTGGTTTCCTCTTCCTACACACATGTTACCATTATTGTCTCTTTTTCTTCTCATTAGGCTTTAGTTGGTTTCAAGTTATTCATACTAGCCCAATTAGTATTTTAGCCTTTTTCTTTTCTTCATATCATTTAGATGGTTTTGTTAGGCTTAGGGAAGCGGGTCGTGTTATGGGTCATTGTCCTTGTAGTAATTGGGCTGTGTAGGATATATATAATATTTAGATCTTTGAATTTATTCATTAGGTTCTAGTGATCCAATCTATAACTAACTTTATTTTTATAAATTTTTACCATTTCATCAAAAAATTAAACACATTTAATTTATTAAATAACTTTTTAGCTGGCAAATGCATCCAACTTTAATTTTTAATTGTTCTCAATCAAGGCCAAACTACAAACAATAAATCTTTCCCTACAATCTCAAACCAGGAATTTCATGCTTCAGAAAAAATATTAATGTATTCTAAGCAACTTAAGTTGCATTTATCCAAAATTTTAGTGAAAATGAAATGTTCCTCATTTATAGGTGATCATTAATATAATAAGATTTTTAATTTTAAAGGTTAGTGCGTGCTTCCAATATTAAGTTGTTTTTCATGCGACATTGAATTTTACAATAAAACATATGATTTGATTTCTAATGAATTGATAAAATTTATTATTTTGAATCTCTTAATATATTTAGGATGCAATTCAATCAAAAATATCACTAGGACTTAGTTAGGATTAAGGTTTGAAGTGAAAAATATATGAAGTTAGCCACTTATTGAAACATTGTACACCTTTGCAAATATTTGAACACATTTGCTTCAAATTAGCATCATGGTTGGACTATAAAGGAGTATGTCTAAGTTGATTTTTGGCATTAAGTTTTGTTTATTCAAAAATAAGATTGACTTGAATTTGTGCTAAATAATTTCCATTTATTTGCTCATTAAAAAAATGTATAATCATTGTTGCTTGAACATAACTCAAAAATATTAAACATGGATCTATAGTTGAGCAGCTTTGTTTGGTTTGATTGGTCGGCCATGACCCGAATTTATGAGCTAAATCTCAAAAGCCTCTATTTCTGGCCTCGATTGGGTTTATTTTGACACAATTTCTGTTCATGGGTTGTGCCTGGTCGAAAGGTATTGAGTTTCATGTGGATCAGATTAACTTGAATGATGTGGCCCAAATTAAACACAATGGCATAGGTTCTAGGTTGAAGATAGGCTCATTTGGGTCAACCATGGGACACTTTGGCTAAAAAATTATGAATCATATTCAAATGAGTTAAAAGACAGTTTAGTCAACTTCTTAACAAATCTCACGACTTTGCATTTCTAGATTGTACACATTACGTAAAAGTGACATTGGCGGGATATCACAAGTTTCCTGGTTGCAAAATTGACAGAGCTGGTTCCTCTATGGTATTGCAGCAACAATTGGAAAAATCTCGATTTTGTGTTCATATTTTGCTTTTGACGAATGAAAAATTGGGCACCATTAGTTTAAATTGATTATATGAGCTTGAAAGAGCTATGCATCATGGCTTTGGAGTTTGTCAAGGAAGGATTGTGGCAGTACTACTGTGAAATTACACTAATTTGGTTAAGGATGATGGTAACCATGTTGCTAATGACCATTGTATCATAGCATGATGGCAACCATGTTGTTAACGACCATGAAATATCGCTAATTTGGAATCAACCGCTGAATTTCGCTGGAACGCCTATTCCGGCTTAAATTTAACCAAAGGGGACGATGTGTTAATGGCAGGACAAAAAAATACTTAAATAAGAGTTAAGGGACCAAAAAGAATATTTGCAATAATTGAGAATTATTTTGAATATTTTGCAAGAGTTAATAGAGCATTTTGATAATTTTATCACATGTTATATTTATGCCTTCGACTTCCTTTTTGTTGTTCATATCACATGCCTCATCCTTAATGTTTATATTGTAATAAATGGGAATTGTTTAGTAGTTTGCTTTGCAAAAAATTTGTTGATGCTCTTGTAGGCGTTTCCTTAAGTTATTTTGTAAGGCATTGCCTCAAAAGCAATTTTTCAATTATAATAATATTTTATTGATAATCATTTAATTTGGGTTGCCTTTTTTACTTTTATATTAATGGTTATGAATAATTTTTATCATACAATACTTTTTTCATTTATCTTTTTCTTTTTATCATACAATACATTTCTATTAATATTGTACAGATTTTAAATGCTTTTCGATTATATATGTAGGCAGAGTGATTAACTGGAATGGGGTGCAAATGTTCCCCTTATATATCAAAATTGAACCAAAAGTATGCAAAAAACTTTTAAAGTATAAAGTCCACCCCTTAAATAAAGATCTTGGCTCTGCCATTGCATATATATTTGTGCATTTTCATGCAAATACAAAAAACTGGAATTATTTAATAATGTGCTGTATTGTTGGGGTGTGCTGCCTTTTGACCGCGGGATATGATATTGTTAGTATAATTTTTTTTTGTATTGTTAGTTAAGATGTTTTTGTTAGCTTGCCTTCATTTATAATTTAATTGTTTAGTGTCTTTGTACAACAATAATCAAGGCACTTGGATTATTTTAAATATTTAAATGATATAATAAGTTAGTCCTTCGGTTAGGTGCACTTAACATGTTATTGAGTGTGCAAAATTGATATATATCAATTAAACACTGCACTTTTAATTGTAATAAGGGTATATTTATTTTGTCCTTATCTTGGTTTAGCTTAATTAATTTCGAACAAATTGATTTTTCTTCTTAGCTTTGATTAATTTATTCAACTTAAGCTTGAACTAAACATTTGCAACTTAATTATTTTATCCAGCTTATCTAGCTTCTTATTTGACATATAATTTAATATAATTAGTGTACTTGATAATTATATTTTAATATAACTTTAGATTTTTTTGGAATTTAGGGAGGTGCTTTTTTGGAAATAAATGATTCATGCAACTGATCTATCTACTGGGACTAAGAATTTGTGTTGTTATTATGCTAGAGCTATTGTGTTTTCTAATAGCAACACAATATATTGACTATATGTGGTGAAAAATGTTCAAAAGTGGCTATATTGATGCTTGAATATAGTGTCAACTAAGCGAGGGTTCTCGTGTTATGGACGAATGTAGATAAAGAAACTTGCTTATGATACGAAATTTAAATTATGTAATTAGAATATAATCACTCTCATAGACAAGTTTCTTCATTTGGCAGATATTATAATTAATAGGAGGATAAATATATTGTCTTTAACAAACATAGTAGACAAGAAAGAAATAAAAATAAATTATTAGTTTAGGTTTTTGACTTTGGTAGTGGAAGTAAAAAACTATCTTGGGAATGATATGGGTATCATTTTGGATGACAATTTAAAGGATAATGCAATGGAAGTTAAGAGTTTGAAGATAAAATTATATTTTTGAAAATTATAATTAATAGAATAACTTTTAATATTCAAAGTGTTTTATGCTTTTCAAATAGGCTTGATATGAGTATAAAAGAAAATTTTTGGCATGTTTTGGAGGAGTTGGTTCAAAGAGTACTCCAAAAGAAGATATTTTATATAGAAGAATATTTAAATGGACATGTTGGAAGGGTGATTAAAGAATTTTGTATTATCTATGATTATTTTGGCTTTAGAGAGGTTAATTAAGAGTAAGAATAATTTTGGAGTTTTTTTTAGGTTATGATGGTATTCTTGCTAATATTTTAAGAAAGAGTAGTATATTCTCAGTTATAAAAATGGAGATTTTAAAACTCAGATTAATTTTATTTTCTTTTATATAAATATTATTCAAAATTTAAATTATAAAATTATTCCATGAGAATATCTGACAACTAACATTAATAATGGTTTTAGAATTAAAAATGAAAAGTATTACTGAATCTAAAATTTGTCATAAAATTAGATGATAGAAATTATATGAAGGAAATTTATATATTCTTTATAGTGAAGTTTTAAAATATAGACACTGAAATTTTAAGAGTAAAACTAATTTTATGCGAAATTTGATTGTTAGTTGTATTTATAAAGCAACTAAATATATATTTGGTAATTTCAAAGAGGAGAACATCTAATAGTAAAGATACTTAGTGGTGAAAATAAAATATTATAGCAAAGAGTTAAAGGAAAAATATAAGTTATAAAATTAGTTTAAATATAAGAATGATTTGAATTAGGAAAAATATAAATTAGCTTATTGTAAAATTAAAATAATTATTTGTGATGCTTATTAAGATTATGACATTTAATATTAGATGTAATAAGTTAAAAATTGTTGTGGTATATATATATATATATATATATATATATATATGCAGTAACCAAATTAGGAGATAGAAGAACTAAGGATCAACTCAAGTAAAATATTTCAAAGATGATAAAAAAATTCTTTTTAGGGGTAAAGATATCTAATATATGTATGAATTATTTTATTGAGTTTCTTAATGAAAATTGTACTAATACAATTAATATGAACGAGTTTAATGATTATAAAATAGTATCAATTACAATTATATTCGACTGATTTGTAAACTTAAGATTTGGAATGCTTTAAAAGGGATGAAGAGTAAAGAAGCTGTGGATTGAATAACATCTTTATTGATGTGCGAAAATATTTGGGCGATGAAAGACTTTCTTGAGATTTGGAATGCTTTAAAAGGATGAAGAGTGAAGAAGCTGTAGGATTGAATAACATTGTTATTGATGTGCAAAAATGTTTGGCCGATGAAGGACTTTCTTGGTTTCTCAAGCTATTTAATATTCATTTATAAGACTAAAAAGATGCGAGAAGAGTTATGGAAAGAAACTAATAAAAATAAAGGCAATGCTCAAGAATTGTACTACTAATAGGAAAATAAGTTAATGAGCCATATATTAAAATTTTGGGAGAGTGATTGAATTTACATTAATGAGCCATATGCGTCATATCTTAATGTTATTAAAGATATGTATAATGAGGCTGTAACGTGTGTTCGATCTTAAGGTGGTTTGTTTTGTGATTTTCTTATTATTCTTGGATAACATCAAGACTCTACTCTTAGTCCATATGCTTTTGCTTTAATTATGATTTTTTTATTGAGCACATTCAATAGGTGATTCCCTGTTGCTTGTTACATTCTTAATTGATAAGCATATGAATGGAGTTTAAGCAAAACTAAGTTGTGGAGGACTACTTTAGAATTTAAAAGTTTTCATCTTAATAGATTAACAACATAATATATGGAGTGTATGATTAATCATAAAAGAAGCCATAATCATGCTATTGAGGACCATGAGCTCAAGAAAAGCAAAAGGTTCAAATACCTTGGTTCAATTATTCAAAATATTGGTGAAATGGTGAGAGATTCAATAAATAGAATCTAAGCTGGTCGGATGAAATGGAGGAGTGCTTTTGGAGTGTTGTGCGATCGGAAAATTTCACACAAAATAAAAGGAAAAATTTATAGAACAACTATACAAGTAGCTATGGTATTTGAGTTGAATATTGGCCAAAAAAGAGGAGACTTATTGATTATATAAGTGTTACAATGATGAGGATGCTAAGGTGGATGAGTGGGCATACTTGAAAAGGTAGAATGACATAAGAGTTCATTCATAGCATGGCTGGAGTGGCTCCAATAATTGATAAGACTAGGGAATTTCTTCTTAGATGGTTTGAGCATATTAAGCGTTATCGCTCGATACCAATATTAGAAATTGAGTATTTGCACAGGTTAAGAGAGTAAGAGGAAAACTAAAAAAGTTATGGAAAGAAACTAATAAAAAGAATATTCTCTATTTGAAAATCGTGCACAATAGAAACAAAGAATTTATGTAGTTAACCCCATCTAATGGGACTAAGGCTGGGTGTTAGTTGTTGGTGTAATTAAGAAAATAAGCTATGTTTCTTCATTTATTATTATGTAATTACCATAATTAGTTAATTTTTAATGCTATAATCAATAATTGTTAATTAATTAGCAGAATACATGTACTTAACATTTCAATTAACTATTAATTAACATATTTATTAATTTGAAAAAGGGTAAATAATTAAGTAATTAGCATAATTAAATTTAGTTAGTATATTAAATACTAATTAATATATTTAATTTTCAACATAACAAATAGCATAATAATTTAATATATATAGTGTAATAATTATCGTAATTGTATTACGCATAATTATATATGTTAATTTGTTAATGATTAGCATAATAATTTATTACCAATTGACATTATTAGTTTATTAATGTATTAATTAAATGGCATAATTCAATTTTAAATTTGTTATTGATTAATGTAATGTTTAAGTACTTAATGCAATTGATATTTAAATAATGTATTATTTATAAATTAATTGATCTATTAATTAGTAATTCTCATAATTATAGTTAAGGTAATAAATGATTATGTTTAACATAATAATGAATTAGCATAATGATAATTAATTTATTAATTAGTTATTATACTTTATTAGTATTATAATAACTAAATAGTTTTCATTATTAATATTACTAATTGATAATAATATTATCATAATCTTGAACTGAACTTATTTTATTTCATTTAGCTTAATTTCTTAATTCAGCTTAATCTAATTCTCAATCTAACATTTTAGCAGTATAATTAAATTTAGTCTTGCTAAAATTAATCTCTTAATACAATCTCTAATGAGGGAGATGGGTACTTTTGGTTTAAATTAGTAGCGGTTGCAAATGAAAATTGCATGAGTTTGATGGGCACCTATTTTTTCTCTTACTATCTGCTTACTTTTGTTTTAGAGATTGTTTTTATAATTTTGTATAAAATACTTAACCTAATGCTCTATTATATTTTTAGATTACATGCATAATTTTAATGTATTATAATAACTCTTTTTATTTACTTGCTTATTCTTTCATGTGTATTTGATCCTAAGAAATTGCAACATCACTTAGCTATAGAAACAAAAACTGTTGTGATCAAACATAAGGGTGTGCTTATATGAAAATACAAACTAATGGGATTCGGTGGAAGTGCATAACTAAATATAATTGGGTCTAAGTGGGTGTTGGCAAGTTGATAATGTTTTTAGAGGTATTGATATGGTTGTAATCCATTGGGGACTTCAAATTGCCATCATCAAACTTACATAAGATGCATGATGATACACATATTTTATTACTAGAGATTTATGAAGGCAAGTGCAAAACAAAAAAAGCTTTTGTTTAGTCTTTATATACTATAAATTTGCAAGCCTTTGGAATATGCTAAAAACATAGTTTTTTATGCAATGAATTGGTGTCATTTGTCAAGAATCTACTTATACACATACAACAAATATGGATTTTTAACAAAAGCACCACCATTTAATTTAATTTTGCTTGCTTAATGATGTTTCATATTAATGTGCATCATGGGGGAAGCTATTTTGATTCTTTGTTTATCTTACGTTCACATTCCTTTTACTGGTCTCTATAATGCCACTCCTATTATTTGATATTGTAATATGACCAAACTCTCACTCATTTCCTTGATTTTTGGCTGACTTTGATTTATTATCTGCATTCACAATGGTGACAAATTTCTCCCATAGCCGTTTGTTGAATTTCTTAGAATTCTACCCTAAAAGTATATTGATGCCTAAATCCACTATAGGCCAACCATTTTATTTTTCCATGGACACAGTGGAAACATTTTTATATTACTAATTCAAACCAATTATCAATTGATCCTCATGCCCACCCATTCCTCTTCCATCTATGGTTTAACACGTATCTAATACAATTCAAGCCTCTCATGCCTCATTCTTTCTACCATTTGAGTCTACATTTGTAAACCTTGACCTTTGAATCCGTCAATACCTCATCACCTCCATCTAACCCTTGAACATTCTCTTATTTGTGAATTCTAAAAACATCTTTTTCTAGTAGCACTATTCAAAGATAAAAGAGATGTTGCTTACTATCATATCTATTCTTGCATGTCCTTTGAATATATTCTTTCGAATTTCTACATCTATTGTATTCATTCCAATTACCAGACTCGAAGAGCCCGAAATTGTTATTTATTGTCACTATTCTACCATCAAAAGTTGATAGGGCAGATATTCGAATGATGGATCGCCGACACAAGGGCCGTGCGATCTGAATGATGGGATGAAGGCTCTGCTATATTGTCATTAGCAGAGTCTTGTTTCCACCTCTAAGATTTAATTATATTAAGACTTGATGGTTATAATGTTAGCTTTCATCATGATGGCTATATTGATTGATATTTGGTTTGTTTGATTGATTAGGATTTACACAAGTCTATGGGATTGATTATCATGATGATATTCTTCAATTGTTAAACTTAATTTAGTTAGTTTGCCATTTTGTGGCTATCAATCATGATTGTTCTAATTCAAATGGATGTTGTAATGCATTGTCATATGGCACTATTTCTTAAAATTTGTATTGGCATATTGCTCTAGGGAGGTTTAGATTTGCGAGCTAAATAAAACTCTCTGTAGCCTTAAACAAAGTTCTCTAGTCTTGTTTGATAAATTTGCACTGCTAAAGTTGAACTTTGAGCATTACATCTAATCATCTTATATTTGTCAAGCATCATTACTATTGTTTGATAATTCTTGTTGTATGTGTTGATGATATTTGTCTCTCTATGAGTGATATAAAATGTGTTTTTGAAATAAAAGATTATTTAAGAAGTTTTAGTCACAAAACATTTGAGACAATCAAAATAGTTCTAATGAATTAGTTTGCTTACAGTAAACAAGGCATGCCATTATTTTAAAGAAAATATGCCATTGAGCTTCTAGATCAGTCTATTTTTTTCGGGTGCAAATCTATTCACTCTTGCGGCCCCTCTAAATTTGGATATAAAGAAGTCTTTGAAGCTGTTTTCCAATTATGGAGATTATTAGGTAAGGTTATTTACCTCATGTAATTAGATCATATAGATTTTTTATTGTTGGGGTTGTTAGGCAACACACATAGAACTTAAAAAGTAGGGATTGACATTCAAGTATTCACATTTCATATACATAAAGAAATCTTCAAAAAAAAAAATCTTTCTATATTTTAATATAAACATACGGAAACTAATGTATTTGCTGATGCAAATCACATTAGATTTAAATGGCATAAAGTTTATATTTGGATATTCTTATCATTGTTTGTGGTAATCTGGTTATTTGTAAAAGTAGCAAAATGTATGTTGTTGCCAAATCCAATTTGGAAGCTGAATTTAGGCTCATTTCTTGTACTTGTGAATTAATATTGGTAAAAGCCATTCTCTATAAATTTTGGTTTCCCTGATACTCCTTTTATGACCTTATATTGTGACAGTAGAGCTATTATTTATGTTGTAGTGACTCTAATTTTCATAAGCTCACCAAACACATTGAAGTTCTATTTTCTTCGACATGAAATACTAATTATGAAGGTTGTTACTGATGTCTCTAGGTTTGAGCAAGCAGTGGACATTTGCTATAAAATGTTGAGCAATCTACATTCTTCATATATTGAGACAATTTTGGGCCAACGTATGCATGCTCTAGCCTCATGAGTGTGAAAGAATAATGCCTCCCTTTTAGTAGTCTATTTGTAGTTGTATTTTTATTTTATATTTATGGAATATATTATCTCTTTATTTCCTTCCATTATTTTCCCCTATTGTATGCCTTTTTATTGGCCTCTTATTCGATGCTTTCGGTTCTCCAGTTCTTCAAACTGATACAGCTTATTCAGGAATACAAATGTCTTTTCTCTCAATACAACATCAGCATCAGTTAGCCTGAATATTCTTAACTGGCCTATAAACAAAATAATTTTTTGATCTATTTATTATAGGTCCATTAAACTATTTGCTCAGACATATGCATTTTAGCATGTGTATCTGATGATTCTATTATAAAGGCTGCTGTTGACAGGTCAGAAAATGGTTGGAAAGTAATGGAGCAGTTTAGCATGAATTTCCAGGAAAGAGAACGGGTTGATATATTTGCTGAACATGAGGGACTCACAAACAGCTCGATTGATTATAATCATTATGAAAAACATGAGGAACTTACAAACAGCTCGATTGATTATAATCATTCTGAAACTGCTAAAGACTTGCATATGCTACCCAATTTCGGAAAACAAACTTTAAGCAGTAATACAAATGGATTCAAGATGGAATTCCTAAAAAATGCTCTTAGTAAAGGAACCACAGAGGTATGCTGTTTTTCTTTCCATCTTTGTTTTATTAATGTTTTAAAATATTGAAACCTGATAAACATGTCTTTGTTATGTGAAGAACAGAAGATTCAACATGATCAAGCAGAAGTACTGCATCCTCCTCAAGAGCAAGAGGTACTGTTTATGTAGTATATTTTTGTGGCAAGGATATATAGAAACTTAGAGTATGAACTAAATGGGGGAGTCCATTTTAGTGTGGAGCCCTAGCAAAGATCTTAAAAATTTGTTTCAAGTGAAGCAGTGAATGAAACTAAAAAAACATTTCAACTTAACCTTTTGATCATGCAAATATTTTTGAAGCTTTGGGGCCATTTGTTCTTGAATAGAAGGCTGAACATACAAAATGTTTTTCAAATTTTGTAAAAATATGGGGCAAGTGTTACGTACATGTATTATATATATTAATAATTTCAAATTTGGAATGGAGTATGGATTATATAATAAAAAATTTAATTGTTATATTTTTTAAAATAAAAATGATATTTTATATTCTAAAAATAGATAATTTAATGAGAATTTCTTAATTATACAGATGTATAATATGCAAATATGTATTTATACTATTGTAGGTTAAAATTCATGAAATTCGTTATTTTTTTTGAAATATATGAAAATTGGAAGTACTTTGGAATAGCATGTATGTACGTTTAGTAAACCAGTATAATATGTTTATTACCATGCTACAAACTATACACATTTATTTCATTTTGCAAACTGCAGTTATTTGATTTTTCAGCTGAACCATTCTTCTTATTATTCCATAACGATTATGGAGTAAGTTGAAATGCAGAGAACAGGGAGCACCGAGGAGAGAGTGAAATCTTAAACCAATGGTTAAAAAAAAAAGGTTCTCACAAGACTTAAAAATCAGTTGTAAAGAAACTCCAGGGGAACCTTTGTTTGGGAGAAGCTATTGATTTTATGGTCCAGGCTCAAGATGATAAGTGTTTTGAGTTGCAATTGTTGAGGAATTAAGCTCTGCTTGAATTTTAAAGTTCTAAATTTCTTTACTCTTACCATGAGCGATCATTCAAATGTTGAAAATCTTGTCTTGGGAAACTCCTTAATATCTGAGAGACTTCTTTGTTCAGCCGTATGCTTTAGTTTATTTGTGGGTCCATGAGCAATAATTTTAGACAGGAACGCAAGACTGTTTTTATATTAAATCATTGCTATGTTCAAAATTAATATTTTTGCTAGAATGCTCATACCAATTCTATATCATTGAGGCATTTACCACATGAATGTTTTAGTGTTTCATGATGCCATCATCTAATGATAGTTATTATCAAATGATCCTTAGTTCCTTTTTAAATGCTAATCAGTGGGATCGCTAGAATTATAGAATTACGAGTTTGATGCTGATGGGTTTCTTAGCTATTTTTCCTTGATAAAAGCATTACCATTATATTAGACATTTCTTGATTAGTTATCCTTTTATTTCATTTCAACTATTTGGATTTATTCTTGTGCTATAATTGTATTTTGTAATGCTCAATAAGTGTTGTAATGGTTAAACAAAGTTACACTTTATTTTCCTGGCTTAGGATAATTTTGGGGTGGTTAACTACAGAGAAAACCTGGATTCTCTAAGATTGAGATGAATTTGAAATGGAGCTGGTTTAGGATTCAATATGATTGACTTTGATAAAACCTACTGTTTGTGGAGGTAAAATTTTTGTTAAAGAGGTCAGGAAGAGGAAGCTCACAGTCCGATCAATTGCGGAATCTTCATTTCGTATCTCATGAATAAGGAAAGTTCGGCTCTCAGCTTGATCCAGTGTTGCTTGATCGATGTCTCATCTACATCCCTCGATGAGACCTTACGCATTGAGGATCATAGAGCCAATCCGATGCTCTGCGTCTCCATGGGTCTCCATGGGATTGAGTTGCCCACATGCAAGTGGATCTACGAATAAGCTTTTTTTTCTTTTGCTTTTCATGGATCGAGATCTTTGATGCCATGCACGCAATGATGCTCTAGATTTCGCTGGCCGTTGATGTTATGTGCTGCTCGTTTGTTTTAGGTGTTTTGCAGTTTAGGCACAACACTCCCAACCGTTGCTTGCACCATGAACCACCTCTCGCTTGTAAATACTGATCACCTTTTGATCCACTGTTCCTTCCTTTTGCAACCTGCGAATGTGAGTCCTTGCTTGATGTTTAGTGTAGAATGTGGATACAGTTTCAATTTACATGACCCTCCATGTAGCCTGATTGTTAGATCGACAACAATCAATGGTCTGAACTTTTCCCTTTAGCCTGATGCTTTTGTAACTTAATAGTAATCGACTCCTTAACCCTTTTGCATAATTAAGGAGTAGACCATCTTCCATTCCTATGACACTCTAAAGTTATGTAAGACTTTCAAGGAGATTCTGCCCAAACAACAAGCAGAAGACTCATGTTTTGTTGATCTTTGGTTCGACTGGAAAAAATCCATTTCGAAGACCTGTAGTGTCATTGATCTTTTGGTTCAACTAGAGAAATTATCTCACTTTGTGGATTTTTGGTTTGGAGCAAGGGAGTAATATTGATGCAATTTTGAGTACTATTTCAAAATTGCACCAAAAATCTTGAACCTACACAGTATATGCTCTTTTGCCAAAATCCTTAAAGAAATCTA
Source organism: Gastrodia elata (assembly GCA_016760335.1). NCBI lineage: Eukaryota > Viridiplantae > Streptophyta > Magnoliopsida > Asparagales > Orchidaceae > Gastrodia > Gastrodia elata. Next base: position 43,587,282 of record CM028672.1, on the reverse strand, counting down.
TTAAAATTCAAAATAATTGGTAACTAAAAATAAATAAATAAAATTAATTAGTTATCCATTTTTAATTAATTTATTGATGCGGCGAGGTTTAAAAAATGATGGGCGTTGAAGTATTATAAGAGATAATGATTAATTGAGTGAATTGAGTAATTAATTAGTTAATTTGGTTGCTCCAAGATTTATATTAAGCCCAAAGTTAAATGGTTATGATTTAATGAGTTTGAGTCTAAAGAAGCATTGATTATTCTTTATTATAAGTGTAAGCGATGTGTTAGTAGTTATAATTTCTACATTAAATAGTGAGTAAAAATAATTACTGATAATAATGGTATTATCGTATTTTGTCAACAAATTGAAAAAAAGAAGATTCATATTGTTACAAAATTGATACATCCCTCAATGTACCAATCTCTCTAAGCTCACGTATCTCAAAATACAAAATCTCTCATAGCACATCTTTCAAGGGAAAAGCTGTCAAGGCCCACATCTCTCTTGAGCATATTTGTTGAATCCTCAACTTTTCAAAGCACACGCTGTATTTTCTTATAAATTATAATTCTTACATGAGTAACAAGTTATAGTCAATGCAACAATAAAAATGAAACAAGTTTGCTAAAATTGCACAGGAGAGGAAAAACAATAAAACAAAGTCTTGTAGACCAAACAATAGCTAAGATCCTATATTGTTTTAATTTTTAGCCAATCTAACTAATCATAGTTTAATCATTTTTAGTAATATAATTTCTAATAAATCTAAGTGATCATGCTTAAATTATTATAAGATTGATATTTTGTGGCTCATAGATGATCTAAATAATCCAGTTGAGCCACTCTAATTAAAATTTATGATTTTTTGTTGACTTAAATGATCCTCTAGATAAATCATGTTCCAAGTCTAGTAGATCTAAATAATTCTTGTTGAAAGATCCTTAGATTAATGATTTAATTCTTAGATGATTCAAATGATCCATCTTGATATTTTCAAGCAAAACCATTTAATCTATTCAAGATCTAAAGCAATCTTATGCATACAAATCACGGGCTCCTTGTTTAATGACAAGGGTTTAAGACACTTTATTTGGAATTTCCAATGGATTCGAGTACCATCATAAGCATAAACTCCAGGCATTCTTGTAATTGAAAGCCTATTCATGGTCGATCTTTAATCTGAACTTGGGCATTCAAATAAATGTAAGTGCCCATGTTAAACTAAACTACTCAGACTTATAGTGGATGAAAACTTTAATCATATTATAAATTTGAACTTGCACCAGTGCTAACAAGTGCTCCAAATAAAACCAAACCTATAAAATATTAAACACAAACCCAAATATCTTATACATTTTTGTTAGTTCTGCTGAAATTCTAAATAAACTTTATTTATAAATTATGCCTTGAACCTTTAGCGATCATGTATAGAATCTCGAACCTTAGTTGTCATGCTTTATAATGCTGGACTATTGAATCAAAATTATATGACCTGCCTTTTGCCAATCTATGGATCATTAGTGATCCGAATGAAGTTTTTTTATGTATTTATCTAGTTTGCTTAAGTTATTTGAGATAAGGTAACTTATGATTGCTAATCATAATTTCTAGATATTACAAATAAAATGCTCTAATATTGGTGGATTGAATAATACATTTAATTGGGATGATAGAACTATGTGATCTTCATTGGGCTTACTTATTTACTCCAGTTATATTCTATCTCACATATGTTTGATTTTTATTTATTCACACTCCTTAATTGAGAGTTTTCTCTTATGGCTGGAAGGGATAATTAATTTTGGGTGCTTGTACCGATAGAAAATCTAACACCCTCGATCTAATTAAACCCTGATCCATTCACTAGGATTGTTTAAAATACTTTAATCTATCTCAAGGAAAGTCTACTTCCTAAATCTAAAATAACTAGAATTTATAAAATCTTGTGGTGGAGGCTTTTGCAGTTCACATATGAACTAGAAAACCAATGCTAGAGGGATTTACTTGCTTTGTCGATCCACTGCACTTGATTATGATGCTCAAGATTTTTGTCACTATTATGAGCTCATTATACATCTTTGTTTAGTTCATAAGGAGCTTAGATTATGTATGGAGTCAATATTTGGCTTATACTTTCCTTCTTGCTCAATTCAATGTTGGGTGAGTGATTCCTTTGAGTGCAATACAAATGCAATTTTAATAACCTTTTTTTCTAATTTTTTTCCATTGTTGAATATTGATATATTGCATGCTGTACTTATGATCGTAGAAAGTTAAATCAAATTTCTGAATATAGTTACTTGTTTACTTTAATCTTTCTTACTTGTTACTAAATTTTGTTGTACTAAGGCTATTCAGTATAGTCAAAATTTTTAAAACATCAATTTTTTATTTCATTAAAGTGAAGTTGAAGCTATTGCCTTTAGTATTTTTGTCATTTGCAAGATTTTGTGCAAGCATTTTTCACACCATATTAGCTGCAAAAGGAAACATAACTTTAAGTCAATTTGCATTAGATTGATTCAAGCGCACTAAGGTGTCAAAAATATCATCTAGAAAAGAGGCTATTTAATTTTAATGACTTTGCACAATAAATGGTTGAACTATGACAAACAAAACCAAAATTGTGATTATTGAAATTTGATTCAAACACTAACAATTTCAAAGCCAATCAGTTCATGCACACGAACATTAAGTGAACACAAACCCAGGGAAACAAATTATCCCTTTGCTAATAGGTGCAAACTATTCATTTTGACAAATTTTCAGATTATTTTAATAAATATGGTACTGTTAGTATAAGCATTAGAATTATGATGTTGTCGGTGACATTTTAAGAAAAGTTTAAATTAAAGTGTCAACCTATGAGATGGGTGAATTGACCTTAGTTGCTTGACGACTTGCTGTTAGAAATAATTAATTTCATTAAAAATTGGTGTCTAGTGAGAAGAAAGCTAGAGTTATTAAAATGAAATTAATTGGCCAAGCTAATTTTTATCTATTGAATGAGCAGCCAAAAGAGAGAGATTAGAGAGGGAAATTATTATTATATGGGTAATTGAAAGAGTTCCTAAATATATGTACTCTCATTGCATTGAGATTTATTTGTAAATGAATTCAATTTGTTAAATCAATGGACTAACTTAAATGAATATATCAACACATTTGATGAATTGCTTTTGTATTTGAAACTATTAAGAAATAAACACCATTCTTTTTTGGTTCAAAATTTAAAAGACATGCTCATTATACCATCACTTTGCATGCTTTTGAACTTGTGATATGTTTTGACAAATGCTACTCTAAGAGTGTTACTATATATTTACTTGAATAAATTCCTAAGTTCAATGTATTGCTTCTACTACATCAACTGTAGTAAATATATTAAAGGAAAATTAAGTTGTATATGCACTACAATCTAAAATTTATGCGAGACATGCTTTACGTGCCATTATATTGTTTGTTATGCTAATGAATGCTTGTGAATGGTTGCGTACGAGAAAATCAATGATGTTTGTTATTTTATCTACACAAATTTGATAGCAAGCTATGATATCAAGGAAACATTAGAGGAAAGATCTTTATTATGTATGGATTGAATTATATCCACTCCTAAGGTTGCAATAGATTGAAAGAGAACCGTTATCTTTCAAATATAATTTTAAACACAGATAAACTCTGAAAAATCTTCATTAACAATTTGTTATGTGAATACAGGTTCAAAGTATTATAGTCAATAGAGCTGAAGCTATAATCATGTTCGCAATATGCAGGGTAGCATAGGTATATAAGCATATTATACCTGTTTCTCTAAACTATCAAGCTCTGATTCAGTTATTTCGCTGCTATAGTGGAATCTGGTGTGATTTGTTGTACATGGTTCTTTTTTGATAAGCTGTTTCTTTAGGACTTAGATTGTAGCTCTTCTTAAAAAATTGATTGTATATACTTTTAAAACCAGTAGGATACGTGTAATATAAAATTTATAAAGCCTACGAAATATAGTACATATTTCTAAATTCCAATGCTCATTAAAGATAAAATTATACATTTTAAACAATTTTGCATTTAAAAGGGATGCACATAGAAAATAATGCTATACTATTAAATAATTGTGGGGTTGAACACTATGGATTAAAATATGTGAATCTATCAGATGATGCTAAGAAAATATTGAATGATTTTAAATGCTTTGATTATATTCCTGACAAGTTGTTACCATTTTAAGATATTCATTGTTCTAATTCTAGAGCATCTTTACATAAAATTAAGCCTGTTAGCTTTCTATCAAGTATTGAAAGTGTTCAAAAATTTGTTCAACCTTTGGCTTATATCAAGCTTTGATTGAAGTTAACATGCCAACTATTGAGCCAAACTTGGTTTGGATCGGATGAGTTGAGCTTGGATCATTTACATCTAGCTCAACATTGGATCAAGATGTACATACATGCATCTTTAAATGCATATGCAAATGTTCTTGTATACTTTAAATTTGTGCATGCAGTTTTGGACACACACACACATATATATATATATATATAATATATATATATATATATAATTTTATATATAAATGATGTGTAACTGCATGAAAATAAGAAATTGCTTTGAAAAAAATATAAAAATATTGTAGAAATTGATTTTTTTTCCTTAACTTGATATGAGTTCGATTTGTAGTCATTGAGCCATTCTTGGGTCAAATAGAGGCTAGATTGAAACATCCTATAACAAAACTTAGTTCAACTTGAGATTCATTCAAATTACTTGAGTCAAGGTAGTATTGGATCCAAATTTTATAGCCCATAATTCACGTAATTTACTTTATTGCAACATAAATCCAATGAGTTAAAATGATATTAGATAAATATACCACGAAAGTTTTTATCAAGGGTGATATCAATCCTTTCATTGTATCCTTATTTAACAATGTTGAAAATTGCTATTAACATTGCCATTATTTAAGTTAATCTCTTGTATCTCATATCGATGCTGGTTGGATACAATGAATGGCTCTTTTAGATTTTTTAAATATGACTTGTGGAGCAATCATCTTTTAGTTAGGATGGATAAGTGTGATGAATTGAAAATTGCTTTTAAAAATAAACATAGAATATATGAATTAATGGTTATATTTTATTGAGTTAATACAGACATTCTGTATTTTTTGAGAACAATTAATCATGCAAATGATCTTTAATTAGAAAATCCCCTGTTTTGAGGATATTTAAACATATAGCAGAACAAGAGGATTATGTAGTACACTTGAGAATTGTTTCAAATTGAGACTTATATTTGAATTTAAAGAATTGTATTAATACCATCACATGTCTTGATTGTTATTAGATGACCTTGGCCTTAAACTATTTATTTTTTAATCATATATTTTTAAAAATAGATCTATCAACTACTAACATTGCTTATGCTTTTGCTTTTAGATGTTGAGCTTCCTAATATATGAGAAATACTTTGTATGTGTGACGGTTTTTTGTGTCATAAATGAATCTTACCAAGTAGGAAAACCTTAAAATCATTGAAGTTTACTTAAATGAGCTTATTTGCATTGCACCTTACCTCTTATATCTTCTAGGTGTTTATTATTTCTTGGGAGAGATTCCTATTGATTTTTATAAAGTTAGAACAACCAAGTAGTGCTAATATCTAGTAATATTCATGTTATTAAGAGTTTTTATGGTTTGGATATATTTTATAGATGATCTATTAAAATAATTTGACATAGTAATGAATCCACTTACAAATTGTACAATAAGGAGAATTAATGCTATGGGGGTGTCAATCAGGATTTATTTTTATTTTTTTAAATTAAAGAGGAAATCATAAATACATTCATTAAAGTTAGACTGCCTAACTTAAAGGTGGTTGGAGTATCTCTAAATATTTGGGAATAAATATTGGACAATTTTGAGACAAATGAATCAAGTACATCGGTGAGAAAGATAAACAGAAATATTCAATTTTAAAAAAATAATGTTTTACAACTGTTTAAGCTTCTTCTCCAATATTGGAAGCATTAATTGTTCATAAAGATTTTGTGCTATGTTTGTGTCTTTAATATTTAAATACTTCCTTTCTTAAAAGAATTCTGGTTATAAACATATGGGTAGAATGTCTTCAAAAATACTTCTTTGCCCTACGACTTTGCAAAGGATCTAATAACAAAACCACTAAATCATTCAATAGACTCAATTGTCTTACATACAATTGAAGATAATTGTTGCACAAACTGTTTTCTGATATTGGATGTGTCTATTAATGCTAGTAAGCAAAATACTGGATTATATGTGTCTACCAATTTCATATATATCCTGTGAGGATGTTAGTATGAATTTTGTTTGGGGTTTACAATAATTATTTTGGAAGTATAATGCTATTGCTGTTGTCGTAGATCGATTTCTAAAGTGGTAAAGTTTCTAATTTAATTTTAAAATTGCATATGTATCTCACACTACTAAATTATTTCTTAATGAGAAAAACTGCATTGGCTACCTAAAATATTTGCTTCTAAGACTTAAACTCATGAATTATTTTTGGAAAACTTCTTAGAAGAAAACATCACTTTTTTTTTTATAAAAGAGTAGAGATTTGTTGCTATAGCTTTTGATAAAATATTCTTGCATTTTAGTAACATTCAGATTTGCAATTTGTTGAGTTATATGCAATTCATTTGTTAATAAATCTACTGCTCTGAGTTCATTTGTAATTGACACAGGATATAAATCTAGAAGACTTAATCTTATTGATTGGACTTTGAATCTAGGCTTACTTATTTTGTTTAATTGTTTTAACGGTATACACATGATCTATATATGCATATTCATGCAAAGAAGGTTTTATTTGTTAACTAACATGCTTATTTTGATATGCAAAGAGGTGATGAAGCTCAAGTAGTTTTCATTAAAATAAAATGGAAGGATTATATGTTATTTTTTGTTATAATATATGGTTGAACTTGTAGTGATGCTAATCTTTAAGACATAACATAAATGGCATGTAAGCTATTATGTGACAACTATTTTGTTGAAGTGGCGGCTAGGCTGAAGTAATTATTTTGTAATAATTAAGTTTGATGATTTCAAACAGCAACAACACCACTAAGCCTTTATTTCACTAGTTGGGGTTAGCTACATGAATTCTTTGTTTCCATTGAGTAAGATCAAATAGAAGCCCTACCCTAAGATAAAAATAAAGAAGATCCTCTCTAATGGTTTCTTTCCAAGTGTTTTTGGTTTTCCTTTTCATCTTTTAACATGAGAAAATTGTATACACTCAATATTCTAAATGGGGGCATTGAACGGTCACACATAATATACTCGAACAATCTAAGATGACTTTTTATATCTTATTCACTATTAGAGCCACTCAAACCTCGCTGCAAGTGAACTCATTTCTCAATCTATAGTTTGACAATTTCACTTAATAAAAATGATAAATTGATAAATTTATGGAGCAAACAGTGCCAACCAGGGTGTTTACTTGGCTGTATATATATATATATATATTATTTGTATAAAGTGAACATAATATAAAAGAAATGCAAAGCTCTAATCTAATGATATAGTATGCATCCCCAAAGTTCTTTCACTTCCATCAAAGGAAGTGGGCTCATGTTTTGAGTTAGGTTCACTATTTGAATAGGATTCACTCTAGGCTTGGAAGTATTTAGACTATCAGTTGAATGCATAGTAAACTTCTTACCTTGATCAGAGATTGTGAGATTGTGATATTTAACTGTTGTGTATTGTCCACTTAATCAAAGCACAAGAAATCCACACAACACTTTGGGAATGCATAGTAGACTCCTTGCCTTGATCAAAGATTGTGGTACTTAATTGCTGTGTATGGTTCACTAAATCAAAGGTCAAGCAATCCACACAATAATTTGGGATACTTTCAAACTCTACTTATTATCATTTTTAGGAGTTTATAGCCAAAGAAGCTATAGAGGCTCATCCAAATTTCCATTTTTACAAAAACTTGGGCCATAAAAAATTTTTAGCGGGTAATTCTAGTAGAGTTTGTTGTAGAAGCGTGCCATACATACCATACATATGGGAAATCAAATAAATAACTTTTAAATCAAGTAAAGGCAACCACATGGAAGGTAAGACAATTTAATTTGAAATCATGAGATATTTGGTGAAAATTATAAAGTATCTTTATTAGGGTTGTATAATTTTAATTTTATATGATTTTGTCATTTTTTCTATTCGACAAAAATGGTGTGTATCTTTGTAATTTTATAGTTTTTGTATTGAAATGTGATTTATGAATTTTAATATGTGCAACATTTATTTTGATAAAATAAGGCATAAATTTCATATTTTTCGGATTTAAATTAGATTTTATAGACTTATGAAGAAAATAAAAAACAATCCATACTCTTAAATGGCCTCGAGCTCTACTATTATAATTCCTAGTCAACATCCTTTGCTTTTCATGCATGAATAGCCTTGAGCGCATGCATGAGTGTCTTACACTTGAATAACTCCCAAACTCTTCCTTTTTCTCGATCTCTCATGATTGAGGGCTGGCCAAGCCCTTGACATCCTCCCATCTCTACTCACGTCTCTTCTTACCCAAGTAGTTCTCTCCCACTCCAAACCCTATCTGCCACCTCTCTCTTTATTTACAACTTTCTCTCCCCTCTTCTCCACCTTTTTTTATGTTTTAAAGCAGCCACCATCTACCATTCAAGTGAACTAAAAAGCAGAACTTCTATTTTGGGTTTCAACGAGGCTTTTGGCATTGCTTTCGATCTTAATTATCTTCAATGATTTGACTGATCTCTTTATTGTGAGATGTATAGATATTACCTATTTTATTATATTATACTGTCATGACATTTGTAAATATGAAATCTTTTTGATCTTAGTATTTTCTGACTCCATCGATCATATTGGTGCCCAACAAGCTCAATGCTGATTTTAAAGTAAGGTTCATCGGCTTTCTCCCAACTTATCTTGTACATCAAATATTCTAAATTCTATTTTTGACATCATTGCATGCCAATTTTTTGATGTTCTAATGCCAATCAATTCAAATCAATCAATGTGTCTCTGTCTTTCATTTCAATATAAAAGTGAAAGATGTGTTTACCCTATTTGCATGATTTGGGCTGCAATTAAAGCTTTTAATCGTTTGCCTTTACTTTCCAATTTAAGCTGTTTAAACTACTACATAAACACAACACATTTCACATCCCCTCAATAATCTTAAAGTATCACAATTTTGATTTTTTTTCATTATATGTTGTCTCGACAACATATATGCAATTCAGTTCATGTTTATCTTTTTAATTAGGTTCAGTTTCTGTTAAAAGGTCATTAGAGATGATCCCCTTGGAAGTTTATCAGCAACAATTTAGACGATTTTTATTCTTAAAGTTGGGTAATCTTTAGTTCTTCTATAGGGTGACATTCTTTCTCCTTAGAAATCAATTTATTGTAAAGTAAAAATGCTTATAAATACGAATCCGATGAATAAATAATGAGCATATATATGATTTTTTTTTTCTTAAACTTTAATATAATCAAGGTCAAGAATAATTGTATTCATGTTATATAATATATATATATATATATATATATGTAGAGAGAAATTATCTAAACGGTTCTTTGACTCTTACTAAATATTCAATTCAGTTCTCGACTCTTGCAAATAATATTTTTGGTCCCTAGACTTTTATTTAAGTGATATTTTTAATCTTATCGTTATTAACTGTTCTTGACCGTAGTTTGCATTCAAAAATTAAGGGCAGATGCGATAATTCATGGCGATCAAAGCGGTCATTATGATTTCTTTTGCAACTTTGTCAACTGGTGCTGCTCTATTATACCAGAGAGACGAAAAATGATACAATTGATGAAGAAGTTGATGGCAATCTTATTGAGATGGTGAACAAACAAAGAGACGTAGAGGAACCATGACAGAGCAACACCAGTTGACGAACAAATTGCTGAAGCAATCGACTATTGCAGAGAGATGTAGATAGACAAAGATATGCTGAGGAAGAAATCTGGTCGATTGCGTTTCGTGTCTCTGCATATCTTCGTCTCTCTGTGTATTTGGACAAAGATACATTGAGGAAGAAATCTTGTTGATTGTGTCTTCATCTCTCTGGTGTAACAGAGTAGCACCAGTCAAACAAGTTACTGAAGACATCACAATGACTGCTTCGTTCGCCCGCTGGAATTACCGTAACTACCCTTAATTTTCAAATACAAATGACGGCCGGGAACGACAAAATAATGCCTGGACTAAAAAATCACTTAAATAAAAGTCTATAGACCAAAAAATTGTTTGCAAGAGTCAATGACTAAATTGAGCATTTAGCGAGTCAAGGGACCGTTTTGATAATTTTCTCTATATGTATGTGTGTATATGTATGTATATGTCTATATTCATATATTAATCATAGTAAGCAATTAATGCAGTTCCTATTATTATTATTTTTTTTGGTAAATTTCCTATTACTATTTAATAATGTTAATTAAAAGAAGCATCAATTTTTTATTTTTTATTCATGATTGTGTTTAGTTTAATCTTTGATAACCTTAATTATGCTACTCAAGAGTAGAAGACTACATTATGGCATATATTGAATGATGTGTGCATATACGTAACAATCTATGCAGCAAACCCTCTTATGTTATTGGTTAGAGATGCCAATTAATAGTAAACAAAATGGTAATAATTATAGAAATAAAATGGTAGTGATATGATGGTGAGCTATAAGATTGTCACACATAAGTACAACTAGTTATATTTTTGGTAAAGGGGCAAATGTTAAAATGAAGATTGTATTATGGTAAATGTCAAATACTATCATTAATTCTATTTGAAAGTGACAAGTAGCTTTTATTTTTTTGTAATAAACTATGATAGAGGTTTAATTATACTTGCACATGATTATTAATTGGCTGATGATGTTGAGTAATTTACCGAGGAGTCGAGTAATTTGCTGATGATATCGAGTAATTTGCTAATGATGTCGAGTGGTCTAGTGCAGCACTTTGGGAAGAAACCCATAAGAAGAATTTTCAAGGAGTTTGCCCATTAGCTCGGAGGAGTCTAGCATCAAGAAGACAGACTTTGAGGAGCTGAGTTACCTACTAAAGACACTGAGTCATTCAGTGTGATACATGGAGAAGTCGAGTCAACGATTGAAAATATTGAGAAATCACTCGGTGTCCCATTTAAAGAGTTAGAGGATCTAGCTCACAATTTGGGAGGTGTTTGAGTACATCTGAAAATCCTCTACTGAGCCATAAGGCATATTCGGCTACTGATTAGGAAGAAGTATTATCGGGAAGAGCACAAAGCCAATTGAGTGATTCTCTAGTTAGCTAATTGAGAGAAGCCTAGTTGAAGATGAAACATTGAGCCTTGGAGCAGTGTTCAAACTACCAACTCCTCAGAGGGGATCATCTAAAGGGGAGTCATCCTGGAGCAAACCAGCAATAGAAGAAGATAGAGGATGAATTTTGGCAAACTCGTTCATCATATCAGCTAGTAAGAGGTCACCTGAAGGAGGGACATCTAACGTATGCGCAAGCCCTAAATGATTGTCAGTTGAACGATCGTCTGGTCATGGTTGATCGTTGTTAAAGATAGGACTGACATCCAAAATATGCCAAGACGACCAGTCAAGCCTACGTCCTTAGTTGTAGTTTGTCCAAGTTACTAGGTGAAGATGTATCACTCAGATGAGTCAAAAAGGTTGTAGTTGTCTCAATCATTTGGCCATCGAGTGCTTAGGCACTCGATACTCGATAAAGGAAAATAATGGAGACATCACTTAAGTAAAATTCACTCGAGTCACAAGTAGGTATGCTTTTTCTTCTCTACTCACAAGTGTGGTGCAACTAATAGAGGGCTGTTAAGAAAGTTGTGTGGGAGCTCAGAATTGGTTAACATCGTTACACCGCTTTTCACTGTACAACATGCTCTCGCTGAGGAGGACACGTGGAGGAACTTCATTGACGTATGATAATGAAATCCTTTGCACCGAGTCTTGTGGGATGTCTTTATATTTATCTTATAGTTCCAAAGAAGTTCTATAAATACCTTAGGATTGGTTCTTTTATAAAGCCTTGGCTTCCTATTTTTTATAGCTATAAAAATATTTACAAAAAAAATATTTTGGTCGAGTTTTCTCAGATCTTCAGCCTTTTACTCATTTTGTAATCTTCGCATAACAAAGAATCATCCAATTTTTTTTTTCATTTTGTTATTTTGTTCATGTGCTGTGTTGATTTATCTTGCTCCTTATCATCCTTTCTTCGCTACAGCTAGTACCTCATAGTTGAAGGAAATTATAGTGATTCTTGATATTCCTCGGCATATTGACAGTAGTCGAGAACATTCATGCGCATTGCTTTTTTTTTTTTCCTTCACATTAATGTAATTTAGATTTAGGATACAAACACGAGATTACAATATAACTCACTGTCAACTCCTATTTAGTAGGTATGTTTGCTTAGATTTGTTTCTTTTTAGTCTTGTTTGGTGTTATTTGCTTATTATGAAATTTTTTTTAGGCATTTTGTAGCTCTTCTAATTGTTTTGTGTAATTATTAGAATAATAGAAATGTGAACTCTGTCTTTATTGTCATATATTTGTTCTTGGCACTTGTTGTCAGGCCGGATCGTGACCAAAAATATAGTGGAATGTAGGCAAAATAAAAAGATAAGCATTGTTCTTAAAATTATATAGCTTATAGGCATGCTATTCATGTCCATGTAATCCATAGTCTGCCTAACAACTTAATGCTTTGAAAAAATTACTTAACACAAAAGCAGAAGGAACCCGATGTTTATAGAGCAAAGCATATGTTAAATATGAACAATTTGGAAAGGGTTAAGATTGTTGTGGACTCTCACAAGAGCTTCTGTTTGAAAAACAACAAACTCTGAAGTAGCACACTTGTCATCAACCGTTTAAACAAAAAACCTTGATTGAATCTTAAAAGCACCATAGATTAATCGTGAGTCTAGAACATCTAAATCTATATAAGCTTGGATGGTTGCACTACTAAGGATCGACACACTTTATGTAGTATATTTTTGCTTAGCAGCAACCTCCATGAACTTCCTTTGATTGCCAACAACTTTAACATTAGATGGAACGACAAATCAAATCCTTTGTCAACCCAGTTTGCACAATCATCAAGGACAATCGTGAAAAGAAGGAGAACTTATATCCACTTCAGCATTTAACACAAACATCCTTGATGAGTTTCCCCCAAAACCGTCCATGACACCAATTGATGCATCTCTTTCTGGCATCAGTGGGGAGATGGACAGGGCAACCCATCCGACATTAACTACATAGAAGAGGGAATAGTATCCGCCGAAAACATTGACAAGCCGCAGCTCATTGGATTTGAAACTACCCTTATGTCTATAACCCCAAGCAATTTCCCACACTGATTCAGTACTGCACCCACTTTTGACTAGGAGGGGGAGACTCCAATGGTTCCTATTTGTGGTAGTTGAGCCATTATACGACAACAAAATGGCAGCATAGGTAACAGATCCCTAGGGTTATAGGATGGTTGAGAGGAATGAGAAGAAACACTGCACCTTCTTTTGAAAATGATATATATATATATATATATATATATATAAATAAGTTTATAAATCTAAATAAATATTTCGGAAAGATGTTCTCATACTGCGTGAGATCTGTTCTTCCTCTATATGTTTGCTAATTTTGTTTTTTTATTTTAATTTCTTCACATATTATTTGTAGATTGTGTGCTTATAATTTGAAAGATATGTTGGATTTTAAATTTGCAGAAATTAAGTACTTTACTTGCTAACTATGATTCATTTTTTAAAGTTTGCTAAAATTTCATGAAATGTGATTATTTGCCAGTATTTTAGGTTTTAAATGCGTATCTTTCATTAAAATAAAAATTCTTAGATTTGTTGGTAGTTTTATAGTAAACAAATTGGGTTTTATCAGTTTATTTCTTACAGACATGTTTATATTTTAATTAATTGTATTAAGAACTTTAACCCTTAATCATCCATATCTTTTTTATAGAAAAGAGCTTTACTTGCTTCATCTCTACTTTTCTTTTCACTAATGCAAGATTTTTTTATGGCTTTTAATTTTATCTGCTAATAAAATTTGTAAAAGAAAAGCCATAGAAGTTACTGTTATCGAGGTTCTTAATTGTTAGTAATAGTAATGTGCTCTGATCTTTCAAAATTTAAGTAACTTGTATGATGGATGCATATTTCCAGGATATAAAGGAGGTAGAATGGAACTTGTTGATTATTGATGACTTGAGCATCTCCGCATTTGCTAGCAATAAAAAAAATTCTCATGGATATTCTGAGGATCAAATTGAAACTTGCACAGAAGCTGGAAAGATGGATTATTCATCTATTACTCTTACTGGCATCATACATAATCTGTATGAGAAAACCGATAAACTTCAGGATACACTTTCTTCTCAAATTTCTGCCACCAATGGGGTAGAAATAAAGCATCACCTAAAAACTTCGGCCTATGTTAATGGGGATACTGATTTTGATGAGCTTGACTGGGAATTTCAAAATGCTGTCATGACTGGAGATGCTGAAAAAGTTGCTGTTTGCGGATCAAGCCAAAGTCTATCAAATGAGTTAATTTCTTACACTTTAGCTGACCTTTATTATAGATTGAAAGAAGTTTCTCTTTCTTTGATTGTTGATCATCTCATTGTGCTAAAGGTTGGTATTCATATGATGATAATTTTTGACATTATCATTTGTGTTAATTATGAACCTAATTTGATGCTAGTGATTAATAGGCTTCTTCTCTTCCTGGGGAAACATCTGAGGTACAAACGATCAATGAGGCTATTAAGGTGTGTTAAATTTCCTTATTTACTTTTCATACAATGAAAATGCCTGCGCAATGCTTAAATCATTCAACACAATATATTTATGCCGTGAATTGATATGATTAGCTTTTGAATGTCAAATTACTTTCCCTTCCATGAAACATTTAGGAGTATTACTTTTATAGCTTGACTTGTTTTTTCAGGCTATATAAGTAATTGCATGTTGACTTCTATTGTGTTACACATTCCCATCAGAGATCATACAAAATAGTCAGAATGGTTAGATTCATTGACTTTCATTGATTTCTTTTAAAAAGTACCTAATTTTGCTTTGATCCACAGTCTAGAATACTATTATTCTTTAAACTTGATTTCATACCATTTTGAATGAACAATTTGTCTTTTTGTAGAAATTGTGAATGAATTTAATGGTTCATTCAATACATAAGCTTTAAGTTTAAAATCCAAAGTTATTAGCATTCTTTTATGTTATGGCTTTAATAATCATTTGTTTGTACATTCAAATTACATGCTCTTCAGGAATCTAATTTAGATTTGGGATTTTTACCTGCATAACACATAGATTTGTAATATTTACTCATAAAACACCTAATCTTTAAATATTACTCGCATAACACTCAAATTAACCAACTCTACCACCCACTAAATGCCGATTAAGCAGCTTGGCTGACGCCATTGACGGAGGGCTCTTACTAACTGAAAGCTATTTCTTTTGCATCTTCTTTGCTTTAGATGCATAATGAGTCTATAGAGTATGTAGAAGGGGCTGGCATGCCATATTTCACGGCTGAGTTAGGGTAGTCCAAAGCACTGTTGAGTGCAGCCAAATTCGCCTGGCCATGCATTCTTCCATTGGCATAATGAAGCCACAGCTGCTGCTCCTGAATCATCCGCTGTTGCTTCTTCTCAAAGTTCGATATCTGCACATAGACTGTAGGGGGGAAAGCTCATGGAAGCTGCAAAGGGATCTCCAGAAGCACTGCCAGAACTAGAGCCTTGCAGCAGAAGCACTGCCAGAACTAGAGCCTTGCAGCAGAAGCACTGCCAGAGCCTCGCAGAGGTTAAAAAACACGGTCACGTTTGCCTATGTCTGCTTTCATTCCGTTATCTATAGCTGAAACGTCAACGGCGTTTAAGTGGGTGGTAGAGTTGATTAATTTTAAAGATTTGAGTGTTGTGTAAGTAATATTTAAAAATTAGGCGTTTTAGGAGTAAATATTATAAATTTATGTGTTATACAGGTAGAAATCCCTTTAGATTATTGCAAGGAGTATTAATTATAGAGTTAATTTTAATATCAAATAATAATTAATAAGCTTTAAGAAGAAGAATACGCTCACGATTTTTATTGGTTATGAAAAGGCATTTGATCTAGTATAATTATTATTAATTTGATGTGTTTTATAGCAGATAGGTATGTGCCAAAGATATGTGATGCAAGATGGTTACGGAAAGATTTTTAATACAATAAAGGTTATGCACAAATAAATTATAAGGTGATGCCTTAAATTATGGTATGCAAATAATAGAGTGGATTCACAGGTTCTTAATGGAGAAATTTATCAAAATAGTTAATAATTTTATAGGCTAGCTTAAATCTACTTAAGTTTGAATTAAACAACTTTGGCTTTGTTTAATCAGTTTAAGCTCATATATATTTATTATTGATTGTATTTAATTCTATTTATGAATTAAATATTTAAATAATAATTTGTAATTATAATTGTTAAAGCTATTTTTTTGGTATAATTAATTTAATTAATAATTATTAATTATAATCAATTAATATACACTAATTAAGAATTAGTTATCATTCATTATTAATTAATAATTAGTAAATACTAACTATTAACTAATAGTTATTAATTATTATTAATTTATTATTATTAATTACTAATTAATTATGAATTGCTAATCAATAAATATTAATTTATAATAAATATTTATTGGTTATTTTGTTAATATTAAACAATTATTAAAACAACTTTGTAAATTTTATAAAATTATTAGCTATTAAATAGTAATTTTAAATAGTAATTAGTAGTTAAGTATTATTTAATATTTTTAATTATTAATTATTGATTATTAATTAAACATTAGTAATTAATTATTATTATATATTATTAATTAGGAATTATTATTTAATTATAAGTAGTTGTACTTAATAATTAATAATTAGTGAATATTAATTAATAATATAATTCTTAATCATAACTAAATTAATTTTTTTATTAATTGATAATAGCTTTCTTGATATTACTATTTTTTATATAATTACAATTTATGATTAACAATTAATTATTTTAGTTGTTAATTAGTAGTATTAATTATTATCTATTAATTAATATTATTAATTAGCTATTAATTCTTAATTATGATTAACTATAATTATAATGGCAATAATTATACTTGCTATAATAATAACAACACTAATAGATGGAGTTAGCTGCATAAATCTTTTATTTCATCATGCACAATCAAATAGCATCCTTGTAAGTTCTAAATGAAGATGTTTTCTTATTCTTTCTCCCGATCTTTTTTATTCATACTATTTTAACATGGCAAAATTAATGTTGTTAATTTTTCTTACATGGTATCAATTTTTTTTTTTTGAATGTTGTATAGTGTACAACATAAAGGGATATGGTGACATTAATAAATAAAAGCAAGAAGATAAATAAACAAACATAAAGGAAAAAAAAGGAAAAAGATCACCGAAATACAAGTTATCAAAGTCTCAAATAAAGCATAAAGATACACCTATACGCTAGAGAGGCATTATTGAGTGCATCGTTGCCGCCGATAGTTGGAGTTTTTCTTATATTTCTATTTTTTTTCTTTTTACCTTTATACCTAATAAGAAAATTGTTTAAAAGATCTGTATTTGAAAAGTTATTCTTAGATTCTTAGAAAGAGTCAGCTTCAGTTGTGGGTTCTTCATCATCTAGCACAGATATAGCAAGCCAGACATGATGAAACTCCATTGTGAGTGAACTCAGGCTCGAAGAAATGTCCATAAATGCAATAAAGATGATTTGAAGGGACATCAATGTCCTCATCTCTTTTTCTCAATATCTCAGAAGATTTCAGTAGAACCTTCTGTAATTGTGATGAGGGGTAGTTCACGTATTACACAAGCATCCCACCAGCCCTGAAAGGGTCAATAGGTTGACCCACCAGAACTCCCTCCGATTCCCCTGCCAACATCTGACAAGAAGTATCCTCTGAAAGCTCGAGTGAATCATCACTTCCAATGCTTTCCAAATTGATCTCTTCCACTCTAACATATGCAGCTTGAACCTCAAGAGTTGTATCACCAGTATTTCTCGTGTCATAGATATTATTGATAACATTCTTGGCAAAGTCATCCTCTGCAACCCCAGACACCCATCTTCCTCACCTATGAAGGATGACACAACAACTTCTAGAGGGGCCGACCGGGCTTCCGGTGGGGAAGAACATTTGTTCTTTGGGACATATTTGAGCTTAGTTGCATTAGGTTTGTGTGCATTTTCCTTTGATATTTTCTCGAGGTGAGGGTTGAGCTTGAAGTAGTTAGATTCATCATGCCCAACTATCAAACAGTGGGAGCAGTAGATTAGGAGGTTTTCAATTATGAATTCTTGGAAATACCTTGAGTCCTTGCCACCAATCCAAATTTTAGATTCAAATTTCTCTGTTGGATCCATCTCCACCAAAACCCTTGCAATAGACAGTTTGGTTATGTTTGCTGTAGCAAAATCAATTTTCATCGGTGTACCATAGTATGACCTCAAAGTGAAAAGTATTTAATGAGTAATATGGTGAACCTTGAGGAGTGAAAAGTTTAGCCATACAAGAACAATTGGAGGTTCACAGGATGGATCAAAAGAGGGAGTCAATTTAAGAACTTTCATCAAATGGTTATCAATGCAATAGATTCCCCTAGAAAATATTTGGGCATAGTCTGTTTCATTTGAAAGCTTTATGAGAACATGCCTAGCATCAATCAACTCAATGTGCGCCTCTTGATGTAATCCCAAATCATTTAAAAAGTTTATAATGGTGATCATATTAGGTCTACCATTAGAAAACTTCCCCACAAGAGTGTGCTCATAGGGTTTAGCTAAGGTATTCACCTCATCATCTGAGAGGATGAGCCCAGGTTTACCTCAAAGAAAAATGATTGGTTTGATGTCGATTCGATCTGTTGCCGAAAAGTTTGTCAAAGCCTCCCGAAATGATTTAGGCCCCCCGACCTCCTTTGTTGCCGGAGGAGTTGCCGGAGATGCAAGACAGGCAGGGGGTTCTACTCCAGAGCTGTCATTCCTAAGGCGGCATCTGGTGAGCCACCAGCCAGCCGCATAGCCGCATCACTCTTCTCTGTTATGCTCCGCACCGTGTTGGTCCGCCAGATGCGTCATGAGGGTTCACGGTGCTCCACATCGTATCGCTTCGCTCCACGCTGCTCTGCATTGCGTCATTCCGCTGAAAGCGTCGCTAGGGTTCCATATCACGTCTCTACGCATCTCTAGGGTTCAACATTTGCTTGCATGAGTTGCATTGTAGAAGAATTCTTACAATGCATCAAATGATTCACGCTTAATATGCCCAAACTATCTTAAGATGACATTCTCTAATCTTATTCACTATTGGAGTTACTCCAACCTTGCTACAAATGAACAAATATCTCATTCCATCCTTTCGAGTATACCCACTCATCCACCTTAGCATCCTTATCATTGTAACACTTGTTATATCAACAAATTTCTCTTTGTTATTCAATATTTAGCCTCATATAACATGGTCGTATAACTGCTATTTATATTTTTTCAATAATTTTGACTTAGATTTTTCGATCACACAACACTCAACAGAAACACTCCATTTCTTCCGACTAGCTTATATCCTATTAGTCACATAGCTTTGTGCTCCGTATATCTATTTTAGATCTAGTAAGATGAAAATTTTTAGATTCTAAAATAGTCATACATGATTCAAGTTTTGCTTTAATTGCATTGCTAGTCTTATCAATCACCAGAATGTTGTTACAAATAACATGCACTAAGGAGCCTCCTCTTGAATTTGTTCAGTGGTACATTTATAATTATAACAAAAGAATATGGGATGAGAGCAGAGCTTGATATAAGCCAATAGTAACAAAAGCATGGGATAAGAGCATAGCCTTGATGTAATCCAATAGTAACAAGAAATTCATTAGGCATGCTACCTTGTGATTGTGATTTAATGCAAATTACAACCCATTATACATATCCTTAATAACACCAATGTGTGCCACATAATTTCTTTTCCTCCTTAAAACTATATAGAGAATTTTTCTTAGTACTGTATTATAAGCTTTTTCAAGATTAATAAAGAATAAATAATTTTTTTTCTCTAATTCTTTTCATTAAACTTATTAGTGTATATGATTTACATGGTAGATTTACCTAACATAATGTCAAATTGATTTAGTCAAATATCAATATTCTTTCATAATATGCATTCAATCGCTCTCCTTTAAAGTTTTGACACATAACTCATCAACTTTATTCTTCTATAAGTTGCAAAGTCTTATTATAGTATTTATTTTTGTAAATAAATACAACAATACTTTTTTCCTCTCATTTGGCATCCTCTTAGCATTCAAAATAACTTTAAATATCTTCATAAGCTAAGAAATTTTAACTTCACCCAAATATTTTCACACATTGATAGGAATATCATCCAATTTTACCGCTTCTTCACTCTTCATCCTTTTTAAAGCCTTTCAAATCTTAACTTTTACTAATTTGTAGAATGAAAGTGAAATTGATATTATTATTATAGCCATTAAACCCACTCATAATATTTGTAATAAGCAACCTTTATTAAAAAGTTTAATAAATAATTAATCAATTTATATTGAATATCTTTTTCCATAATATAATTTTTTACCCCATTTTGATATATTTTACTTTATTCAAGTTTTTGGTTCTCTTATCTCTTAATTTAGTTAACTTATCTATGTTTCTTTCTCTCAATAATTTCTAGTTTATTATATATCCTTGAATGCATTAAGCTTAGCTTCATAAATTATTAATTCGGATTCACAACAAGCTATTTAATCTTTACATGAACATTTTGTTTCCACCACCATTCATTTTTATTATATGTGCTCTTCCTTTTGATTCACAAAGGATACTCTTGACTAAATTATGAATACAACTAGCAACTTAATTCTACATAAGATTGGCTTAAATTTCAAATCTCCTTATCCAAGTTATAAAACTTCTTTTCTAAAGTATTTATATTTCTTCCTTAAAGTTTTATTATTTTATGACATTTTACATTTAATATTACTTGTCTTATTACTTATTTGCAATCTAGAATGAATAATCGATGTTGGGTTGTAAAACAAACCTTTGGAATAATCTTTCATTCCTTGTAATATAAATGATTTTTTATTTTAGAGAAAATAATCAATCTACATTCTTGAAGTGTCATTTTTATAAGAGATAGCTTGTTCTTCTCTTTTCTTAAAATAAATATTAGCATTCATTAAATAATCTAAAACAAGCTTTAAAATTATTCTTCCTTATTTATTAATTTGTCCACATTCAAATGACCACACTTAAATTTATATTCTTCAATCATCTTTCTAACATGTTCGTTTTAATCTTCTTCTATAAATCACATCTATTCTTGAGGTATTTTTTGAACCAATTCCTATAAATTATTCTAAAATAATACATTTATATTCATCAATACTGTTTGAGGAGCATAAACATTGGTAATATTAAAAGTTCTTCTAACAATTTTTATTTTATCAATATAATTCTATTTTTTAATTTCTTAACATTTATTTTAGTATTCATTAATTTTTTTTTCAGGGTGATTCACACACTATTCTTATGATTTGAGTACCAGAGTTTAAAGTCTAAATTATCAAATTCATTTGCTTTCACTATGACCCACTTTGTTTCTTAAAGATAACAAATGTTTATCCTTTTAGCAAGCATAATATTTACTGACTTAAAATGCTTGTGATAGTAATAAATTTTAACTACTTAATCTTAAAATATCATTATGAGCTAGCTTCTTTATCCGCATTTGTTCATAATGCAGGAATCTCACATATTTAACACTTTTTATTGCATTTCGATAATGTAGTGTGTCGCTTCCGTGGACTCCTTAGGTTTTGCTCAATTTCTTAAGGGATTCATATTAAGGGAAGATTCGACAAAGTTTGTGATAGCTATCGACTACTTTAGATAACCATCTTCCATTTTCATCTAGAACTTGGTATTCGATAACAATTGAGTTATTATTTTTTCTTATTAATAATTATTATTTGCATACTTAATTATTAAGCTTAAACATGAGCCAAATTGTTTTTACTATAACAAGTTTACTCAAACTTGAGTCAGCTTAGCAACCTAGCTATTTTAGCTTTTAGTTTCTTAGTGTAGCTTTGTCTTAAATTTGTTAGAATTTTTAGTATGAACCAAACTGGACATAAGTACCTAGCATGTAAGTTCTTTCATTCAAAGTAATCATATATCATGTTTAATTTGAATAATTCATTGGAATAACTTAAACAAAATTGGCAAACATAGTGTGCACAATATTGAGTTCATAGCATACCAAATGACTCCCAATCAATTCGATGAAGTTATAATATTGTATATTCCCAAAACATTGATTAACATCATTGATTATGATTATCAATGTATCCACAATTTTTTTTTTGCATTAAAAATGAGCAAGCTATTGAAAGAAAATTTTAAAGATGAATTTATTATGAAAATATTCTATGCCAAACATAATATTTACATTGTCCCCAATTTATGAATTTCTTGAAAAAATTTGAGTCTTTCCCGAACTTGTTTCACATTATGCACACCGCAAGCTACAAAAGATACCCGTGCCAACAAGAAAAGCACACACTTTGAAAAAGCATAAATTAGTTGCTTCCCAAGTAGGCACTAAGCATATAGTCTTCAACTAAACACATTCTTATTTTTTGATGGCTTAATGATTGATGAGTCATGTTTTTTTACTTCGATGGATTTTCATAAATATTTATTATCAATATCAACATCATCTTTAAATTTAGTCTCAATCCACTTCTAATTGCTAAAAATGAGTTTATCTATCTTCACCAAATACAACCTTAATTATTACCTATAAGTGCTTTAATCGGTGAGCTAATTGTAATGTGATCATTGTTGGCTTAATTTCACCAACACTTGCTACTTAAAATTTAAATTTACGGTTGATCCCAAGTTATACAGCACTTCTTTTTTGCAAATTTGTATATTAAAATCCAATAATAAATGCCACTTGAATCCTTTAGCTTATGGGTAACTTTTTTCAAGATTGTAGAATTACAATTCTCTATAAGTGCCAATGCTTTTTATATTCCAACTTTATATAGATGAGACATCTTTCACAAATTTAACATACTTTGACATTTGATCTACTGTTTTTGCAAAGTAATTGATTATATAAATTTCTTTTGTACTTTCTAAATTTAGAGTATTGATGATTGAACTTCTTTTGTACTATTGAGGAAATAGTGGTGGATGAATGAACTCTACTACTTTTTTTGACGTGAATCTTTTTTCTCTTATAATTAGTCATCCATAATTTTTTTCCCTCCTAATTCCCTTTAAATTTAGTCTCAAACAACTTAAACTTCTATTAATCTTCCCAACACACAGTAGCCTCACATTGCTTAGTCTATGTAAAGTCTTCTGAAATCTAGTATAAATACGGTTGGTTATTTAATCTAATTGCATTTCCACATTCATATTAATCAATATTTTACTTTCTGGCTATGTGCATATATCCTTATAAGTTGAGCCATGTTATGTTGTATTTGATATGCTAACTCTTCTAATGTAGTTTTTTTTTTTATTTAGGGGTTGTTTTGTTTAGGGTAAAAAATTACTAAAACAAAATTTTTACTGTGTAAACCTTTTTTAGGTAAAACTTTTTCAGTGTAATTCAAGTAGTAAGTAGTGTTTGAACTGCGGTAAAAAATTTCTTGGGATTTACAACGACGAGCTCCATCATCAACATCCGTGAGCTCCATGGGCAACAAAGCGATGAAGTTATCATTGACGACGAAACATCAATGACGAGAATTAGTGATGAATGTTCTCGGTTTCTCAGTGCGCCGACAATGTTTTCAGTGATATGCTCTATTGTTGGTGATGACAAGCTTTGTAAACAGAAGGGATGAAGCCGACGCCAACGCCAGCTTTGGAAATGGATGACGACGAAGCAAGGATGAAGCCTTGGAAATGGCGCCGGTGACCGGCAAAGTGGCGTCGACGACGAACGGGTGACAACGCGAATTAGAGACATTTAAGGCGAACTGACGACGAAGTGGCATCGACACTGACGAACTAGCGAATTGGCTTCGATGACAGACTGACAAAGATATGGCATCGATGCATAGGGATAAGTTTCATTTCGTTTGGTAATCAGATTATACCCCATTTTGGGTGTAATTGAATTACCCCATTTGTGAAGAAATGGGTCTTACGATTATCCCACATTTTATCCTGACAATTTTTTTATTTTAAAAATCCCACAAATCCAACACTTGTATTTTGAAAATCTTTGCAGAATTAGTACAACCCTCAGTATTCCTCAAACTTCATTAATTAAGTTGAATCATCCCTTGGCTATTTCCTCTCCTTGAGAATTTAAGATGTTTCTTACAAATGAAGTTGTAATAATTAGGATATATATTGTTCCATTTCTTAGATAATTCATGGATTTAGTCTCTCCGAAACTAGCATTGACAGCATAATTATTATATTTATGATTTGAAAAATGCATAGTTATTAAACTTCATTAATTATTAAAATTGTCAATTTTTTTATTGAAAGACGGTCGTAGCCTAAGCATAAATAAATAATAGCATCAATACATCATCAACCAGGATCAAACTCCACGGTATTCTCAACGAGGTCTAAGATCCTCCCGAGGAGCACATCTCCCATAACAAAAGAAAAATCGCCCTGTCGAGCTAACATTGAACAAAAGTCTGCCACGCGATTTGGCATTGTGCGAACAGTGAACAAAAATCACACGAGGAAAGTCTAGCGAGAAAGCAAAGTAATCAACGTGGTGCTCTCTGCCTCGTGAACAGAGAGTCATCTTTCAGTGACGTTGAAGCCTCTGAATTGCTCCAAGACAGCCGCCCTCTATGATGACTTCCTCAGTGTCAGTGTCTCTGGGCAGGAGGGCCTGTCGCAGAATAGTAATCGCTTGCATCTCAGCCTGGAGAGGAGACAGGGCCTGTAAACATGCTCCAGCAGCAGCGAGAAGTGGCCTCCTGAGTCACGGATCACAACTCCACTAAAAAGCAGCAGGTTCCCCGTATCTATAGGAAGCATCAATGTTGGCCTTCAGCCAACGGGTCGGGGGGCACCATCTTGAGGAGGTGGAGGGGTCTGGTGGGCCGTGGAACCCCAGGAATTAGACCCGTCATGCAGACCAGCACTGACCATCACCGAGAGGATCGAACTCACACAAACCAACAATGTCGGATACGGATGGCTGTGAGAACGTTGTTACTAATTGTTAATTTTTTACACATTGTTGTTATTTGTGCAATTAAAATAGTCAAAGCATTTCCCTTGTGAACTTTTGTTAATCTCATATGTGACATCCTCTTTGAAGCCCAGTGATAATTATTGATAACCCCGTGTCATCTAAAAACTACAAAACTCTTTAAATGTTTTAATTTTCTGCTAATGTATTTATGATTGTCTCAGTGAAACATAGTAAACCATTATATAATCTCTTAATTAGTATTCATTCAGACAATCCATGATGTGGACATTTATCTAAACAATTGCAACAATATTCAAAAAAAATTTGTTTCAATTAATTAGTTGAGAAACAATTACATTTAATTTTGAAAAATTCTTTGATGATGAGGCTCTTATGATTGTGATGGCCAGGTTTAATCTTCTTGACATTTTAAAAATCCTTATATTAAATTCTAAATTCTTTTCACCAGAGAACTATCGTATTTCCTTACAAGCATCTTGATGGTTAAATTAAATCATAACCAGTTTCTTAAAATCTCTTAGTTCCAAGAAATTGTGTACAATGAGAAAGTACAACTTCTCTATAGGGTTGAGTGCTACTTTTTTGCTAACTTTATTAGGCTATACAAGAACTAGAGGAATCTCTTAAACCATTGAGTTAATTTGTCACACCTATGTCTAGATAAACATTTAACTAAAGCCATCGACAAATCATTGCATAAGGATTAATTATTTGAAAGCATCATGAACAAAAAACACAATTACAACTACGATATTGTCAACAGGAAATTAAGGTGTTATCAAATGAAATTAAAATGACAACACATACTTAGTAGAAGGACCCTAAGCCATTCATGATTAAAATAAATAAAAAATAGAAGAGCAGTAAAATAAATTAAATAGTAAGAAATTTTTGACTATTCATTCTTCAAATTTTGTTGCAACACTGTGTTCTTTTTGATGCACTTTTTTTCACATTTTCTCCTCTATAGTTCGTTCTTATGTATTTTTCTTATTTCGCTTCTTATATGCTTTTTAAAGCTTTATAGTTGACTTAGTTTGCATAAAGATGCTTTTCTTGCCATAATTGACATTTAACAACTAGGATTAGTTTCATTTGAACTTCACTTTTGAATTAATATCAAAGTGTCTAGGCTCCATGTATAGGCACCAAGCACTCTTTTCTTTGGCTTCATTCCCTTAAAGCAACTAAAGGGCCCCTGCCTTATGTTTGGGCACTATGATTGTATTCTTAAAATTTAGCTTCTTTACGTTCCAACTTAATTTTTTTCTGGACACTATTAGCATTGGGAAACTGAGGCCGAATGGTGAAAAATACAAATTTAGTATTTAACCTTCAAGGGCCATATAAAACAAATTATTCAATCAGCAAGAAGAGCAGGCTAAACATCCACAAATTAATTAAATAATATTGATAACAAGCCATTACATCACACAAAACAAGTACGAACACAAAATTACAACAAGGTAAACTACTATAGCTAAAAATATATATTAAATGTGGCAAGGGTGTAAGGAAGATAGTAAATTTGTCTGTCATTTATTTCTTGTCTGAAAAATATTAATAAAGATATTAGAGTAGATAATTATGATTTTTATTTAATTATTAGCAATGAGGAGGAGATAGTATGCATGCGTTAGTAGTTAAAGCACAATATGCTCATAAATGGCAAAAGTAAAAAAAAAAAAACTAGTAGCTAAAATTGAATAGTAAACGAACTGAAATAGTATGAAATATATAGTTACGATCAACATAGATTAAGTTATGAATTCACATGTTAATTTTTTAAATTTTATTTTCACTTGTAATATGGATGAAGTATCCTATAATAAAGTTGAGTAACTCACCATATGAGGACCCACGGTGAGAAGCACTTTTAAATCTAGGGAGGATTCTATTCATACGGAAGGTTTCTCATGAAAATAATATGCGCATAGATTTTTTCCATGTATATTTATATTTAAGCACATACTGTCTTCTGTAATTGGACATCCATGTTTTAACATTTTCATAATATTAATATTTATATTTAACTTTTCTTTGCTTTAACATGCTATAATTTTAATAGAGTTGGTAAATTATGTAAGATCATCTAATATGTAACATAGATTGTGTGATTACATCATGTGATATGGGTGTTTAATTTATATAGATGATTATCTTGTAGTTAAGAAAATAATTGTTTTCATTTTATTTTAGTTTTAGTATGTCGTGACAACAATTGGTGACTCATGCTGATTTAACATGTAAGCTGAGATTTGAGTTCATCACTACCGAATTGTAGATTTAGAAAATAAGCTTGTGTCACAAAATTAAGTGCTAAACTAATTTATTTGTCAAGAAAAGAGACAAATATAAATAAAAATTATAATTACTCATTTTTTGTTTTGTTTTGGATGTCCGAAAGTGTCTGTTTCACGAATGTTCTTTCTTTAATACAGTCAAGCTTTAGCCAATATCATTCTGATTTAATCACTAAATTTTGGTGTTTACAAGACTAATACCTTAAGGGGAGAGGGGAGGTTGTCGGCATGCTTTGGATTAGTTATCGATGTAGTGTGCATATATGCAGCAAAAAATTAAAGGCAAATATCCAACGATTGAAAATGTGCTAAATTGTAAAATGTAAATTTTAGGACAAACATATTAAAAATAATAAGAAATATATGAGAGAAGAAAGAAGGGGAAATAAATAAGTGAAGAGATGGGGGTTGTCAGGTGGCTGCTAGAGGAGAGAGGCTGTTTTTAACAACTGAATGGAGGAGGAGAGTGGCTGAAATACTATGGTTCAGCCAACTCGTTCGTGACTGAGAGGTGGTGAGGGATCGCTGCTAGGAGGGAAGGGCTGACGGTAGATGGTTCAGCCAACGCTTGTACATTGGTCGGCGTAGAGGATAGGACTGATCTTTGCCGGCTAATGGTGTGGGGAAGGGTCAGTTAGGGTTTGTCAGGCTTGCACATGGCCTGTTAGGGCTTGGCCATAGATGGTCAAACATGAGCAGGAGTGAAAGGGGGCACATCAAGGGAAGAGAGGGTAAGATTGAAGAGCTCACAATTTGTCTTTGTGCGTCCCACCAGCGGATGGAGTGAGGCTGATGGCTTCCTGATAAATGGGATTTCATTGTATTACAAGAAAGGAGATTTTTGGGGATTTTGAAATAAATGGATTTTTCAAAAAAATTCACAAAGAATTTATTTAACTTCAATTCAAACAAAACTTACAATCAAATTATTCTAATTCTATATGACATGCTAATAATAAATTTTATTTTTTTAGCACATAATTTATGATTTCATAAAATAGCCTATTATGGGTAATATCAATAAGGACCAAAATTCCAAATTTCTTATTTCATAATTGACCCAAAATTCAGGGGAACATCACAAAATGTCTTTTGATCTACTACACAATCTTTTTATAAAATATAAAAAAATGCATAATAAATTATGAATTGATTACATTTTATGGTTAAAAAGGATCTTAAATTTATGAGCAAATTTCCACATCATCGTTATTGAGTTACACTCTCAACACTACATCTAATGGCGTGAGCATGAAGCATTCTATACATCTTTTTGTCCTCACTCTTAGCATGTTTTGTTGAATTTATATTCTTCTCAAAGTTTTCTGTGTTGCAATGGTTTCTATTCAATTTGCTTTATGCATTCATGTAATATTTCTATATGCTTTTGTTCTTTGAGGATTAATTACACCTTCAGAATGGTATTGGACTCAGACTCAAACTCTAATAAATTGAACAGGACGTGATAATAGTTAACCTGATAATAGATTAATGCAATTTATTATGAGTCATCATATATTAATCACAATCATTAAAATAAATATTATTACATTCTACTTCTGATGTCACTCCGTGCTTTATTATATCATTATTCGAAAGTTGGGTAGTAGCATAAGCTCAACATTACTAAGTTTTAAAGATATTTCCTGTCATGCCTTTTCTATAGTTTAGGTCTGTCGCTTCACATTTTGCTTCAGTATCTCTAACCATTTTCTTATATATCAAAATAATTTATAAACCTTACCCCTTTTTTGTTAGTCAAACTAATTTTTTCTCATTGAACAGGAAACTTATGGTAGTCTTCTGGAAAGGATTGCTTCTGAAGATGCTTCCTTTGAGAAGCAAGTATCAGGCCATTTTAATCAAGTGCTCAATGTGACAAGGACATCAAATTTTAAATCACTTGAACAAGAATACGAGTTGTCGAAAAGATTACTTGCTGTATGTTCCCCTTACATTTTCTTTAAGTTTTTGCCATCAAATTATATTAAGAAAATATGCTGATATTCATAGGAACTGTTTCGATCAATTAGATGTAATTCTAGTAGATATTTGTAAATCATTAAATCCAAATGTTGAGGCTGCTAATACTTGAAAACGGTTTGGTATTGGAACTTGTTATGTAAGTTAAATCCTATGAAACTCTTTGGAGATCTAAGGATTTAATTCCTCCCACTTAATACTGGATATAAACTGAACTATCTTATAATATTTTGAACCTAGCTCATGTACCGCTATAATGGATGAACATCCCAACCATTGGAACATATATTTAAAAATTTTAGATTGTGTTATCAGCTAGATCTACTACAATTGGGATTTAAGTCTATTTACAAGATTTTTGATGACAACAAGATTTATGAATTTGGTAGATTTAACACCAACTTAAAGCATGCTTGAACCGATTAAGAGATTTAGGGGTCTATATCTTTAAATAATGTGTTCTAAATTTCCCTGTTGGGATTAAGGCGTTGTTTGTTTTGCTATAATTTGGGTGTAAAATAATCTAATTTTGAAATTTGCAGAATTTGCATGTTTTGATTAATTTTGTGTAAAATTGTGGGGGAGTTAGTTTCTTTTTTCTTACAAAACTTGGATAATCAAATTACACCCAAATCTATCATAATTTGATTGCTCCATGTGAAACCTTCGTGAAAAAAAGCAAAATTAATCTGAAAATTAGACAGGTTAAGTTGTGTTCAACTAATTTGGGCAATTCTTAGTCTATGACTAAATTGGCCAATTTTATATTGTTACTGTTTCTTAACACGGCGTTGTAAAATCACAACTGATGTGCAGTACAGTTGTTAGGGCTCTTAGATTTATGCTATGGATCTGGAATTCTATCTCGCCGACTGCATTGTTCTTTCTTGATGAGGCTCACCTTCTTAAAAAAAATATCGAGTGCATGTCTTTGCCATTGCCAGCTTATGGTCGGCCATTGTAGCCCTTGTTGACTTTGACAACCCTTGCGGACCTCCGATGATCTTTGCCGTCTTCGTTGTCTCCTACAATCCACCCTTCGGCCAGCCACTGCCAGTCTATTCCAGTTGCTGGTCAAAGCTCTTAAACAGTCATTTAGATTTTTTAAAAATCTTTAAAATGAATTATATTGGAATCAAAATAATTTCGACCAAACATTCGAATTATAAATCTTTGCAAACTTTTTACTGCAATTACATGAATTTATAATGTAAAGATCTTTTTTGCTAAAGAAAGATGATATAAACTCAAGCTTATAGGCTGTGGGTTTTGGTTTGTTTTATTTCATATAAATAAACTCATATTGGCACAAGATTTTACGAACAAAAATAATTGACATAATAAAGCACCTGTGATAAAAGAACCTGAAATAAAAGGAAAAATATATAGCATGCAATTCTATACTTTAATAAAAATCACACTATTCCTTGCCGTGAAAACTGCATGGCAAGATTAAGCATTTCCTCTAAATTGTTTGAGGCAATGTGAGGACTGGAAGTACAGCTCTTATTGCATTAGATATCTAGGAATTCTGGAATAAATCTTAGTGCTAATAATTTCTATGAAAATTTATGATTTATATGATGGCAACAAAATTATTATTTCATAACTTAGCACCCCTCATTAAACTGAAGATTGGATATTTACCATTCCAAACACGCTAATTAAGTTTGGGTATGGCTCTTTTTTGTGAGAATATTTCTCAGTTGCTTCTCGGTAGTATTGAATGATTCACAAATCAAGCCACTATCATGTCTCACTTTTACAAAATTTTTTGTTTACTTTATATTTGTTTAATACACTCATGGATAGGATTATGTATAACAGACAAATTTATTATTACAGTATATTCTCATTGGTTTTTCAAAAAGTATCTTTAGATCCTACTATACGATCCTTAATATGTTGAGCTCACATATCTCTAATGCCATAGATAGAAATTCTGCTTTTGATCTAGTTCTTTCAATTGCATTTCATTCTCCTCCAGGTAACTAAATTTTCTCCAATAATTGTGCACTAACACGAGGTTAAATCTCAAATAATACACACCTACATAGAGTAAAGTATTATATTCCCCCTTTTGAATAGCGAACCTTTTCATATAGTTTTCTTAAGTGTTAAAGAATTCATTTAACTTCTTTGAAGTATTGTTATTTTGAATTATGCATAAACTTGCTTATTGCATTTATTATATATGCAAAATATCAAGCCTTGTATGAGAGAGATATACTTGTCTCTCAACCAACATTGATACAAACCTAATTAGAAGATTAGTTCTAAATATATGGATCATTAGTCGTGTGCCCAAGATAACTAAAACAATGTAGCCGATACAAACGTTACCGAAGAGATAATTGGCATCATGCTGGTTTAACATCGAATAAACCAAAATGATTAAAAACCTCATAGCTGATCTATTAGCATTTGATAGATTCATAATTGGCCCATACGTGGCTGGAAAAATATCATTCAAGCTTCAGTCGATTGATAATATTATGGCCAATTTATTGAAGGTTGATGGAATTTTATGCTCAAGTATCAAATGAATAAAGGAGCCGATTAAAATGAATTAAAGATGCTCAACAACATAAGTTGGCTGCAATAGAGCCCTAGTTGAGCCTTGGAAGATCGACCGCTAACTAAAAATCCTAGTTGAGCATTTATAGCTCAACTACAATAGATTGAATAGCTCAACCAAGTCTAAGTAATTTGGGGTGAAAGAAAAGAAACTTGCTGAGTTAGAGATGCTCGACAAAGTGTTGGAAATTGACCAAGCTAAAGAAATTACTCTAGCTATATAACGGGGCATAGGTAAAACCTATGAGGAGATTAGATATATGATGCCTACTTAAGGATCTTAGAGAGAAGGGTAGAAAAAAGTTGGTTGAGCAATTTTAGCTTGGGATAAATCCTAGCATGCGACCAAAAATGAAAGTGAAGGAGGCCGTGTTGGTTGACTACTAAGAAAGACTAGGGGATGAAGAAGGGTTTCATGACTGAGAAATAGGGGCACATTGAGGAGCCTTCAAGACAACATCCAATTTAGAATCTCTCAATGAAAAAGAGAGTTGTCGACATAGAAGTAAAACTAGGCAGGGAAAGAGCACTCATTGGAGGACAAAAGCAATTGTCATAACACAACATGACTTTGTTTGCTGAGTTTAAGAACATGATAGTTCCATTTATCTTTAGTTGTATTGAAGTCTAAAGCCATTACATAACCATGGAATTTTCTCATTTTATATAAGAAAGCTACGAACCGATTGAATATTGAGTCGATTTTTTACAAAAAAAATGTTAAAATAATAATTAATGAATAAAAAGTAAAAAATGTTCTTAAAATACCTGAGAAAGTAAAATGTCCAAGCACATTTAGGTGCTTTAAAAGCACTGTATTAAGATGTCTCATCTCATATAGGCAATTTGTAAATGGTGAGGAGATAGCTAATAATCATCTATCCAAAGGGAAAGTGTTTCTTTAAACTTGTGCATTTGAGAAAATACTATAAAGAAGCTAACTTCTACCACACTTATCCTATAACACATTTTAGTTGCCACTCCATAAGATATCTAAGCCACTAAGCACTCAAACCTCAGCTAATATCTCTAGGAGCTCAAGTTGTCTTTGTGATGTTGTATTAATGAATTTTTAGGTGTCTAAGGTTGAAGTTTAGGTTCTCTTGACTCGTTGTCATAAGATTGGCTAAAGAGCTAGTATGAATCTCAACATTGATGACCGTGTTTGATTTAAGTGTCTGGTGGACTATATGTAACTGAAGTAGCAATAATGACATATCCTTACATTATTGCTCCCACTTCTGAGGCCCAATATTGCAGTGCAGTCTAGTAAATGACCAATCAAACTAGATAAATGGAGCACAAGGGTAGCTTGTGAATGTTAAGAAGTGGAGTTATTTAATGCATATAAAATTTCACTTAAAGTAATTGAGATTATTTCATATAGACTCAATGTGAGGTGCAAGATTTGAAACTGACTAGTATGACCAAGAAAAAATATAGAATAATAAAATCAAATGTTAGAAAGGATTTTGAATTAAGAGAAAAAATTGAAGTGAACTTTGAGATTCTTTATCTTATTATCTAATCTAAAGTGTTGCCAATGTGATCATCCATTGTAATTAGAGAACTACTGCATTCTCATCTGAATAACTAGTTGAGACAATTTGAGTGGTGCCAATATATGTGGTGAGGCTTTGGTCTTGACTTTGCAATTGACTCATTACTAATAGCTGTACTAATACACAAAACAGATTTGTGGGCGCCCAGGCATTCTTAGGAGCAAGCCCAGCCATGCCAGACTGAGGATGGGCGCCCGAGCGCGGCCTAGTCGCAAGCCTTGCTAGCGCCAGCCAGAGGCTGGGCACCTAGGCGCTTGAGTGCCTGACTACATCTATTGAACTAGATCCTATTGTATCAATATACACACCTATGCAATAATACATTATGATCAATAAGAATTACTTCCTCTTACTCTACCTTTCTCTTCTTGGTATCATAGTTCTCTTGCTCACGCACCCTCATCCTCCTCTCCAACCTTCTCAAAGAGCCTTCAAATCTCAAGAACAATCACCTCTGTCTTCTACACATCATTAAGAACCCCACCACCCTCTTCTCTAACTTTTCAAGAAGCACACAGCCGAAACCTATTGTCATTCAAGAAGCCTCCCTCAATCAAGAACTACCAAGATCAATCAACCATGGAACCTACAAACATCAGCACTAGCTCTCACAACAATCCCAACACCATTACTGATTCAAAAGACCTTATGTTCTTGATGTTCAACATCAAAAACATGATGCATGATGAAAATGAGAAAGCGTGAGAAAGAGAGAATTCTGCGTATTATTGATGTATTCATTTGTTTATAGAGATCACATATATATAGTAGAGTAGCATTGTAATGCTCTGACATGTCATTCATAAGTAACGAAAAGGGATTAATTGGGCTATTATGATGAATTGTAATTAGAGTAGTCACTGGGTATTAAATGGATTGCTATTGTCCCCCGCAAATGAACCATTTGGAGAGGAACTAGTGAGTTTGGACTGTTGTTTGTTGAAACAAGCTGTAGATAGAGGCTTTATAAGAATGTATGCGATTTGTTTTTCAGTGGAGATGTGTTGTAGTTCAATTTCATACTTTTGAATGCTGTCACGAATGAAGTGGCAGTCGACTTCCACGTGTTTTTGAAAGGCGGGGTTCTTGGCGAGTGTTATGGAAGAGATGTTGTCGCAGAGTAGAGTTGGACTGTCTTGTGGGAGACCGAATTCCTGAAGTAGCCTGCGTAACTAGATGATGCTTGTGGCTGTGGTTGCAAGTACTCGATATTTGGCTTCAGTATTGGAGCGAGATACAATGTTTTATTTTTTTGTGTTTCAAGAGATTGGAGTATTGCCAAGGAAGATACAATATTTTGTAGTAGACTTGCGATCGTCTATGTCACTTTCCCAAGCTGAGTCGGCGTAGTAGGCCTTAAGATGTAGATTTCCTGGATCGATTAGGAGCCTGAGGCGGAGAGATCTCTTCACGTACCTGAGTAGTCGTTTGGCTTGTTCAAAATGAGCTTGTGTGTGGTTGTGCATGTGTTGGCATATCTTATTGACTGCAGGATTTAGATAAGGTCGAGTTATAGTGAGGATTGAAGAGAACCCACAATCTATTTGTATAATATGGGTTGAGAAAATGGGGAGGAGAATTAAGAGTTTTGTTGGTTGGTTATGGGGGTAAGGGCTGGATTGCATTGCTCCATTGCTGAGATTTTCAAGATTGTGGAGGCGTAGGTTGCTTGATTGACTAAGGAATAGGCCATTTGCATATTGCGTGAGATGGATGCCGAGAAAACTGGTTGGAGTGCCAAGATGTTTTATGTGGAACCATTGTGTGAGGATTTGGATGAGTTTGTGGAGAGTGGGTTGGTGTGGACCGATAAGAAGTATGGCATCCACATAGATAATGATGTGGATTCTATGGGAGGAGGTTTCATGTATAAGGAGAGAAGAACGACAATGCTGGTTCTGAAATCGTGGGCATACAGAAATCTTGTGAGGGTAGAGTACCATTGGCGAGGTGATTGTTTGAGGCCGTAGATAGCTTTATTGAGCTTGCAACCATGGTTGGGATGGATGGAATCCACAAACCCATTTGGTTGCTTCATATTGGCTGTCTCATGGAATTTACCATTTAGAAATGTGTTGGAGATGTCTAGTTGTAAGATAGACCACTTATAATAAGTGTCTAAGGCGAATAGAATTTGAATGGTTAACATTTTTACAACTGGGTTGAATGTTTCCTAGTAATCTGTGCCATAGTGTTGATTGAATCCTTGAGCCACCAACCTCTGGCTTTGTGACGTGCCATTGTGCCGTTGGCGTTGAGTTTTGTATGGTATGTCCATTTACACCCAATAACGTTTTGATGTGGGATAGGGGGTACGAGGGTCCAGGTGTGTTGATCTATCAAGGCACGGGTGCTCATCTTCCATTGCAAGTTGTCAATGTTCCACCTTAATTGCGACGTGATAGGAGGTATGTTCGGTTGAGTGAGTTGTGTGTATGAGGTTGTAGAGGGGTTTTGGTTTAATGGCGCTTGTTTTGAGTTGGGTGAGCATGAGATGAGAGGGAAGAGTTGGTGCTTTGTCTTAGGGTTAATTGGGATTCGGTTGGGAGGGAATGGCTAGGAGGATGACGATGGGGCAGAGGTAAAAGAGTGCACGGATGAATATGGTGGTCGGGAGGTTGATAGGTTGGTAGAGGGAGAGGAGGAGGTGTTGGTGATGTTTGAGGAAGGATACTTGAGAAATTTGGCTTTTTAGGAGAGATTGGGTTGTTCGAGGAAGGAGTTTGTATTTGTATTGTAGAATGTGATGTTGGTACAAAAGTGAGGGGTAAGAGGAGATTGGAAGTGCGTGGGTAATGTGGGAGAGGACTGAGTTATGCTTAGGATAGGAAAATTCAGTTTTAAGAAATTGCATGTGACATGAGATTAGAGTGGAGGAGGTTTTGTGTTGAAGCAAATGTAACACCCTTGTAGTGTGGGGAGTATCCGAGGAAGATGCAGAGAAGTGTATTGGGGCTAATTTTGGTGATTTTTGTTGGCGGTAGGAGGGAAAAACAGAGGCAACCAAATACTCGAAGATGGTATTCAGGGATGATTTGATGTAAGTTCTTAGTGTGTGATATTGTGTGTATTAGAAGGTAGACGGTTAATAAGATATGCAGACAAGAGGGCTGTGTGACCCAGAAGCCTTTGGGTAGTTGAGCCGCGTGGAGGAGAGCAAGAGTGGTTTCAAGTATATGGCGGTGTTTGCGTGCAACCACCCCCATTTTGTTACGGAGTGTATAAGCAGGATATTTGATGATGAATGCTTAGATTGTTGAGTAGGTTATGAAAGGATGTGGAGTTGTATTTGCCATCTCCGTCAGTTTGGAGAATTTTGACGTGTTTACAATATTGGCGGTCGATGAATTTTTGAAGATGGATAAATTGGTGTGTGGCTTCAGATTTTTGTATAATTGGAAACAACCAAGTAAATTGAGAGCGGCCATCCACAAAAATAACATAATTTGCAGCTTTCATTGGAGATAGTGGGGTTCGACCCACCTCAGAATGTACAAATTTTAAAAAATCATAGTTTCTATTTGTAAATTTGGGGAATGATAATTTATGAATTTTTTATGTAATACAAGTAGTGCAGGGAAAAGAATACTTCCAATTCTATCTATTTAGTTTTAAACTCGTGTCCTGTTGCTATTGGCAATAACATAATGCCCATTTAATGTGTAAAGTATAACATCATGCGGATCAATTTTTGAGCTTACAACGACAATTTTGTCTACCAAGGATTTAATTTCAGACAAGTATGCACTCATGGGTCGATTCTTGAGAGAGATATTGTAGAGTTCATTTCTTACCTGAATAACTCTGGATCTGTTGGAAGATTGAAGATGTTTTTTGAGGGTAAGCTAGATTTCGGCACATGATTCTGCTTTAGGATATATGGGAGAATGGACAGAGATTGTGGAGTAGAGAGCGACAATTAGATTTCGATTGGTGGAATCCAGTGATAGTGTGTTTCATTGTTAGTATGGGAGATGGAGTTGACTCCATCCAGGTGATCGTAGATGCTATTGCTTTCATAATTGTGTTACATGGGCTCTCCATATTGGGTAGTTCTCGGCTATCAAGAAATTGTGAATTAGGTTCTTGATGCTAGACATCAAGAACATGATATTTTTCGTTCTTGTCTGAGTCTGGTACTATTGCGCTTGAAAAATTGGTGGTGTCGCTGACTGAGAGGCCACATTGGTCTCATAGTGATGTGATGAATCACAATGGGTCAACACGAGAGAACGATGAGAGGCAAAGCTCTTTGGCTGCAAATTTTCTGTCGCAGCAGCAGTTGATGAGGTAGATGACGTGAGAGATCGGCAAGAGGCAGAGCTCTTCGGCGGTGAATTTTCTATCATAGCAGCAGTCAACAAGGTCGATGGCTCGTTGGGGTGGAGTGAGTTGATGTTCGGAGGCGAAAGGACGGCGAGCTGCACATTGATTGGCTCTTGATCGTCAGTAGTTTCAAAAAGTTGTTTTGGGGATCGCGAGGAGTTGAGGGAGGCTTGGCGACGCTTGCACCGAATGGAGTTGAGGGAGGTAAGCGAGTCTTTGTCGATGAAAATGTTCTGATACCATGATGAAAATGAGAAACTGTGAGAAAAAGAGAAAGTTGCGTATTATTGATGTATTCATTCGCTTACAGAGATCACATACAGTATAGTAGCGTTGTAATGCTCTGAGGTGTCGTTCATAAGTAATGACGGGGGATTAATTGGGCTATTGTAATTGTATTGTAATGTTCTGATGAGTTGTAATTAGAGTAATAGCTAAGAATTAAATGGGCTGCTATTAATACACACAGTAAACTATCATAAATCAAAACCATACTAGACAAGATAACAGCAGCCGGCTCCAAAATTCGCAACGAAGATGTCATACTCTATATTCTAAGCAGTCTTCCACTCACCTATCAAGCATTCAAAACAACAATACAAACAAACCTCAACCCAATCATCGTAGACAATCCGTACTTCCTTCCATGCAGAGAAGATATCAATGTCCAACAAGATTTTAACAAGTAACATTAGCAACACAACAACCTACGATCAACCAAAACCCCATGTCACTCTACAACAACAAAAACAACAATCATAGAAAGGGCCGCATGGCCACGACATCTAGAGGCAAGCCGATCCCCGCATTCATCAATACACAAAAATCCAAGATCCTCATTCATATAATGTCAAATTTATAATAAGCTAGGTCACTCAACCAAGAACTACTGGTATCGAATGGACCAAGTACAACAACATTCCAAATCAGATCTCTCATCATCCCATCCCTCGTCTTACTGATGACTTATGGCCACAACTGGTACTTTGACTTTGAAGCATTGAGCCACATTATTAATGACATCAGAAATCTCTCCATGGCCGATACATATCAAGGCCATGACTGATTCATTGTAGGCAACGGTCAAACACTCCAAATCTTCAACACCAGCAATGGTTTACTACCCACGCGTTATCGTTAATTCCTATTAAACAATATTCTTCATGCCCCTCAATGCCAAAACAATCTACTTTCCATATACATTCTAGCAATCAACAATTTCTGCTTCACCTTTGATCCAACCAGATGCATTATCAAGGATGTCCACTCGAGGACTCCTCTCCTTAAAGATCGCTGCATCAATGGGGCTCTACACCATTCACCCGTCTTCAGAACCTCCACCTCCCAAGCTCATTATGCGATCATCATTAACACTGAAAGCTCACTCTTCATGGCATCTTCGTCTTGGGACATCCAAATCAAGCAAGTTAATCACCTTCTCACAAAGTAACAACCATTCATCAATGGCAGCATCTCCATATTCCCATGCTCCACATGCATCACTTCCAAACACCACAAGTTACATTTTTCTACTCAATCTTTTAGAACTTACAATGTATTCATACTGATGTATGGGGTTTGACTCCCACAATTTCATAAGGATTTAAAAAATTAGAAACACTACAAACATTTATACATTTCTGCAAATAAATTGAAAGCCAATTCAACAAATGCTCACATAAGGCTTGACTCGTAGTTCAATGATTCAAACAAAACTATGGTACGGGCTTCATTGAAACATTCAGTCTAGTTGCAAAAATGGCAATCATTGGGGTTCTACTCACCATATCAACTCACTTCAAGTGGCCAGTTGTTCAAATGGACATTTCAAATGCATTCATCCATGAAAAACTCATTGAAACAGTCTCCATGCGTCAACCAAAAGGATTCGAAAACCCAAGTTTTTAAATCATGTCAGCCTCCTCAAGAAAGCCATGTACAACCTTAAACAATCGTCATGTCAATGGTACTCTACTCACAAACTTTCTTAGCAGCAAGGACTTTCATATAAGTTCAGTCGATCCATCTCTAGTGACTGATCGTGATATTGTGCTTTGCTTCTTGGAGATCGAATATACCTTCTAGTCTATGTAGATGGCATCCTCATCATAGGATCAAACAAAGCTGTTCTCACATCCCTCATAGCCACTCTTACACAACAATTTGAATGAAACACTTGGGAACACCTACCACCTTTCTCAGGATCGCTCTCATGCAGTTCAAAATATTTCTCATATTCTCTCAAACTACATATACAATCCAGCGTACTCCAGAATTCAGGGATGGCACAATGTAATCCATCTCCTACACCTATCACTAACTACAGCAAAACAGCCCCTCTCCCGGTTCTATTCTCCGAGCCCAAATTATACAAGCAACTAGTGGATCTCTCCAATATCTCACCATCACTCGATTAGATATTAGCTTGGCAGTCAGCAACCTCTGTCAATAAATGCATCATCCAACCTAAACAAATTTTGAACAACTTAAAAGAACTCTACGCTACATTAGAGGCAGTGTCGAGATCAGCTTTTAGATAGACCCGGGCAGCATGCAAGTTCAAGCTTATGCAGCAGACTCAGACTAGGCAGGAGATACGGAGGACCTCAAATCCACAACCGATTACTGTAGCTTCCTCATCAACACCTATTACAACAATCATCAAGAAGCAAAGCACAATATCACGATCAGTCACGGAAGCCGAATATCGAGCCTTAGCCACCATGGCTACGAACATTATATGGCTTCGTCGTCTTCTACAGGAGTTCAGCCAACCAACACCTCACCCCACAACGATCCATTGTGACAATCTATCGGCCATTGCTCTTGCCAAGAACTCGATCTTCCATGCAAGAACCAAAACATTGAAGTGGACTGTCATTTCATTAGAGATTGCATCTCAATGAAGTAAAACTCTTGTATCCCTGTAGAAGCTCAAATCGCAGACATACTCTTGAATACCATTAAATTCTTTAATTACCCTTTTAAATATGTTCTTTTAAATTTCATTCTATAAAAAGTATCTCCTCTTGAAGTATTCTTTGAACCTCATTTAAATTATATCAAAATCTTTATTTTTTACACATCCAATCATATTTTAGGGGCATAAATACTTGCAATATTAAAAATTATTTCATTAATTATAAGTCTTAAATATATAATTTTATCTCTCAACCTTTTAATTTTCACTATATTATTCTTTAAATTATTATCCATAATGATACTCATATCATTCATATGATAATTTTTACTCGAGTATTAGAGTTTAAAGTTTAAACTATCAATTTTTTATTTTCTCTCTCACCCTAGTATCTTACAGGCTGTATATAATCCTCTTATTTTTCATAATATCAAGTAACTCTAAAAGATTGCTAGTGAGAATATCAATATTCCAACTGTTAATCTTAATTTAGAATCATAAAATGTCTTCTTTACTCGCATTTGTCCATAATGCATGAATCACTGCTTAATTAATACTAAAGTTGGCGCCGATGTAGTGACATTTGCACACTTTTCCTTACATTCAGGCAATGCAACACGTCACTAACTGAGGACACTCTAGCTCTAGCACAAATGTTTAAATGATTTATGCCATAATCGGATTTGGTAAAATTTTATGCTGATTGTTGACTACTTAATGCAATTCTCTTTCTTTCACATTCAGAACTTGGTACCCCAATAATAGTGAAATTACTAAGTTCATATTAATAACTACTTAATTATGTAACTAATTCAACAATTGATAAATAATATAATATAGCAAATATTAATTACATAATTATATTTTTATGTAGTTTCGTATCAAATTATATAATTAATTAACAACTGTATTATATATTAAATAATTAATAACTGTATATTTTAATGAATAATTAAACCCATAATCCAAATTGAGTTTTATTTTCAAACTTATGTTTGCTAGTAATCAATTAATTTATTTTACTTAGCAGCTTATTTTAGCTTTTACTTAGCTTAGCTTATCTATCTTTAGATAATTGTAATCTTGAACTAATTGACCCCAAAGTCTTTCTATAATTCTTATTTAATCCCTAGGTTCCATCACTGATAAAAATGCCAATCGATTTATTTCTTTCATTGTCCACTCTTTGTTCTTATATTTCAAGAGCTTCAACTTGTAATTTTCCTCGAGTGATGATTACAAACATACGTTTACTCAACCAGTAATATTTCTATTAGCCTTAATTTTTGATCTCCTAAATCAAGATTTTTAAATTCATTTACTTTTAGCATATTCTAACATTTTGAATAGCATAATTAAGATTTGTCAAAATTAATATTGGTTTACTTTTCATTTGTCTTCCTCCTTTTATTATAAACTACATTTCCCCAACTTTGATTTATATTTTATTACTCTCTTGAAGGCAGCAGCATCTGCAACCATTGACACATGATAAATTTTGGGTATTGTCTAGCAAGTAGCTCACATGGAATTTTTTTTATTATTGCCATAACATTCACTCATTCGCCCACTTCTATCGACAAATTCATTTTGTAGGGGTGTTCTAGGCATTAAAAAATTATCGCCCACTCTATTTACTAACTATACCCAAGTGTTTGAAGTTTTTGATAGTTTAACTGTATCATTTGTTATGATTTCTGCTGCTTTAATTTCGGTTTAAATATTTAGATTGCTGTGTCTTCTTCAAATTTATCAATTTATCACTTTTGTCTTATGACTCTTTTCCATTCTTAAAGGCGGAAAAAGACTTGAATGCAGCAGCGGACCTTTTTAAACATTCCTCCACTGTTCTACAAATTTTGAGATCGGAGTCCGATGAGCATCAGCTGTTTTATATCAATGCATGGTTCAAGTTGGCTTCAGCATGTGCGGTGGATCTACAACTTGGTGCTAAAATTTGGACTGAGTCACTGGACGCCAGCATTTCCCAACAAATCTTATTCAAAGGTATATAAATGAATGCGTAATTATTTTTTACCCTCATTTTTGTTTTGTACACAGCCATGCTGACTGATATCATGGGCGTCAATGGGTTATCATACTTATTTAGGCTCTATTTGGGCAGCTGCAGCTATCTGGAAAAGCTGCTGCAATGGAAGCTATTTTATTGTTGTTTGGATGTCATGTTGGTTTGCTGCACCATACATCAATAGTGGCCGGCAATGACTGGTAGATAGCTGGCTGTCCAGTGGAAGGTCGATGAGTAGATAGCCCATCGATGGTGGTGGAGGGCAACAGAAAAATAGTAATTTATATGTTAAATAACAGAAATCAATCATGCCACACTTTAGAAACTGTTCTTGGATTCTATTTTCTGAGAGGCAGGATAAAACTGCTCCCGAATATTAGAAACAAGCAACTCAAATAATTGAAACTAGACAAAAGCAGGTTTATATGAACACCCACAAAGCTTCCCCGATTAAAGCAATTTACCTTACTAAATTTATAAACGAATTTTATTCCATACCAAATTATGTATTTCATATTGAAAATGGTGATCATGCTTATCCAAATGTTGATCACGCTTAGGCATATCATTAGCAATGGTAGGGGCCAAGCTTTATGTTTATCGGTAATCAAGTAATAATAGTTGGCCCATTTAATCTAATTGCCATTAAATGACAACACGCCATCTT
Source organism: Gastrodia elata (assembly GCA_016760335.1). NCBI lineage: Eukaryota > Viridiplantae > Streptophyta > Magnoliopsida > Asparagales > Orchidaceae > Gastrodia > Gastrodia elata. The sequence continues at coordinate 43,543,497 of CM028672.1, read as the reverse complement.
TCTTTTACAGGGAGCAAATACTTCATTGCCCTCGGAGAAGTTTACAGAGTTTCAAAGCTTCTTAAAGCCACGGCAAGGTTTTACAAGCCCTGGCTACTGTCTAATCCGAAAGATTCAGCTGAGATGGTTACTTGTTTGGATAAAGGTATTGAGGTATGGAAAAATTCTGGTTTGGATGAAGCTCTCGGGTGCATCTCTAGTAGCACGGATATTGATGATGAGGGCTTGGCAAACTCATTACTCGAATCTATTGTGCTTATTGATGCCGTCATTGAATCAACGGTTCAGGATTCTGCATTCTCACCCAATGATAGTGGATTTTGCAAGCTCACCTTGCTGCCATTTGACATGTTACCAGGTAATAACCTTCATTTTAAAAAGGGGGGGAACTTCAGACTATTATTTATAAGCGTAGTTATCTCATACAAATTGAAGAGTTGATGAAATTATCTTTATAAAGCTCCTATCTTGATCCCTAGAGATTTCTTAATGAACACATGGCCTATAAAATCATTGGTCATTATTAAGGTTGCCTTTAAAGTCGAGAATGAGTGAGGCAGATTAGATAAACTAAGTTAGATAGGAGTCAAGCATACATGAAATGATTCAATTTCGTATTAACTCAAATTCGATTTGGACCAGCTTGAAAATTAAATTTTAAAACTCAAGTGGTCTAGAATCGAACCTGGACAACTTCAGCTTGAATCAAGCTGCATAATCATTGCGCCAAATATTCATCCAACACATTACTTATGAGTAAAATTATTATAATTTTTGAGTCATTTCAAGTCATTATTTGAACCAGCCAATCTCAACTCTCAAAAAAATACCGAGTTTTAACTTTGGGCTAGAAACTCTACTCAAGTTAAAGTCAATTCTAGACAATCCTACTCAACATGATTTGGTTTTGAGCCAATTCAAAATTAAAAGTAGAGACGCAAATGAAGCTTACAAGAAATCAAACCAAACAATCTACTACAACAATCATCAACTCTATAGCTGATTGTGAACCAGTGATGTGAAAAAATTAAGTCTAATTAATTTCAAATTGACTCGAATCATAAATTGAGCAAGCCAAACCAAACTCAATATTGATTCGAAAATATTCAAATTTGAGATTCAATTTGTGACTCAACTCATAGTTTTTCCATTCAAATTAAAATTCGAACAAAATTTTCTCAATAGTGTCTGCCCATATTTCTTCTTGAATTTTAAAACTTTAATTTTTTTTTTACCTCCAATTCATGTATTTGTACACAACACAATATGGAGATGATTTCACTCCATAATTATAAATCGTAGGATTGGACATTCACTTTATAGAACACAAATATGAAAAATGAAATTTTAATGTGTAAAACAAACACTGCCGTTTATTCTAATCTTTGAAGTCTCAAACGATCAGGCCTTGGCAGAGTTTTTTGGAAAGGGGAATGGTTCATAACGAAGGTCGCTAATTTCTGGGCCAACCGAGTTTCAGCTGTTCCGCCGGAACTCCCTCCCATCCATAACGCCGAGTTAGATGTATCCGCAGCTTGAAAATATGCACATCATTTCCATTGGAGTTTTGAATAAAAGCGCAGAAATCTTTCTTGCTTACATTACCATCACTCGCACTCTTCATTTTAACAAAGGTTGCACCCGCCCACCTCTATAAGAGCTTCAACCCGCTTGCAGTACCTAGAACGATCAAGTTGGGTGCGATTTGTAAATTTTGAAGTTTCATGGGGCTGGATATGTAAATAAAGAGGATTGTTTTGTGCTACTTTTGTAATTTGTCATCATTATTTGGATTTTGCTCCGGCTGGATGATAGGGTATATATATATTTAGTCTGAAATAATTGGTCCGTGAGTTGTGATTTTTTTTGTAATTTATTTATTTATTTTGTACTGAATCTATTAATCATTCATTATTCTAATTATTACGGAATGTATGTGATATGCAATTTGGCATCATGAAGTTTTTTGTATGGGATATGTGATTTGTTCGCTTGCTTGTTGTTGACCTATTGCAATATATATATATATATATAATTATTATTATTTTTTAATTTTTTTAATTTTTTTTTTAATTTTTTTAATATATATATATATATACACACACAAGTTAGTTGCTGCATTTTATAGGCATACAATAGGTAAGATGTTAATGATTTCCAAATACGAAAAGTTGTCTCGAATTCTTATTAGATTTGGAGTTTTTATTTTTTATTCTTCTTTCAGTGTTTGATAGTTCTTTGCAATTTTGTAGTCTTGTTGTGGTCGTGTAGTTTTGTGAATTCCTATTCTTTGATTCTTCATTTATAATTTTGTGTTCATATGCTTGTATGCTTGTGATTGTTTGTACTGTGATTATCTTCTTGCCTGTGTTGATATTTTCTTGTGTTTGTTTTGGTGACTCTCAGTAATTAAAGCCTTGTAATGAACTTTATCTCCCTAATAAGTGATATCAGAGCATTTTGTTTTAGGGTTTGTTAACTTGAGTGAGTGTAATGATTGGCGAGATGAGACACATGATAAAAAAGTTTTGCGGCACGAATTTTGCTTTATAGAAGATGCAAGTGAAGAATTTACTCTACCAAATGAAGTTATAATTATCATTAAGAGTTAGTAAGAAATTGAAAATTGTGTCTGAAGAAGATTGGAAAGTTCTTGGTAGAATGACACTAAATTTGATTTGCCTCTCTTTATCATTTTCATGGCATTCAACATTGTGAATGAAAAAATAATGATGGATCTTATGGAAGCCCTAATAAGAATATATGAGAACCTCTGGGCTTCAAACAAGGTCTTCTTAATGAAGAGATTATTCAATACGAAGATGGTAGATGGCAGTTTAGTGATAAAATATCTGAATGAGTTCAATATTGTGACAAGTTAGTTAAGCTCAAGTACCTTAAATCAGACAATGGCGGGGAATGCTGTGATAAGGAGTTTACGAAGTTTTGTGCTTTTAATGGGATCAGACGATACTTCAATATTCCAAGAATACCTCAACAAAATGGCATTACAGAGCTCATGAATATAATTCTCAAGGACATGCCAAGAGCATGAGGCTACATGTAGCAACCTAAGATTATTACCTAATTTAGTTAGCTTAATTAGCTTAGAAACCTCACCATTATATTCTAATCATCATTAGGAGTAAACTTCAAAATTTTAGGTTAATTTGAAAGTTAATAGAATAAATTAAATATTTTATTCAATTTAAATAATTAGAAAAATTTACAATTATTTTGATCTCTAATAAAAAATCTAATTCATTTTTAAATTCTTTATATCGTTAGCTAAGGGTAAATTTTTGAGAATTTTTGGAGCTCATTTGATTAATATATATATGTTGATTAATAAAATTTGAATTAATTAATATTAATTAAAATTAATTTTTTAAAATATATAATTAATTCAAATAGATAAAATTATTTTCTTCAAAAATCTATTGCGGGCTGCGAAGCACGAGGCAATCGTTTCGCACAATCAGGACCGTCACACCCTTTTTCCCGGCAGATCAGAAAGCGTGGATTAATCCCGTGGTTGGATCCGATCTCAGCCGCTGGATCTAGACCCAGATCCAACATTTGAGATCGGCCCTACGGTTATTAAACCATTGGATCATATCTGGGCCGCCAGATCTGATCCGGTGGCCGTGATTGACAAGAGCACTATGCTCTGTCGTCTTCCTTCAGCGCACATAGACATCGTACTACAGTCATCTCTCCCGCGAACAACCCTTTCTCCAAGTCTCAGACGAGATCCCATTCCCCACTTTTCATCTAATCCTGTCGCTCGGAGGATTTTGCGCTCACCTCTGACTCTCTATTCGATACAAAGAATTGGTGAACACCAAACGAGGTACCCCCCTTTCATTGCGAGTTATATTGTTAATAACTCATTTTCCTGTTTGTTCCTCTATTCCCTTAGATGCTGAAATGATTATTGAGCTCAATTGAGCTCAATTTAGGTTTGATAGCCTTGGGCTTGTACAGTGTTGTTCAGTGCCAGGGTTCGATTATGGCCTCATCAACCCCGACTACTTCCATTTGGGGATTTAACATTCCTTGGGTCGGCCTTGACTTAATGAAGGTAATGAGACCGTAATGGAACCAATATACCCACTGCGGAGGGAATATTTCCCCTCCATAATAAACCCTAGCTGGTTGACGAGTTTGAATTAGATTAGGGTGACTTAGCCAATTTTGTGTACAATTGATAAATCTCGTATGTGGAATCAATTTGGTATGTTAATTATGAGATTTGGTTAATTATAACCCGAGAATTTAGGGTTTAATCAAAACCATAAAATCCGGAGTGCTACTTCTCGCGGGCGCGACGGAGGAGCATAGTGCCGGGCGGGTATTCTTTGAATATCAGCTGCATTGTTCTGCACGTCACTAGCTGGTTAACGGAACTGTGTAGTGGATATTCTTTGAATATCATCTGGCTTGTCGGGCTCCGCGGCTCGACCAGATCGAGCCCGTGGATAAATTTAATAGGAATATTCCCTTTTAAATAATTCAGAACTTTAGGAAAATTTAATTTCAAATCAATTACTCGAATAAAATGAGAAATATAAATTCAAATTTATTAAAATTATATACTAAAATAATTAAAAAAATGTGTAGAATAATAATATGATAGTAAATTTCACTTTTGATAATTAATTTTACTAATAATCTTTCTAATTACCATTAAGAGTAATTAGTACATATTTGAGTTTCTAGCCATATCTTTTGGACTGATAAATGCTCCTTCCATCTTCATGGACCTGATGCAGCGCATCCTTAAGCCGTATCTCGATGAGTTTGTCATCATTTTCATCGATGACATCCTAATCTACTCGAATTCAGCTACTGAGCATGAAGAGCAACTGCGTACCATTTTAGAATTGTTAAGAGAGAATAAATGTTTCGCTAAGTTTTCTAAGTGCGAGTTTTGGCTCAAGTCCGTGGCATTTCTGGGTCATGTGATTGATGCCGAAGGAGTTAGAGTAGATCAAAAGAAAATCCAAGTTGGTCAACAGTGGTTCCAACCTAAATCTGTAACTGAGATCCGCAATTTCTTAGGACTCACTGGTCATTACAGACAGTTCGTTCCTGGATTCTCTTTAATTGCTTTATCGTTAACTCAGTTAATTAGAAAAGATGTTCAGTTCATCTAGAGCACAGCCTGTGAAGAATCATTTTAGAAGTTGAAACAGTTATTGACTTCTACTCTCGTTCTAGTACTACCTCGTGAGGGTAAAGATTATCAGGTTTATACTGATGCCCCTAAGGTAGGACTTGGTTGTGTTCTGATGCAAGATCACCGCGTAATAGCCTATGCCTTTAGACAACTTAAGCCTAATGATAAGAATTATCCGATGCACGATCTTGAACTTGCAGGGGTAATTTTTGCTCTAAAGATCTGGAGACACTATTTGTATGGAGTTAAGTGTGAGATGTTTACTGATCACCAAAGCTTAAAATACATCTTCACTCAGAAAGAACTTAATTATCATCAGCGTAGGTGGCTATAATTACTTTGCGACTATGATTTAGAAATTCAATGCCATCCAGGTAAAGCTAATATTGTAGCTGATGCCCTTAGTTGTAAAGCGACTTTATCTTTCCTTTGTTGTAATGAATCTTTGATCAAAGATTTTGTCAGATTGAATCTTGAGCTGATCAGTTCAGCTGATTTGGGCACTCTACTATTTGCTATTCAATCAGATGATTCCCTAAGATCTAAGATTGTTGAAGCTCAGAAGGAAAATTCGAGTTACTCTGCATTAGTTTCTGAAATCGTTAGTGGCAAGAGATCTGAATTACGTCTTGATGACGAAGGTGTGGTGTTTCAGAAGTCCAGGTTATGGATTCCTAAAAGCTTGCAGTTACAAATATTGTCTGAAGCTCATAACTCTGGCTATGCAGTGAACCTTGGTAATTGTTAAGATGTAACAAGATCTCAAGCAATCGTTTTGGTGGTCCTGCATGAAGCGAGATATAGCCATTTTTATTTCCAAGTGCCATCCCTGTTCCTTGGTCAAGGCTGAACACCAGAAGCCTGGTGGACTTCTTAAACCCTTAGACATTCATGAATGGAAGTGGTCAAATATCTCCATGAACTTCATTGTAGGTTTGCCTAAGAGTAGATCTGGTTCTAACTCTATTTGGGTGAAAGTTGATAGACTCACTAAGTCAGCCCATTTTCTAACTATTCGTCAGACTGATGCTGTCGAGAAGTTAGCCAAGCTTTATCTTAAGGAGATCGTTCATCTGCATGGTACACCAAATTGTATAATTTTTGACATAGATAGTAGATTGACTTCCAGATTTTGGTCAGCTGTTCAGCAAGACTTGGGGATGAGTTTAGCATTGAGTACTACTTTTCACCCCCAAACAGATGGTCAGACTGAGCATGTTAATCAGATCTTGGAAGATCTCTTACGTCTTTGTGTTCTAGACTTCGGTGGATCATGGGAAGATCATTTAGCGTTAGTTGAGTTCGCCTATAATAACAGCTATCAGTCCAGTATTAGTATGGCTCCTTATGAAGCTCTTTATGGAAGGAGATGTACAACTCCGGTTGCTTGGACTAAAGTAGGAGACTCTCAACTTTATGGTTCTGAGTTAGTAAAAGATACCACTAAGAAAGTTCAACTGATCAAGCACAATATGACTGCAGTTTAGGATAGACAGAAGAAATATCACGATGCTCATCATCGTCATTGGAGTTCCAAGTGGGCAATAGGGCTTATCTTAAAGTTAGTCTGATACGTGGTGCGAAAAGATTCGGTGTTTCTGGAAAGCTGAGTCCAAGGTATTTAGGACCCTTTGAAGTGATTGAGATGATTGGAACATCTGCTTACAGATTAGAGTTGCCAAAAGACTTCTCAGCTGTACATAATGTGTTTCACATTTCTTCACTAAGAAGGTTTTTGCTAGATTCGAGTTAGCAAGTTCAGATACCTGTAATGGAACTGCAACCCAATCTGACTTTCATCATTAAACCTATTGCGATTTCGGGGCGGGATCTTAAGCAGTTAACAAACCGCAGCATTCCTATGATCAAAGTCCACTGGCAGAATCATTCAGCTGGTGAAGTCACGTGGGAGAAAGAAGAGGATATGCTAATGAAGTTCCCAGAATTCTTTTCTTAATCAAGTAGATTTAGTTCTTTCAATTTCGTTAAATTTTTTTGAACATACTTTTGCATTTTCAAATTCCTTGTTTTTAGTTGTTGTGTGTCGTGGGCGACACTCTTTTTAAGGAGGGGAGTCTGTAACAACCATAGTGTTGTTACCCATCAATTAGTGACCTAATTAACTATAATCATTTTCCATTAGTATTATAATAGTATTAAAAGTCTCCATTTCAATTTTTGTACGATTTGGAGATCGTTTGATAATTTCCAACATTTTCTAGTTTTTTGATAATTCTGAGAATGCTTAATTTATTTAGATCTCAGAATAAAAAATAGAGTTCACTATTGGACTCGTCACACCTAAATTAGCTAAGGGTGATATTTTGGAAGTGTTTGGAAGTTATCGAATTTTCCCCAAATATTTTAATAATATTTAAATACACAGAAAATTAAGATAATTAAATTGACCTCCGATCAAAAGTCCAATTGCATTTTTGAGTTCCCACACTTCAATTAGGTAGGGGTGAATTTTTGGGATTTTTTGAAGTACGTTTGGTTAGTTAATTTTGATTATTAAAATGAGTGCAATTAATTATTTAATTAAAATAAATAAATTAATATATATATATAATATATTCTTAAATTAATTTAAACGGTAAAAAAAATCAAAATCGTGTGGATCCCGTGTGCGAGTCCAATGCACGGGACAGCTGCGCGGCTAGATCTGGTCCGTCACGCTGCTTTAAGTTAGATCCATCGGCTAGCGTGCGATCCAGCGATCAGATCGTCGGATCCATCGTTCGATCCGATGGTCAAGATCGTTTCTCTGTACGTCTTCCTCGCTAATTCGCGATTATGCTTCTGTCAAAAAGGGGAATGGAGGTACGGTCATTTATCATTCCTTTTCTCTCGTAATTAAACCCTTATTCATTCCATTTCCTTCATTTGGCATCCTGAGAAAGCAAAGGTGGAAGCTAGAGGCTGTTAGAAGAACTCCTGGACTTAGAACCTTAGACGATCATTCCTCTCTCCCTCCTTGGCCCAAAGGTACCACTCTTCATAATTAATCCTTCATTTATTTTACTCCTCCAGTCTTATGCATTCTATTACCATTATGTTTATCAATCGAGTGCTCTTAAGCTCGATTGAGCTCGGATTCATTGATTTCCGTATTAGGGTTAGTCAAGGTCCGAACAGCTAGACCTAGGACATCGATTTTAATCCAGGAAGATTGGCCTTGGCGAGATCTTCCCTCCGACGTGCGGACCATTCTTGGGGATCTAAGGTGTTCACCGTGTGACCTACCCCAAATACGCCTATGTGTTTTTCCTTCGGTGACAAAGCGGCCTGATTCATGGGCTGAACCATGGTTTAAGAATCCATTTTGAACCGGACTGGTTCATTAAGTTGAGCCGTGCTTTTGGTCGATTCCTGCCGGCTCTCATGGCGACACGCGTCGCATGGTGAAGCAGACGTGTGTCGCCTGCAGCACACGAAATCCCATGCCTAGCGACGTGTAGGAATCAGCGCGCCACCAGCCGCCTTTCACTGTATCCTGTGCCCTCATTTTCTGCACCCAGTATAAAATTCTGTGCTGATGTTTATTAAGTGATTAGGAATTGTTTCTTAATGATTAATTAATTAAATTTCATTTGATTATAACTTTAAAAATACTAATCCAAATAATATAAAATTATATACTATATTGAACACAAAAATGTGTAGATTAATAATATGTAATTTAAATTTTGTTTTGATAAATATTCTAATTAATCAATATTTAATATTAATTAATTAACTATAAATTATTTCATCATTTCATGTGATATAATTTGATCATTTAATGTCTCAATTAAATGATCAAATAGTCTATTTCACTCATAAAAATGTGAGGAGCAATAATATGAAATCAAATTTAATATTTGAACATAAATTTTCTTAATCATTTTTCAACCTTAATTAGGAGTCTCGGAAACCTTAAATTTCAAATGTTGTCCAAAATTGACCTACTTAGTGTCATTTTTCTCCTTATGATATAATGATTTCAAATATATGCATATCATTTTCATTGGACAACAAATTGTGATTTTAGGTTCACTCTTAATTAGTATTATTGTGATAAATCATAAACTCCAAGATTGCATGTATTAGGTTTTATAAAACCTTAGGATAGATAACATGCCACATTTATTATCTCCCATGACAAATTAGATTACTTTTATTTGAGCTTAGTTCTCATTTTCTAGATTTGTGAATCAATTGCAAGTTTACTTGATTCATCTTTCAACTCTAAGGTAGAAACCCTAGGATTGATTTAAACCTAAATTGTAATTGATCTTTAGAATATATTAGTTACACTTATTAAGAGTAATTAGTCTTAATGCCTTTATAATTGTAGATTATTAAATCAACTAGATCTAGCCTTTAGTGATTAGAATAGAACTTAGTTCATTCATCCTAATCCCTAAAGCCTTCTCTTGAATCTTTTAAGAGCTAGTAATAGAATTTCATATTTCACTTAGGGTAGTTTAAGAATTCTATTGAATTACTTAAACTTTAGCTATTAAAGTACTTAGAACTTGTAGTTCTTAAGTCCTATCAATTGCTTACTTTAAATCTTTCAATTTATTATAACCTAGCTAAGTTAGTACTTGATTGTTTAGATCCTTCAAACTATAACCTAGCTAGTGAACTTTAGTGAGTTTACCTTAACTTCCAATTTCTTAAGTTAGATATTTTTCTTATCTTAATCTCTTCCTACTAGACACCTAAACATTGATTTAATTACATAATTGAATTTTATAGTTTAGGATATGATTAAGAACTAATTTCTAATTGTATCAATTATACTTATAAATTATTTTGTCATATCATACAAATTAAATTGAAATTATTAATTTTAAAACTCCAATCATTACTATTAATTATAATTAACTTGTGATCAATATCTCAAAGTTAATTGGAAGCTCAATTAGCTCCAATCATTAAGTAGATCATTAAAATTAGATAACTTTAGATATCACTTAATTGCAATTATTGAATTTCCTTGAATGCTTACTTAACTTTGAGCCTTATTCATTGAATCATTCATATAAGACATTGTGCATGAATAAAACTTTCACATTAAAATTAATAGGGGTTTATATTGATGGATCATCCTAGGGCAGGCTAAAAAGGAGTAATAAGAAGACCTCATATTCTCAGAGGGTGAATGTGAGTGTTATAGGTTTAGACCCCACTTTTCTTTAGATGTTAAACAGACGTGCTTAACTCCTCTTTTCATTCTGAATATGCTCACAGAATGAGTATAGACTAAAATAATTTTAATTAATTAACATATGAGATCTTCTTCAATTAATATGGTTGGTTTGTAATTAATACCATTTACTTTACTTTCAATATACTTGGGTTGGAACATAGTTTTATATTTAAATGCTTATGATGAATGAATGGATGGATATAAATGAATAGATGTAAATGAATATTAACTAAAGCATCAGTTGCATATTTACTTAGAAGGTTGATTGGAATCAGTTGTATACTAAATTACTTATAGAATTGGAAATTAGTTTCATATTTAAGTTGAGAAAATTTTCCTATCTTCATGCATGTAATAAATGTTGTGAATTGAGCATACATTAGGGTAGATAATAATTACACATGTGTTTTTCTCACTTTAAACTTATGGAACTAGAAATGAGCAATCCTATGTAATGGATTGACTTTACTTGAGAATTGGAAATAAGCAATCCCATGTAACATATTGACTTTATATTAGAATTGTAAATGAGCAAATCCTATGTAATGGATTGGCTCTATATTAGAACTAGAATTAAACAATCCTATGTAATGGATTGCTTTCATATTAGTTTTAGGTTGTCTTTTCTTTCGATTATAACTTCCATTAGAATGGAAGTCTTGTATGTCTACCTTGCAGGTGTTTCTTTAGCCAAATTACAATAAAAGCTCTGCCAAAATTTTTAAGAAATTAATAACTTAGAAATTTTATTGCAAATTGTAGACTTATGTTTCACTTATTAAATATTTAGAATTTCATATTTAAAATTGCAAGTATTCACATAAATTGTTTTAAATTACATTTTCACATGTTATAGTAAGTATTGTATCTTCATATGTATTATACATAACACATTGCACAAAATTCCCTTCCATTTTAACTTAAGACTCTCTTCTAAATCCTTAGCCAAACACAATATCTAATGATTTGGATTAGTTTTCTTCTAATATAGTGTTAGATATTGTGGTGACGTATCAATGTTGAGTTAAGTGATTCTCAATATTGGGGTCGTCACACACTATCCTATATTACTTCAAATCACGTACACTTGCATGTAAATATAAATTCCATAAATTCAGTCTGCCACTTAACAATATACATAGTTGTTACTCCTGATCAATTTCCAACAAATTTAAAATTATCACTGTTAAAGTGGATCCTTCCTCTAAATAATCATATTTCAAATAGTTGGGAGGGTTTCAGTTCCAAATATAATGGTTTCTCAATTGATGGGATGATTCTACTTTTCCTTTAGATGAGCTCCTTAATAATTCCATCTATTTCTTTTTCATCCTCATTCTCATTAGCTAGTTATTGTTCTTCTTCCTTAAGAACAAGTTTGAACTCCTCAAAAAGTTTGCTCTTTAGCAGCTCTCATAAATTTCATTTGGGTGTTTCATCGTATTGCAAATATTAAATCTATTTTCTTCTCCTTCACATTTTAAAATTAGTTCTTTTTTATCAACATTTAAAAGTGTTTTCCCTATTGCTAGGAATGGTCTACCTAGAATTATTGACACTTCTTGGCTTTCTTCCTCCATGTCTAACATAATGAAGTTAGCATGAAAAATGAATTTATCCACTTATACTAATACAATTTCCAAAAATTACTACAAAAGTTTTCACTAATCTATCTATTAGCTGCATCGACATTGATGTAGCTTTAAGTGTCTCAACACCTAATTCTCTATATATATGTGGAGCTTGAACCCTTCTGTGGTCATGTTAACACATACACTAACATGATTATGGTACAGTGATCATCGTGACAAATCCTCAATTATAGCCAGATTAGTTTTTCACCTTAATCTACCAATAACTACAAGATATGCCACATGTTTCTATAATCTAATCTCCAAATATGCGTACATAAATAATAGAGTGCGAAATAAATTTAAATAACATCAATATTCATAATGCATAAGTAAAAGAATAAAACTACAAAAAAAGAAATACATCAAGATCCTAAATTATTACAATACTTAAATAATAATTCAATTGAAAGAAAACACTCATCCTCACAAATAAAAATAAAAGGCTTTCTAATCATCAACAGTAGTAAAAAGGTCCTTCACATGGTTAAGCTCATTACCTGGTGTTATCTTGATAACAAGCTTTGAATCCGACGTGTTGGTTTTTACATGCTAGAGCCCTAGCCAAGAAATGAGAATATTATGTTAGACAATTGTCTATGTATATTTTTGGCTGATTTAATGAATTATAACTTGTTAAGATATCAAATTTAAACTTAACAACAACAACAGACTAAGGAGCAACAATCCATAAATAAAATGGAAAGCTATAAATAAAGGCATTTATAACTTATCAAAAAAAAGTATATAACAAACATACCTCAAGTTGGAAGCTACGATAAGATTATGCAATATATATATATATATATGTAAAATGCCATATCGGCTTTCTATTTCATTTAACCAGAAAAGATTTACAAAATAACTGACAATCGGGATTTGATTACAAAAATACCTCAAGATCCCGTAATAAAAAAATGACCAAAAAATTAGCAAAAAAGATGAAATTGATTAATTAGTTGGCCAAAAAAGAAAAGAAAACTGTTTCTAACTAGACACTGGTCTACGAAAACAGTCAGAAAAATGGAAATAGCTCGTAGAAGAACACTGTGAGGATCTACATCAAAAACCAAAAGCCGAAGGACAGGCGGAGGAAGGCTTCAAAAGAAGGGTTGGAGCTGGGAAGTCCGACCACCAGGAATTCCAAGAAGTTGAACACCTTCTAGTACATGATTACGCATAACCAAAAAACTTCATATAAACCAAACAGAAGAGTTTCCAAAGAAGCACAGAAGTAGCTCTTTAAAAGAGATGTCACCACCTGGGAGAACCTGAAACCCAGATCAAAGAGGCAAAGTTTTCGGATGAATAAAAAAATCGTGTAATCAGACATAGGATAATGTGTGAACAAATGTGCCCGAGGAAACAAATAAAATTTGCAGTTTCCTCTTTTGACAGAGAGGAGAGCGAGCACTCGAGGAAATTTCAGGTAACTTTCATACCAGTAAAAGGCAGCAGAAAACCATTGTCCTCTTGCCATGATAGAAGAGAAGAAGACCGACAAGAAAAAGGGTATGAAGCATAATATAGTGCAAGGGGCTGGTGTACGGCAACAGGATTCTGCGAATTCTCCCCGTGCGAGGATGCCCACGTACAGAACTCAAATCAAAAATTAAAGGCGGGTCATTTGCGAGCCTCAGAATTTTACATCAGTCAAATCAAATTGCGGAAGGAAGCTTCCTTAAGCCCTGAGGAACGGAGCCACCATAACTCTGATTTAAAATTGTTTGCCCAAAAAGAATATAACTCAGAGATTAAATTTGCTTTCATTAGGTACTTCTTCTTACAATGCTGGATAATATGCACCGTACCAATCAAAAAGGATTGAATATTAACACCTCCCCTCCACTGGACGAGCCAGATAACCAACCAGAGGATCATTCACACCTTAAAACCTTTTGCAACAGGAAAATTCGACCAAGAAAATGAAATCCAACCTGTGTTAAGTCTCAGACAATAGACAATTCGAGAAATTGAGATCTTCCTAGCAATCAAACTGAAGGGTCTTTAAAAGGATAAGGGATGATGGTTTTAGGTCAAAAATTGGAAGCAACAGTAAGTCTCATAAAGTTTTCTATATTAAAAATAGATTTAGTAGCAGAAATGAAAGATCTTCTCCATTTATACGAATTTCTTGCAAACCAGATTTGCCATAGGATTTGACAAGCAAGAGTAAAGCCAAATGAGCCTGCAATATGCTTCCAATGAAAAAGAAACACTCTGAGTTGAGGGACTCTGATAAAAGAAATCGACTGCCACCAAGCCTCAAAAAAACACCAAATTTTGTTCGCATATGCACAACTCAGGAAGATATGGTGGATTGATTCCATATTCCTACAGAAAACACATTTTGAGGCTAGTTGTATACCCCTAAAATTCTTAACATCATCTGTAAAAATGAAACCATTCAAAATTCTCCAATCAAAAAAGGATAAAGTTCTAGTTGGAAGTTTAATCCAACAGGGGAAAGTAATTGGGATGGGAGTTGAAAGAGTTTTCTAGCTGTTCTCAAACAATTCTTTTTACCAACTGAGATACACAAAGCCTCCTCCCCAAGCATGGCAGGAGTAGTACAGATAGAATCAATCAAACTTCTATTCAGCACAACAGAACACAATTTGTCCGCATCCCACTGACCCTCTGTCCAGAAATCTGCTAAGATGGAAGAACGATTACCAGTAACAGAAAAAGAGAATAAAAAGGATCCTCAGTGCACCAATTGTCATACCAAAATGAAATATTTCCATTAGAGACTTTCCAAGAAATATAATTTTTAGCAACTGCTCTCCATTTTACTAAATGCTCTCCATATATATATATATATATATATATATATATATATATATATATATATACATACATACATAAACTGGATATATCATATGAAAAATCTCTTGCTTTCGATTTCTGGTGATTTGGGGGAGAACTTGGGTTCCCTTTCTCGACTCTCGGCTGGGGGGCTCCGAGCTTCAGTGACGTCCCCTAAGGCATCCTCGGCTGACTTTCTACATTTGCTTACTTTATTTCTACTTAATCTCTTTTTCAACTCCATGTTCAAATAATGGATTTGGCGATTCAATCTTTTAGAGACATTGTTGTAAACCCCTCCCCGCCCCTTACAAAGCCCATAAGCTCTTTCAATAAAGGCCCCGCCCTGTTCTTTTCGAACGAAGCAGTCATCTAACTGGCAAGTTCGCATGCCCTTACATTGGTGGGTAAGTTTACGAGGGTTAAGCCTAGCTTAGGTATAATATTTGGTTTTATTAAAGGTCTTAAACTTTTATTGCTGGTGAATATCCGATCTTTTGACTTTCATCGAGTATTTTTCACTTTTCAATCAGATTTAGATTATGCTCATGTTTTTTCGATAGGGTCGTACGATTTAAAAGACGACTCTATGCAACTTTGTAAATGGGACCCTTTCGGATTAAACATGATGTTCCGATTGTTCTTATTTGGGTTAACTTTCCTGGTGTCAGTTTGCAATTTACTTCTAAGGACCATCTCTTCAACATAGGGAAAGCCATTGGAAAACCTTTGCAACTAGATCGTAACACGACAATTAATTATAATATAGCAGCACACCATATCCTTAATGGAATAAACATCTCATCCCCTCCTTATAGTTCCATTTGGTTGGGATCAATGGAGAGGGGATACTCTCAAGAAATATGCTATGAAAACATGCCAATGTATTATAATTGGTGTTATACTCTTGGTCATAAAACAAACTCCTGTACTTTAGAAATCATAACTCCCCATCTCCTAATACTAAAAGGATTGAAAATATTGCTGAACAGGTCAATGCTTTACGGCTCTTGTACATTGAGGATAATAACACTTTGGCTATTATTTCTCATAATCAAAGTATCGAGTGCAATATTAGCTCTACGGTTAACATTATGGCTCCTTATAGTATTAAAAATAATAACAAAACTCACATTCCTGTGCCACCATATTTTCTTGCTACTGAAAATGGTTTCAGCATTAATATTATCATGAACATCCATGTTTCTATAGAAACAAGTGCATCTACATTGCCAATTAAAGAGTTGTTCATGATAATATTAATGCGGAAACCATTCCTAATACTATATACACTTCTATATATGTTGAGTCTTACACTACTTTTAAAGCTTTAATTGCTAGAAATAGCAATAAGTCTACTGTTGGTTACTCTGCTGCTAATACTATTGAAAGTGCTAGAAATAATGTTGCTTTTATTGATAGTTCTGTGCTTGGAAAGGTTGTTAGTTCAGCTCCTGAACATGAGGCTGAAATTGTTGTTCCAAATGTTACCGATCTTATTAATTATGCTGTCTATTTAATAGCTCAGGTATTTTTGCAGTTGGGGCTACAAAAATGTGTGGCACTATGGTTAATAATGAAGGGTTTATGGTAGATAATACTGCTAATAATGCTAATGTTAATGTGGTTTCGGTTGTTAATAATGCGGTAGCTTCTACTGCAAATGTAACTATTAATGATGTTGCTATTTTTGATATTGCTAATTATGTTGTTTTAGATGCTGCAATTATGGCAACTGATCCCAATCCCTCTGTGGATGAAGCTGTCTCAATAATGGCTAAAATCGATAATGATATTGAAACTTATGGCAGTGTTGCTGAGGCTACTGGAGTTAAAGAACTAAATGTTGCTCTTGATGTTGAAGTTATAACTAATCATTATGATACTTTGAATAATGCTAGATATATGCAGGTCTCTAACATTTCTAATATATATTTTGATGCTATTATCTGCACTTGTAATGCAAGTGGCAATGCTAAAGGTAAATAGATTTGTGATAATCAAAAATGCAATAACCAAGCAAAGGAGAAAGGTACCTACTTTATTTCCTTCACAAAATCCAAAACACCGCTGAAAAATAAAAAAGTTCAGTTTGGCATAAATAAAATGCCGACATCCAATAGGTACAAATCTATTTCTCTGCTTAATGATACAAACAATTTATATACTCATACTGATATGATACATAGTGTTGTTACTACTACTTTATCTAATGATGCGACTAAGTCGGTCCCAAGTGGATCTTCTTCAGTGAATCAATGAATGTGCTTTGTTGGAATATTAGAGGTATTGGTAATGCCACTTTTAAATATAGGATTAAACATATTGTTTTTGAAAAGAAAATAACTATTGCTGCTATTTTTGAACCTAAATTAAATCATGAGGCTATAAATTCCATTGGGCGGTTTATAAGATTAGAAAATATTTTATCTTCTTCTTCCAACAGAATTTGGGTTTTGTGGAACAACATGTGGAAGGCTGATGTTTTGTCCCAATTTCGTCAAGATATTCATATTTATTTCTATAATGAAAACAATAATTTCCTCATAACTTTTGTTCATGAAAATAATTTTAGGCTCGATTGTCTTCCGCTTTGGAGCTTCCTTACAGATTATAGCTTCTTCACCCTATTTTGGGCTGTTGGTGGAGACTTTAATGCAATCCTTAAAAGTATTGAGTATAAAGGTTATGCTAGGAATCACTCTAAATCCTCTTTTAATTTTAATTCTGCCATCCTTATAATGATGCTTTGTGCAAGTGTGATATGAATTTTGCATGTTTAAGTGTGTCTTGAATTTTTCCTTAGTTTTTATTTCCTTTCTCTATGTCGGGAGACCTTTTAGGATATTTTCTGGGTTTCTATTTTTGGGATTGGCTTTCGGAATTTAGCCTTTCCAGGCTTTATATTCTTCCAGCCCTTGTCCTGTATGCTTTTATTTTGTGCAATAAAATTGTGCCTAGATGGCTTTTCTGCTTATATATATATATATATAAACAATAAAGTAACTGAAACTACTAAAAATAATATCATAACATGCACATGATCATTTGAATGAATAATAATTAAATAGAAAGTAAAATTGTGTAGTAATACATATAAGTAGACAAAGTAGTAATACATACATCAAGGCTAGCATCCTAGCATATATAAGTAAAAGTAAAGACTATACAAAATGTGAAACAGAAGTAAAAGCATGCAAAAACATAAAGTAAACATGTAAAATTGCCATATCAGAAGCTTGGATGTTAAAGCCACTATAATTGTAATATAACTGAATTTTTCATGTCATGCAAGTCATTTATCTTCTCAAAACTAAAGCATAAAAAATTGAACTAAACTGAAGAGGCAAAAATACATATGCAAGTTAGTTTTAATTATTTTACTTTACTTTTGTGAACACGTCTAGAAGTAGCTGAGGAGTTAAGCATATCTGCAAGACTAAAGTGGGTTCTCAAATTAGATACAACTCTCCTCAATGAGTATATGTCAAGTATCCTTATTTCTCCTTATCGCCTGTCCATTGGTAGTGATGTGTATACATAATTACCCATCCTTATAATGAACCCGATGCAAATGTTATCTTAATTTTCAATGTTTTCATTTCATGCGTCAAATTTATCTTATATGATATGTTCAATGCAAAAAGATAAAAAAAAAGGAGTGCAAAGCAATAAAGTGAGGTCCGACTAACCCAATTAAGGCCTAAAAATTTAACTAATTTTTTGGGTTTAAAAATTGGCAAAAATAACTAATTAACCCAATTAAGGTCTGATTGTAGCGCCCCACCCCGTCGCCGCGCGCAAAAGATAAGTATAGTCATATCGGCAGCGGAGCGGTGCGCCACTCGGGGAGGAATATCTCGTCTCTCTGAAATAGCTAAAAACTAAGCCCATCTGAAGGGCTGCTGACTCAACCTCAAGGAAGGTTGAGAACTGATACTTAAGATAAGAGTAATATCTTTATCCTAAGTATTAGATAAATATATACATTGGATTTAGAATATAATAGGAATTCAATATATATATAAGATATCAGCATTTCCAGTATGCTGATGACATCACAATACTAAGTATAAGTAGTATATAATAGAGTGCGGAAGCTTAAAGCAAACATCCAGAAACATTCATCACATAAGCTGTATGGAAACATTTATCTCAAAAAAAAAAAAATACATCCAAATTTATTACAAACAGTTCACTGAAATAGACATAAAAACTAAATACTTAATTGAAATGAACTAGTAAAACTGAAGAAGAGTCCACTAGTGCTCCACGGGCTCCTCCTGAATCTCCTAGGTGTCCTTTTGACCTGTCTCAATATACTGCTCAGGATCTAGCAAATTGCCGGATCCCAAAAGTACCCAGTGTTAGACAATAAGTCTAACACATCGAAACTAATCTAACAGTTCTAATTATTCATTTAACATTTACATAATATAATTAAATCTGCAGAAAAACTGTAAAGGTAACTAAGAGTACAAAACTATCCAAAACTATATAAAATTGAAGTAATGTAAAGTAAAGCTGAACTATAACTGAATACTAAAAATAAATTAAAATAGTACTGAATCTAAAATTGAGTAATCATATGTACAACTATGCTGTATGTCTCTAAAACTGTGCATGTGAATATGCCACAACACTGCATACTACTGATATGCCACCGAAATATCACTGAACTGTTATGAGCAGTACGGTCCAATATATACATACATCCAGTTAGGAATACTATTTACTGATGATGCCGATGCATCCTGAAATCCCCCAGATAATATATGCAATATTTCGTAACTCATAAATCATCACTGATACTTATACATCATTCTGATACTCATACATCATTCTGATACTCATACATCATGCTTATGCTCATGCTCATGGTTCTAAACAACATGAGTTAAATCTAGAAAATGCTTAAAATTTGATAATGAATCCAAAGTCTCCATTGTGCAGAATCCTGCTAAAAAAGGATTCTGACTCCTAAATTCTAATCTCGATAATTAGTTAAAGTTGAGAGTTTACTTAAAAATCATTAGCTAGGATGATTGTATACACATATTTAGCATATTTGCAAGAAAGATGGATTTAACCCTTAGTTTGTTGAAACTGCACTTATCGAAGCGCACTACGATAGGAGGCAGAACCCGATCACAGTTTACATCTCAAGCTAAGCCGTTAAATATTCTAATTATAAACAAACTTAGTGGTCTACGCAAAGTGACTTAGGATACTTAGTTTGCTCAAACTGCACTTATCGCAGCGCACTACGATAGGAGGCAGAACCCGATCGTAGTTTACATCTCAAACTAAGGTTCTTGTTCACTAATTGTAACACTCTTAGTCTTGGAAGATTTACTATAATGGGACTGTATTCGGCTAATCCTGCAGGATATCACCTAGTCATAAGTCCACATTGGAGTGAATCAACTAATTCGAAATATTATTGAATTAATCCAGTAATATGGGTATACCCTACTATACCCAACCAATAATCTGAGTTAAGCAGATTCTATTTAATCAACAAGGATTTATCAAACCTATTAATCCTTACTCTAAGTAGGTGTACCCTATACAAGGCTCCAAGGATGTGATCAAAGGATCACTCAACATAAGTTGCTACCACAAGGAATGAGCTACATTCTAAAGTACTTTAGGTGATTCCTATCACAAAGTATCAAATTTAACTTCTAAAGTTATGAAGAATCAATTAGGTTTCTACCTCAATAAGTTACAAAGGTCCTTCCTACCTCAATGTATCATTAGTTAAGATTTTTAACCATTTCAATAACAATCTTATAGCAAGACCCTTAAGATCTCACTTTTCTACTTCTTAAGGTTTACTTGTTATACTTAGGTTAAGGTGATCAGATCAGATAATTAAAATTCATTTGATCCTTTCCTATTATATAATTATGGGATAAAATCAAAGATATTATTAGAATTAGATCATTTCATAAATCATCGCAGTTTTATTATATATCTTACGTTAGTAGTCTTATATAAGAGAAAATCAAAGATCTAAAGTTTAGATTCAGATGATTCAATCACACATATTCAATATTATCTTTAGCACTTCTAATTTGATGATTTAAGATCAATATCATATCATATGCATTATTGGAATAATGTCAATTGAATTATCTTACAATCAAATCAATTAATTAAG
Source organism: Gastrodia elata (assembly GCA_016760335.1). Classification (NCBI taxonomy): domain Eukaryota; kingdom Viridiplantae; phylum Streptophyta; class Magnoliopsida; order Asparagales; family Orchidaceae; genus Gastrodia; species Gastrodia elata. The sequence continues at coordinate 43,522,510 of CM028672.1, read as the reverse complement.
TGATTAAGATTTAGATCTTAAGTAAGACAAGCTATGGTTTAACCCCTAACCTTTCTATCATTAAGACCAATATTAATTTAAAGGTCAATGACAAATCAATGTATTATTAGTATATTATTGATGTCACACTTTAGGTTTGGATTAAGTATTATCTACTTAATCAAGTTATTAAGATTCTTATGTTTAAGTTTAATTTATATAACAAGATGTCCCATTTAAATGTTAAAGTTCTCTAACATATATACTAAAGAATCATAAAAGCATAAAATAAAAGATAATTAAGGCTAATCAAATTCTAAAATCAATCCAAAGAGATTAACACTTAATTATAATTCTAAAGACTTAAGTTTCATGCTATTTGGTTGTTAAACTATACCTAATTGATACAAGCAATTAAGATTCTAATACTTATTCCTTAGCATAACACATATTTAAGATCTATAGTAGATATGAGGGCTAATTTAAAAGTGACAATTTTCAAATTTAACTTTCATATAAAATTTTATGCAATGTTCAAATTTGATATAACTTAGCCCCACTAGGGTCTTAGGGACCTTAAAATACCAAAACAGTGAAATTTTAACACTTCGCCTGGACGAAAACTTAAGGCCTATTTTTGAGCTCAAATGCTCATAATCCAGAGCATTCCATGAGTTGTGCCATATATCAATGGAAAGGTATTTCCGATACCTTTCCATTGACACCAAAATTGGCACAAACAGGGCATCCTAATTATACTAAAAATGATAATGAATACAAGGGTATGCAGAATAGATGAAAATAGAGCAATTTTCTTTGAAGCTCTTAAGAGTCATAATGGCTTACATTCATGCTTATGGACTTCCAAAGCTACATTCCAACATTATAACAGCATGAGAGAGATAAGGAGAGGAGCAAAGGGGTACCTTTTTGTCCTTGGAAGGAGAGGAAGAAGAGGACATTTGCTTTCTTCAAGACTTTGGGGAGGAGACTTCTTCTTTAGCACAATGACTTAGCAATGAAGGGGGAGAGATAAGAAAATTTCAGCAAGGAGAAGAAGATGGGCTGAGCTCTCCTTTTAAAGGAGGAGAGGGAGAGTAGGGAGCCATTATAAGCTAGGGGCTAAGAGAGGGGATGAGGATGTGACCTCACATCAAAGCATGGAAGGAAGGAGGTGGGAGGAGTGGCCAGCCAAATGAAGGAGATGGCCAGCCAAAATTTAGATGATAGCTAGGAGAGACAGGGGGAGAAATTGTAAATTAAGGATCGGATAATTGCTTAATTATTTCCCTTAATTATTTAAAATTTAGATTTTTGAAATGTGCTCCGAAAAATCTCAAAAATTTACCCCTAGCTAATTTGGGAGTGGGGAATTCAACGACGAAGTCGGATTTCGATTCCGATGATTATTTATTTATTCTATTTTTCGGTGCATTTAATTATATTAAAATATTAGTGAAAATCCGATGACTTCCAAATGCGTTCAAAACATCACCCCTAGCTAATTTGGGGGTGACGATCGTAATGCCAAAGTCGAATTTCGATTTCGAGGTCAAAATAAATACCTCAATTTTCTAATTAATTAAATATTAAAATAATCCAAAATATTGGATTTAGCTCTGAATTTCTCCAAACCTTCAGGGTTTGGTTCTATAAGCTTGATGAAATTAACAGAATAATAATTAAGATATGATCAGGCTCAAATTAAGCTGGGTAACAACCTTGGGTTATTACACCGATTGACCTCAAACTTTTAAGGTTAAGTTCTGATGATTAGATAAGTCTAATGGAATAAAAATAAAAAATTAGTTTGGCCTATATTAACTAGGATAACAATCTAGGGTTGTTATAATATATAATAAGGCATAACTAAATCACAATGTGCCTTTAAAAAGGTTTGGTTTTATATTATGCATGGTTTCTTTTAACAGAGATTATTTATTGTAATATTGCATTGCATTATTCTGTTAGTGCCGTAATTTCCTTAGTCTCCACTCTCCTACTCTTTGATAAGATGTCCTTCATAAATTTTTCATAATTAAGATTTTGTTCCAAGGCATTAGTAGAAGATATATTTATATGCAAAGTCTTGAAGATTTCTAAGAATTTAAATTGCATGTCCATTTTTTGTCTAGCCATAGATTGAGGAATGGGTACAGATTGATCGTAATTTATTTGGCCTTCTTGTAGTTTTGGTTGAGGCTGTTCTACTTGCTCTTCTAGAGAAGACTGCTCCTCTTATGTAACAACCCAAGTCAGTCATTTAAGACTAATCTCAGTCTTAATCTTGATTCTAAGTGTTAATCAAGTCATTGGGAGTCAACATCTAAGACCTAGTTCGAATCAAGAGTCAAATAGATCGAATCATGATTTCTAGAAAATCCAGAAATCCTAAAATATGACCTGCCTAAAAGGACCTCAGATCAAAAAATGGACTTCGTCATCGCGCTCATTGCCCCCAAATTAGCTAGGGGTGATGTTTTTGTGTCAATCGGAAGTCATCGAAATTTTGACGAATATTTTAATAGTATTTAAATACCCCGAAAATTGGAAAATTAAAATACTCGTCAGATTAAAAATCCGACCTCTCTATTGCGTTACTCACCCCTCAATTAGCTAAAGGTGAATATATGGAGGTTTCAGGAAAACATTTAATCGCTTAAATTTAATTAAGAAAATATGAAAAATATATATATAATTAAATAATATTAATGAATTCCTTATTCTAACGGCTCCGTCAGCTTCCGCCGTTTCCTTTGGATCGGACGTCTATTTGTAAACGGTGCTCTTAGACCATTCGATATTTGATCGAACGGTCGAGCCTCTTTTCCCTCACGCGCTTGTCCGTGTGGCTCGCGAAGGGAGGTGCTGCCACGGTCGGCCAGTCGCAGGGCGAGGGCCCTCCTCGGTGAGTTCGTCAAGATCTCCTTAAGCTTCCTGAACTGTAACCATTCCCCAAAGTTGCGTGAGCTCGGGGCCCGGTTGGTCGAACCTCAACCTCGCAATCGTCAACCTGAGGTACATCTAATCCCCCTAAACCTTGCTCGATTCGCAAATTTTCAGTTTTGCATATCAATTTCTTGTCTTTTACCGATCATCTATTAGATTCGATCAGCTTGATTGAACCCGAGTGCGCCTAATCGAGCAAATTAGCTACAGTCAAATTCGTTAGGGTTAGTTCGTAAACCTTGTCCCATCGGTAGTCAGCTAGGGTTCGAGGTTACGCCCACCCTTGACTACCTCCAGTTCCAGTTCGGCCCTCCTCGTGAAGTTCTCTTCATGGTCTTCACGCGGTCGTGTGGGTCGGACCTCATCGCTGCCGGAAATGCTCGATATAGCGTGCCATAGCCTGCGGTCTGCGGAAGCGGGATGATGGAGTCACAATGCCTCGGGTCGGGTCGGGTCAGCCCGACCCGCGTCGCATTGCCGTGGGCTGCCACGCGTTAGCCGCCAGCTCGTCTGGGGGGCCCTCCGCCGCCTGCGGATTTTTTTTAAAGCTGCGGGGCCCGCGTCTACAACATTCAGCGCTGGGCCCCGCTGATCCCCGCCCGTGCCACTGCCGCCACTGAGGGCCCGCCACGTGTCCAAGGCGGGGTGCGCCGTCTTTTCCTGCAAAAAAAAAATGATTTAAATATATATATATATATATATATATATATATATATATATATATATATATATATATATATCGGTTAATATTAGGATTACTTAAATCTGTTAGTCAATTAATTAAATAGTAATTAATTAGTGGTATTATTTATAATCAGTAGTTAGTTAATTAAGTTAAACAAAAGCTAATTAGGATAAATCGGTCAACGGTTAATTAATCAAATTAATACAGTAAACATATGTGTATATATATATATATATACATATATGCTTATATTTATAAATAGTTAATTATAGATAGTTAAGTAAATATATTAGTCAAATTAATTAATTTTAGTTACTTAACTTAGTCTTTAGTTAACTCAGCTTATTTAACCTAATCATCTAATTACATATGCTTCAAAATAGCAAACTTAATAGAATAATATAATTAAAAATAATGAAGTATTCATTTAAATTAAATCTATATTATTCAGTTATTAATTTAAATTAAATAAGATTAATACAAAATTTAAAATCTCATAACTTTTAATCTAATTATTCAAACATATGTAATATGGATCTTAAAATATTCAGGAGAACAACCCCAACACTAGAGAGAAGTATTAGTTTCCCTATTTGGAGCTTAGTTTGAAAAATAACATTTAGGACCCTACCCTGAAAATGACCAAAATACCATAGACTTCAGTTGACCATAACTTAGTCAATTCAACTTCAAATTCAAAAATTTAAAGTGCTAATTAGCTTAGAATCTTAGTGTCATCAATAAACTAAAATAATTAGAAATGATCAAAATACCTCTAACTCTAGTTAGATCATAACTTGATCATTTGAAGTCCAATCTGGGTTTACTCCCTGTCAACACACTCAGTATATTATAAGAAAGCTATAGAAACTGAGTTTACTGAGTTTGAACCTCAAATAGAAAAGTTCGGTTTTTGTCTCCCGTTGACCAACAAAATTACCGAATTGCCCTTAGAAATTGAAATAGCCATAACTTAGCCATTTGACCCTAGAATGCAGTGTTCTTGGACTTAATAAAATCCTTGGACAGTAATCAATAGTAAACTGCATAAAAATTTGGATTCCATTAGGTGTAAATTATTAAAATGACCCTTAGGTCAAAAACATTAGTTTGGACCTATAAGACCAGTTTCTTATCCAAATTGAGCGTACTTACTGTCTATCTTCGTGTTAGACAGTAAGGAGTGATTTGGCAGTAAGAAATTCTAATTTGTATCTCTAATTAGAAAAGTAGTATTTTGGACCCTAAAGTAGGGGCAAAATGGTCATTTTGCCCAAAATTTAGGTTAAGCATCCTTAACCTCTAAATTACCTTCAAAGTCACTAAAACTAATATTAAAACTGTAATATATTCATTATAAGCATTTAAGTCAACTATTAGGTCAAAACATTAAATTTCCTAAAAATTCATCTAAGTCTTTCTTTAGGATATTGCACCTCACATTAGGATTATTCCTAAGACTATGACTAGATCATAGGTTAAATTTCATTTATTGAAGAAGTGGGTTATTCAATAAATGAATTCTTAGCTTTATTAGTTTTTATATTCTATAACTTATTCAGATTATTTTATCTTTCAATCTTAGATTCAGGATAAGAGAATTATCCTATTAAGCTTGATTTGCTTAATAGGGTTTGACTAAATCAATAGATAACTTTTTAGAATAAAATTTAGATCTTATGTCATATCCTTTTGGATTATATGACTAAGTCCAATCTTGTAGTATTTAATCCATAATCTATAGTTTAGTATATCTTGATCAAATCTTAGATAGAACGTCTAAATTCATCAAATTAGAACATTATGATTTATTGATTTAAACCTGTAGTCATGCTTGATTGAATTAGATTAGAACCCGGTCAGTTCTAATCCTTTTAACTTATAAGACCATGCTTCTAGGTTACACTCGATAGTAGGAATTAGAGATCCTAAATGTGTGTAACTTAGAATAGTTAGAATGGTTTAATTAGATAACAACAGTGTCACTATATATAGAAGAGTCCCTTACTTAGTTGATTTATTTTTGCTACACATTCCTTGTATATTGTGCTTAATTCTTTGGACATATCATATAAGAAAACTTTGTGGATGAGATGAAAACTTATAATAATTAGGATAACAGTTGCCTTTCAGTTCATTATATTATAGTAGATTCGGGTGCACATTTATCCTAATGGATAGGGGTAAGGAGTAATAAGGATGCTTGACATTACTCATTGAGGAGTGTGTGTTAAGCTTGGAAACCATATAGTCTTGCAGGCGTGCTTGACTCCTCAGTTGTTTCTGGATGTCTCCACAGAAACAAAAGTAAAATACTAAAAGATTCTGCATTTGTATTTACTGTCTCCTCAGTTCTGTTGCTATTCTGTCTGCCTTAGCCCAGAAAGGCTATAGGAATTTCTGTCTGCCCAAGCCCAAAAAGGCTTTGGAGATTTTACTAGGCTCGATTGACAAATTTTTTGATATGACAGTCCTTACATACCTGTTTTAGTTTTAGATTACTGTGTACTGTATTATTGATGCATGTTTTAGTTAGCTGTGTTTCTTTACTTACCTACTCCCTTGTATTTATTTATAGGATACTAGACTTTACTACTTACTATATGTACCATTTTTAGATTTTTGTCTTTAATTAGCATATGTCATATAATCATCAGCATGTTTAGGATTAGACTTTACTCTCAGTACTTTTACTTACTGCACTATATATACATATATGCCCATTCCTTGCTTAGTTTGTTAAGATGTGCTTTTGCCTCACTTTTTGTTTAGTTATAAATGCTATATTTATAACTTATCATGTTCTTTGTATGCTTACTGCACCTATGCCTTTAGTTCACTTTTATTGTGTTTAAGTATAAAATGGTGACATTAATAATTCATTTAAAATATCTAGCCTAAAATGTACTTAGATAATTATCTAATAAGATTTTCTTTTATTGGCTGGGGCCCTGGCATTATGAAATCGATAATGTCAGATTTAGATAGGAAGTAGTGACTGATCTTCTTAAGATTTGAGGAGCTAGGTGCTAAGGAAGAAGAGCCATTCATAGAGGAGGAGCACCAGCCTAGAGAGCCAGATACTGCTTAGTCTTCTTCCAGTCTTTTGCGAGAATAAGAGATTTTATTTCAGTCTTTTAAACTATTCATTAAATGTTGTAATAATACAGGTAGTGTGACTGTGATTACTTTTCTACACTTTATTATTTGTTGAGCTATATGTTGTATCTCACATGATGTATGGTGGATGGATGTAATGTTTATTTCATTTTACTTCCGCACTCTGTATGTATATTAGATGTAGTGACTGATCCTCTTAGTTATTCTGTGCACGTTCTTCCTTTATTAGTGGATTGTGGATCTTACCTAATCTAATGATAAGTGAGGGATTTGCCAGATTGACACTCCACTCCTTAGTCTAATGATTGTGGGCTTAAGGAGCGGGGTGACACCGTTTGTATCAGAGAATTCCATAGGTGTCAGATTCGAATTTGTGTTCCACTCTACCTAATGAATGATTCTTCTACCAATCAGTCACTAACCAAATACCAGAGTTACATCCAAGCACCATGGTCATGAGCTCAGGATAATAAGAGTATAGAAATGGAAATGCGTGTACAGGTAAACTATTAGTAAACTAATGTAACTTAGAAATTCATTAGATGTGCAAGGATGATGCTTAGGTGGCATCACCAATGATTTGAAGATAGGTGGGAATACATCATCCAACTCCATCAGCAGCACGAGAAGTACATAGATGGAGTGTCAGACCCCGATGTTTGAATGCTGATCGACTACTCTAGCAAAATGTATTCAGGGGATATGATCTCCCCATTATAGCCAAGGAGTGGCTGAAACGGGCAAATTTTGTGTTTGAACTATTAACTACCCAGACAACATTATAATCTCCATTGTATCCCATCTCCTACACAACAAAGCCGAGGATTGGTGGAGCGTCACCCTATGGGCACTCACCCATCGGCGTGAAGAAATGCGAAGGGAGGGCACTTATGTGGACTTTCGTCCTGCCTTTACTGGCAGATATATCGGATAGACATTTTAGCTTTTTATTCACATGCTACCTATTTTACCTTCTGCATCTTGTATCTTAATTTTGAAATAAATGTTAGAGTTAGAATTGAACTAATATTCTTATATTGCTTGGTTTGGACATCTAGGAATACTACTATACGAACATATCACTATACAACTTTTTCGCACACTTTGAAGATAGGTGGAAGTTTGACGTGTACTTGGCAAAAAGATACGAGAGAAGTCCAAGGGGTCTCCCCAACAGGAGCCAGTGTTTTGGAAAGAATGCTAGAATATGATGCATACCGGGGACTGGACTTCCCCATCCTAGCTAAGGAGTGGTTACAAAGAGTGACCAAAGTGTTCAACGATCTGGAATGCCCATATTGCGTTTGACTCAACATCGTCGACATCCTCCTCCAATACTACGCGGAGGAGTGGTGGGCTCGCAAAGTGTGGGTGTTCTAGCATGGATCTGCTTACCATTGTCGAGAAATGACCTACATTGACTTTTCCCAGGCTTTCACTGAAAAATACATAGGATGGACTCTATATTTTCCTAGTTGTTGTCTTTTATTATCTTATGTTCTATCTATTACTTTCGATGATGTATTTCATTTTTACTTTTGAATAATAAAGAGATGGAATGTTATAGTCTCCTACTTTCTGGATTTCTGAAAATGTATTATTTTTTATTTAGATTTAAGCAAATCAGAATCATGAATCTCGGACAGCGCCCCTCTCCTGCTCCTTCTAGCACTTCATCTAGCGAGGTAAGTGCCTTGCTGGAAGCGATCAAAATGATGGTGGAATCCCACCAAAAGTAGGCATAATTTCACCAAGAGCAAGCCAAGCAGGCTACAGAGGATCAAGCCAAGTAGGCCAGAAGAGCAGCCAGAGTTCAAGCCCAATAGGTAGAACGCATGGAGTGACTGCTCACTGCATAGATGAGCCAGAATTGCTCAGTTCCTGAGACTACCATAGCAACCAAACACTTGTTTCAGTGCTACACCCAATTCGCTAATGGACTGCTCCATAGTTTTCTACACCTCAGACCCCTGACATTTAATGAGAGTCTCTATGCTATTGATACAACGAATTGGATAAAAATAGTAGAGAAGAACCTAACCAGCATCAAGTGCCGAGATGCTGAGGTGATCTGTTGAACGACTCATCTACTCCAAGGTGAGGCAGAATACTGGTGGGACAACATCCGCCATACGTTATTTACAGATTGTAAGCTGGAAGAAATCTCATGGGACGAGTTCATAACAGCATTTCAGACTTAATACATCCCTACTTATGTCAGGCATACAATGGCAAATCAATTTCTTAAACTGCAGCAGGGAAGCCGATCATTTTGGCTTATGAATCTGAATTCCGGCAGTTAGCAAGGTTTGGCTCCAATCTCATCCCTATAGAATTCGATCGATGCCATCGCTTTTAGAGAGGGCTGCGACCCTCCATCCGAAGACTAGTCATATCTCACTGCTCGACCAACTTTGCGAAACTACTAGAATCCGCCAAGATGATTGAACTTGACGAGGCATCTGAGCCCAAGCGTAGTTATGGTATGACAACCATTCAGCACGAGAACACTAGGAGAGCTAGGGTATATTAGCTTGAGGCAAGAACTTCATCAATAAATCTCTTTGATGGCTACACTCGTCCCCATCCTTTTGGGCGATGCTACCATAAGACCGGGAACTGCTTCAATCACAGGAGGCCAGGCCACTCTTACTATCGATGCAACTACACCGACACTATTGATGGTGACCAGATCGATTGCTCTAAATGCCAATGAGCTTTCGATTTGTTCTAGAAGCCTGCCATAGCCCATCCGGCGCTACCACCTCCTCCTTCTGCTCAATAGTGTGAGATAGCTATCATCCCCCATTGTAACTCCCCACCCCGTCGCCGTGCGCAAAAAGAAATAGTCATACTTAAGTTTGGCGATGGAGCGGTGCGCCACCTGGGGAGGAATAACCCATCTCCCCGAAATGGCTAAAAACTAAGCCCATCTGAAGGGCTGCTGACTCAACTTCAAGGAGGGTTGAGAGCTAATACTTAAGATAAGAGTAGTATCCTTATCCTAAGTATTAGATACATATATTGGATTTAGAATACAATAGGAATCCAATATATGTATAATATGTCAGCATTTCTAGTATACCAATCACATTACAATACTAAGTATAAGTAGTATATAATAGAGTGCGGAAGCTTAAAGCAAACATCCAGAAAATATTCATCACAGAAGCTGTATAAAAATATGTCTCAAAAAAGAAAAGAAAATACATCCAGAATTATTACAAACTATTTACTGAAATAGACATAAAACTGAACCGAAAATTTTAAGCAGAAAATAAAACTGGAGGAGAGTCCACTAGTGCTCCACGGGCTCATCCTGAATCTCTTGAGTGTCCTCCTGTCCTGTCTCAATATACTGCTCAGGATCTAACAAATTGCCAGATCCCAAAAGTACCCATATTAGATAATAAGTCTAAAGCATCAAAACTAATCTAACAGTTCTAATTATTCATTTAACATTTACATAATATAGTTAAATCTGTAGAAAAATTATAAAGGTAACTGAAAGTACAAAATTATCCAAAACTGTATAAAACTGAAGTAATGTAAAGTAAAACTGAACTGTAACTGAATACTTAAAATAAATCAAAATAGTACTGAATCTGAAACTGAGTAATCATAGGTACAACCATGCTATATGCTAGTGAAACTGTGCATCCGAATATGCCACAATACTGTATACTACTGATGTGCCACCAAAATTTCACTGAACTGTTATGAGCAGTACGGTCCAATGTATATATACATCCAGTTGGGAATACTATCTACTGATAATGCTGATGCATCATAAAATTCCTCAGTCAATGTATGTAGTATTCTATAACTCATAGATCATCACTAATACTTATACATTATTCTGATACTCACACATCTGCTTATGCTCATGCTCATACTTCTAAACTACATTAGATAAATCCAGAAAATGCTTTGAAATATAATAATGAATTCTAGGTCTCCATTGTGCAGAATCCTGTTAAAAGGATTCTGACTCCTATATTCTAATTCGATAATTGGTTAAGGTTGAGAGTTTACTTAAAAATCATTAGCTGGGGAGATTGTATACACATATTTAGCAGGTTTACAATAAAGGTAGATTTAACCCTTAGCATGTTTCAACTGCACTTATCGAAGCGCACTACGATAGGAGGAAGAACTCGGTCACAGTTTACATCTCAAGCTAAGCCGTTAAATGCCCTAATTACAAGCATACTTAGTGGTCTACGCAAAGTGACTTAAGATACTTAGTTTGCTTAAACTACACTTATTGAAGCACACTACTATAGGAGGCAGAACCCGGTCACAGTTTACATCTCAAACTAAGGATCTTGTTCACTAACTGTAACACTCTTAGTCTTGGAAGATTTACTCTAATGGGACTATATTCGGTTAATCCCACAGGATAGCACCTGGTCATAAGTCCACATTGGAGTGAATCAACCAATCCTGAATATTATTGAAATAATCCAGTAATATGGGTATACCCTACTATACCCAACCAATAATTTGAGTTCAGAAGGTTCTATTTAATCAACAAGGATTTATTAAATCTATTAATCCTTATTCTAAGTAGGTATATCCTATACAAGGCTCCAAGGATGTGATCAAAGGATCACTCAACATAGGTTGCTACCATAAGGAATGAGCCACATTCTAAGTACTTTAGGTGATTCCTACCACAAGGTATCAAGTTCAACTTCTAAAGTTATGAAGGATCAACTAGGTGTCTACCTAAATAAGTTACAAAAGTCTTTCCTACCTCAATGTATCATTAGTTAAGATCTTTAACCATTTCAATAACGATCCTATAGCAAGACCCTAAAGATCTCACTTTTCTACTTGTTAAGGTTCACTTGTTATACTTAGGTTAAGTAATCAGATCAGATGATTAAAATTCATTTGATCTTTGCCTATTCTACAATCCTGGGATAAAATCAAAGATCTTATTAGAGTTAGATCATTGCATAAATCATTACAATTTTTATTTCCATTTTATGCTAATTGTCTTATATAAGAGAAAATCGAAGATCTAAAGTTTGGATTCAGATGGTTCAATCACACATATTCAATGTTATCCTTAGCAGTTCTAATTTGATGATTTAAGATCAATATCAAATCATATGTATTATTGGAATAATGTTAATTAAATTATCTTATAATCAAGTTAATTAATTAAGTGATTAAAGTTTAGATCTTAATCAAGATAAGCTAGGATTTAACCCCTAACCTTTCTATCATTAAAACCAATATTAATTTAAAGGTCAATGATAAATCAATGTATTATTAGTGTATTATTGATGTCAAACATTAGGTTTGGATTAAGTATTATCTACTTAATCAAGTTATCAAGATTCTTATGTTCAAGTTTAGTTTACATATCAAGATGTCCCATTTAAATGCTAAAGTCTTCTAACATATATCCTAATATCATAAAGGCATATAAATGGAGAGATGACATAAAATGAAAGGGTGATTAATGCTAATCAAATTCTAAAACAAGCAAAGGGATTAACACTTAATTACAAGTCTAAAAAGATCTAAGTTTCATGCCATTTAGGTTATTAAGGTTTACATATTTGATAATGCTTTTAAGGATTCTATTACTTAGCATTTGGCAAGACATACATGTAAAGACATAGTAGATTGTTGAGCACATTAAGAATGGCAAAGTTTCAAATTTAATTTCAACATAGAATTTTATACAATGTTCAAATTTAGTATAACTTGGCCCCACTAGGGTCCTAGGGGTCTTAAAATACCAAAACGGTAAAGTTTTGGCAATTTCTGCCAAAACTGGATAGTTTTACAAATTTGGGCAGTTTTCTGAAATTCTGGGAAAATTTCGCAAATTCGGGCGCTGCAGCGCGCTGTAGCATTTTTCGCGCAGCAGCGCGCTGTAGCGTCTTTCGCGCGGCAGCACGCTAGAGCGCCTTTCACGCAGCAGCGCGCTGTAGTGCTTTTAGCGCGGTAGCGCTGCGGCCCGCTACAGTTTAAATTCTTCATTAATTATTTTCCTAAGTTTTTCATAAAATACCGCTGCAGCCCGCTACAGCGCGCGACAGAGCGCTGTAGTGGTCGAATTTACAAATCTACTATTTAATTACTTTAATATATGTTTTTATAAGTTTCTGCCGAAATGCCGCTGTAGCGGCCTAGTTCTGCAACTTCGGGTGTTGCAGCGCGCTGCAGCGCCAGACGACATTTTTTGCTTGGACGAAAACTTAAGGCCTATTTTTCAAGCTCAATTACTCTCAATCCAGAGAGTCTCATGAGCGGTGCCATATATCAATGGAAAGGTATTTCCGATATCTTTCCATCGACACCAAAATCAGCACAAAGGGAGCATCCTAACTATACAAAAAAATATGGACTAATACAAGGGTATGCAGAATAAACGAAAATAGAGCATTTTTCTGTGAAGCTTTTAAGAGTCATAATGGCTTACATACATGCTTATAGACTTCCAAGGCTACATTCCAACATTATAACAGCATGAGAAAGACAAGGAGATGAGCAAAGGGGTACCTTTAGTCCTTGAGAGGGGAGGGAGAGAACTTTGTCTTCTTCAAAAGCTTTGGAGGTAGAGAGCTGAACCTCTTTCTTTTTCAGCACTAGAGCATCAATGGTGGAAGGAATGAGTGGAGAAAATTTCAGCAAGCAATAGAGGAAGGTTGAGCTCTCCATTTAAAGGAGAAGGGGAGAGTAGGGAGCCATTATGAGGCTAGGGAAGCTAGGATGAGGGGCCATCATAAATGAGCATTAATGGGGCATGGCTTACGAGGCAAGGAAGGGATGGCCAGCCGAATGAAGGGGAAGGTGGTCAGCCAACTAGGGGAGAGAGAGGGGAAATTGCATATTAAGGATCAAATGATTGCTTAATTATTTTCCTTATTTATTTAAAAATCCAAATTTTTGAAACACACTTTGAAAAATCCCAAAAATTCATCCCTAGCTAATTTGGGGGTGAGGAATTCAACGGCGAAATCAGATTTCGATTCCGATGATTATTTAATTATTTTTTGGCGCATTTAATTATATTAAAATATTGACAAAAATTCGACTACTTCCAAATGCGTCCAAAACATCACCCCTAGCTAATTTGGGGGTACGATCGCAATGGAAAAATTGGATTTAGATTTTGAGGTCTAAATAAATACCTCAGTTTTCTAATTAATTAATTATTAAAATAATCCAAAATATTGGATTGAACTCCGAATTGCTCCAAACCTTTAGGGTTTGGTTCTAATGACTCGATGAACTTAATGGAATGATAATTATGATATGATTATGCTAAAATTAAGCTGGGTAACAACATTGGGTTGTTACACCCATCCAAATGCTCCAAGGCTACCTACTTGGCAGCTTTACAACAAGCAGCAGGCTGGTCCAGCACGAATCTATGCCCTCACTCCTACCGAAGTCGCGGAAGATAATAATATGGTATCAGGTACACACTTCTAAACCAATTTATCACTTTATTATTACTTTCTTAAAAGACTAGTATATTACTGTATCCATAATTAGGTACAATCTATGTAAATAATAAGCCCTGCAATATCTTATTCAACACTGGAGTGAGCCACTCCTCCATTTTTGAGAGCTGGACAAAGTCTCTCAACTTGTCATTACACTGTTTAGCAAAACCCTAAAACATAGGACTACCATCTGGAGCTCAACTATAAGCTAGTCAATTCTGCAAGATATAAGTCCCCATTGGAGAAATAAATTTCAAAGCCAAGCTTGTAGTCTTGCCAATAACCAACTTCAATGTTATCCTGGGCATGAATTGGCTAAGTCAGCATGACGCCATCATCAACTGCCAAAAGAAGAAGATCACCCTAGGTAATGGTAAACGAGCTAAGTCATTCGTTGGGAACTTTAGTACAAGAGCTTCTTTAGTCAATGCTATCAAAGCCAAGAAGCTAGTAAGTAAAGGTTGCAGCGCCTTCCTAGTAACGATACTAGGAGAAAAGAAGGAAGACATTCCTATATCTAAGAACCCTGTCATCCGTGAATTTGCCAATGTTTTTCCCGAAGAGCTGCCCGATCTTCCACCTATACGGGAAGTAGAATTTGCAATCGATGTTGCTCTAGGAACCCAACCAATTTGCAAGGCTCCCTATCAAATGGCACCCAAAGAGTTGTAGGAATTGAACAAGAAGCTGTAGGAGTTATTAAAAAAAGGTCTTATCAGGCCTAATTCTTCCCCATGGGGAGTGCCAGTTTTATTCGTCAAGAAAAAGGATAGGTCAATGCGGATGTGTATTGATTACAGAGAGCTGAATAAGGTTACCATAAAGAACAAGTACCATCTGCCCCGCATTGATGATCCATTCGACCAACTAGCCGAAGAAAAAGTATTTTCAAAGATCGATCTGCGATCAGGATACCACCAGCTGCAAGTGAAGGATTCTGACATAGTAAAGACTGCTTTTAGAACTAGATACGATCACTATGAGTTTCTAGCGATGTCATTTGGGTTGACAAATGCGCCTTCCATTTTTATAGACCTAATGTAATGCATCTTAAAGCCATACCTCGACAAATTCGTTATCGTGTTCATAGATGATATCCTAATATATTCTAAGATGAAGAAGGAACATGAAGGTCACCTCAGGACTGTATTAGAAGAGCTGAGAAGCCACCGGCTGTATGCCAAATACTCAAAGTGCAAATTTTGGCTTGAATCTATCACCTTCTTAGGCCACGTAGTAGATACTCAAGGGATCAAAGTAGATCAAAACAAGGTCAGAGCAATCCAAGAATGGGTACAACTCAAGACAGTGACAAAGATCAGGAGCTTCTTGGGTTTGCATGATTATTACAGAAGGTTTGTGAAAGGCTTTTCTCAGATAGCCTCTCCACTCACCAAACTCACCCAGAAGGCTGTACCCTTTGAATGGTCGCCAGCTTGTGAAGCAGTATTCCAAGCATTGAAAAATGCGCTTACCTCTACCCCCGTCCTAGTTCTCCCTAAGGAAGGAGTGAACTATCAAGTCTATACTGACACCTCTGGTATAGGCTTAGGTGCCATACTAATGCAAGAAGGGAAAGTCATAGCATATGCTTCCCATCAGCTGAAGACCCACAAAAAAAATTAGGCCGTCGACGACCTCAAATTAGGTGCTGTAGTGTTCGCCTTAAAGATTTGGCGTCACTATCTATATGGGATTCAGTGCTCGATTTTCACAGATCACCAGAGTCTAAAGTACATATTCACTTAGAGGGAGTTGAACTGTCGACAGAGAAGGTGGTTATAACTAATAAGCGACTACGGCCTCGATATCTAATTCTACCCTAGAAAAACAAATGTTGTAGCTGACACTTTGAGCCGTCATGCTACTCTTGATGCCCTTATCTTTAAGAGTCCTTTGGAAGAAGAATTTTGAAAATTGGATATCCAATCAATGCATGGTGACCAGGTGACTTTGATGCTCTCCATGATTAATGTGGAACCCACATTCCACATAGATGTATATATTACTCAAACAAAGTTTGACAAGTACTCAAGTTCTTAGCAAGCCATCGAGAGTGGTCGTCGTATCGACATTCGATTCCATAAAGGTGCCATCTATCAAGGAGTTCGCTTATGGATCCTTAAGTCCATGCATCAGGAGGTGCTAGTTGAAGGCCATAACTCTGGATATTAGGTTTATCCAGGAAGTTCAAAAATGTACTAAGACCTGAAACAATCCTTCTAATGACCAGGGATGAAGAAAAGTGTGCCTGAGTTCATCGCAAAGTGCCACGCTTGCTATTTAGTCAAAGCATAGCATCAAAGACCCGGTGGTCTGCTTCACCCGCTTGAAATTACTGAATGGAGATGGCTAGATATATCGATGGACTTCGTTAGGGATTGCCCCGTGCAAGATCTGGAGCAGATGCTATTTGGGTCATAGTTGATCGATTAATCAAATCCGCCTATTTTGTTCCTATCCGTCAAACATATTCATTTGAGAAACTTGCAAAAGTATACATTAAGGAGATAATCAGGCTTCATGGGATCCCCAAGACAATCGTATCCAATAGAGATAGTCGATTCACCTCTAAATTCTAGCAAGCCGTCATCAAGATCTTGGCACAACTCTAACAATGAGTACAGCCTTTCATCCATAGACGGATGGTTAGACAGAACGCATGAATCAGGTTCTTGAAGATCTGCTTAGATTGTGTATACTTGATTTTGCTGGATCTTGGGAAGATCACCTCCCACTAGTGGAGTTTGCTTACAACAATTATTTTCAAGCTAGTATAAAGATGGCTCCATATGAAGCCTTGTATGGTAGAAAGTGTAGTACCCCATTAGTGTGGTCAGAAACAGGCAGTGTGCAGTTGTATGGATCTGAACTAGTAGAAAAAATGAACAGAAAGGTTCAATTAATTCAGCAGCGCGTTCGTGCAGCTCAAGACTGCTAGTGTAAATACCATGACCTTCACCACCATCCTCTGGAATTTAAAGTTGGAGACTTTGCTTATTTAAAAGTCAGCCCAATGAAATGAGTCTTTAGATTTAGCATAGCTGGGAAACTTAGTCCCCGTTATGTCGGTCCATTCGAGGTAGCAGCCAAAGTAGGTTCTTCTGCTTACAGACTAAACCTTCCAGATGAATTTGCAGTAGTTCACAATTTATTCCATGTGTCATCATTAAGAAAATGCCTCTGAGATCCGTCTCACTTAGTTCAGTTCCCAGAAATTTAAATCCAACATGATCTATCATATGCCGAGGAGCCGATTAGAATCCTGGCCCGTGATCGCAAACAACTTAGGAATCGTGCTATCAAGATGATCAAAGTTCAGTGGAAGAACCGTTCTTACAATGAAGCCACTTGGGAGAAAGAGTCCGATATGCGAGCTAAATACCCTAGACTCTTCGAGAATCTAGGTAATTCTATTTTTAAGCATTATAGTCTTTCAAATTCAATTCATGTTTCATTCTTTCCTTCTTCTTTCCACTAGGGTGATGTCGAGGACAACATTGTTCTTAAGTGGGGGAGCCTGTAATAACCCAAGTTGTTACATCAATCAATTAAGACTAATCTCAGTCTTAATCTTGATCATAAGTGTTAATCAAGTCATTAGGAGTCAACATCTAAGATCCAGTCCGAATCAAGAGTCAAATAGATCAAATCCTAATTTTTGGAAAATCCAAAAACCCTAAAAATTGGCCTGCCTAAAAGGATCTCAGATCAAAAAATGGACTTCGCCATCATGCTCATTGCCCCCAAATTAGTTAGTGGTGATGTTTTCGTGTCAATCGGAAGTCGTCGAAATTTCGATGAATATTTTAATAGTATTTAAATATCTCAAAAATTGGAAAATTAAGATACTCGTCGGATTGAAAATCCGATCTTGCCATTGCGTTCCTCACCCTTCAATTAGCTAAGGGTGAATATATGGAGGTTTCAGGAGAACATTTAATCGCTTAAATTTAATTAAGAAAATATGGAAAAAATATATATAATTAAATAATATTAATTAATTCCTTATTCTAATGGCTTTGTCAGCTTCCGCCGTTTCCTTTGGATCGGATGTCTATCTGCAAACGGCACTACAAGAACATTCGATATTTGATCGAACGGTCAAGCCTCTCTCCCTCACGCGCTTCTCTGCGTGGCTCGCGAAGGGAGGTGCCACCACGGTCGGCCAGTCGTTGGGCAAGGGCCCTCCTCGGCGAGTCTGTCAAGATCTCCTTAAGCTTCCTGGACTATAACCATCCCCCAAAGTTGCGTGAGCTCGGGGCCTGACTGGTCGAACAGCAACCTTGCGAACCCTACTTCCTTTCTGCACCGTCAACCTGAGGTACATCTAATCCCCCTAAACCTTGCTCGATTCGCAAACTTTCAAGTTCGCATATCAATTTCTTGTGTTTGATCAATCTTCTATCGGATTCGATCAGCTTGATCGAACCCGAGTGCGCCTAATCGAGCAAATTAGCTACAATCAAATTCGTTAGGGTTAGTTTGTAAACCTCGTCCCGTCGGGAGTCTCCTAGGGTTCGAGGTTACGCCCACCCTTGACCACCTCTGGTCCCAGTTCAGCCCTCCTCATGAAGTCCTCTTCAAGGTCTTCATGTGGCCGTGTGGGTCGGACCTCGTCACTGCCGGAAACGCTCGATACAGCGTGCCCTAGCCTGCGGTTTGCGGAAGATGGAGGATGGAGTCGTGATGCCTCGGGTCGGGTCGGGTCAGGCCGACCCGCGTCGCGTTGCCGTGGGCTGCCACGCGTCAGCCGCCGGCTCGTCTGGTGGGCCCGCCTACGGATTTTTTGAAAGCTGCGGGGCCCACGTCTGCAGCATGCGTCAGTGCTGGGCCCCACTGTTTCCCACCCGTGCCACTGCCTCCACAGAGGGCCCGCCATGTGTCCAAGGCAAGGCCCACCGTCTTTTCCTGCAAAAAAAAATTGATTTAAATAAATATAAATATATATATATATATATATATATATATTATTTTTTTTATTATTATTATTTTTTTTAAAATGTCATCTCAGCTTGAATTATCATTTCATCAACAAAATTTTACAAAATGAACTGGGACTTGATTACAGCCAACCTTCAGGTACCCAACAAAAGCGAGACAACACCTGGGGGCAACGACCCACCCAAACCCGACGGTAAAATCGACTACCACCTACCAAACAAATGCGCTTCCGATCAAGGTTAGCTATTAGTTTGTATCAGCCAAAACTTGAAGCAAATCAAAACTCAGAGCAAAGAACGAGTCCAAACAAAAATCCAGCGTCAAAATTCAGCGTCACTTCCGCACTTCAGAAGTCCGAAAAGATCAACACCGATAGGATCCAAGCGACGAACCAGAGTGATCCTACAACGGAGAGAACGGGGAGGCAACCACCAGATAGAGCTTCAAGGAGGAGAATAATGAGCACCAGCATAACAGAACTTATCCAGATGGAGCACGGCAGGCCGAACAACAGAGAATCGAGACGGGCTGAAGTCACCGCTTCACAAAAGTGGGCGAGTTCCCCCCACAGGAAAACTAATAGGACGCCAATAAAAATTTTCCATAGGAAAAGATGAAAGAGCAGCCTACCAGGGTCTAAAGAGAGGACAATTGAAACTTGCAGTTTGAAGCACAGCCAACAAGCCATCGTGTCAATATAACGAAAGAACACTAGACAGATGAGTCATCTGGGAATGCTTAAATAGCCGAAGAAGTAGAAGCTAAAGCGACAGAAAAGAAGAAATAGATCCTTCTAAATAGCGCGAGCTGATAGGGATGGGACGGGTCGCCAATCAATCACGGCATCCCCATAAGGCATGATGAGGCATTGCAGGGATCGAGAAGAACAGAACTGTAGCTCCCAGAACCTGAGAAGACCAACCGCAAAAGAGAGAGCCGTGGAGCCCCCAAAGAGTCCCCAGAGGTTAGATCCTGAGAAGCCTTTTGGTTGCAATCAAGCCTCCAGAAAAGGTCAGTCAGGATGCAAGCCGAATGGGTGATCCAAGAGAGAATCCACCCCACAATAGTTAGGGGGAAGAACACCACCAAACATCCATGCGGCTAAGACACTTCCACCACACGAGCTTAGCCGAGAAAAGCAACTGAAAATCATTCAAAAAATGCAAAATCTGGAGAAGGGAATTGTTGTTGCAAACCAACACTAAATTATTTATTCTGCCAGAGAGAAATAATAAATCAGACAAAACCAACCAAGGAATCATCCAAATCCTAGCACCAGAGGATCGAATAAGCCACTAGCCCGAATGGTACATTCATAAAACTTTGGAAATCCAACCCCTTCCAGAGTTAAGCATGGTAAAGTAAATGAAAAGGGAGGAGTCCCCATCCAGCAGCTTACTCAGAGAGCCTTTGGATTGAGCTGGAGAAAATGAAGCCACACTATCAAATAAAGCAGAGAAGTTATCATTAACAGGTAAGAAGCCGAAAGAGATAGCCATCTGAATATATTTGCCAATGGCCAAAATAGACTTCAGAATTGAGACAAGGTAATTGTTCCACCAAAATTGATTCCTAACTTGCCATAACTGCCAAAGAATTTGGCAGGCTAGAGAAAAAGAGAAGGGGTCGTCATTACTTAATTTAGATATCAGCTCTAAGGTGTTATACATACTTAAAATTTCATCCAACTTCAGGAAGGAGGCGAATCCCTTCCAAATGCTCGAAGCATAATTGCAATCCCTGAAAAGGTGGGACATGGATTCCTCAGTCTGGCAGTGAGCACATTTAGAGGCGAGGGAGATCCCTCTTTTTTTTAGAATGTCATCCACTGAGATGAATTTCTTAATAACTCTCCAAATAAAAAGGACATAGTAAGGGTGGGGAGTTTAAACCAGGACCGGGGGGAAGAAGGTCCAGGAATGTGTAGTAGTTTTTGTTCCGATTTTACTGCTAATCGAACCTTGGTGCCAATGACCACCTGTAGCTTATCTCTTGATTGTGAGTTAATGGAAATAGATTCTTTGAGTTTGAGGATCCAATCATCACTAATTCCTACAATTCTTAGTTTGTCTTCTACCCAACAATTGCCAGCCCAGAAATCAGCCACACAAGCTAGGGGTGATCCCCTAACTGGAAACAAAGAAGCTAATGGGCCCTCATCACACCACCTGTCAAACCAAAAAGATATATAGCCCTTCCCCAGCTTCCAGAGAATCTTAGCCTCAACTAAGTCTTTGATTTTTAGAAGATTTTTCCAGCCAATAGAATCATTTTGCTTCCAGCTTCTATTAGATAGATGTAAATATTTTCCATATTTGCTTGCCATGAACGAAGCCCAGCTTCCAACCCCTTTTCTCAGCCTCCACCAGTCCCAAATTCAAAAGGGAGAGGCCGTGAGATTAAACGGGGGAAAGCCCAAACCTTCATCAGCTTTTGGACAAGACAGCTTCTTCCAAGAAGACCAATGAACAACTTTTCTAGCCCCAAAGTCTCCTCAAAGGAAACCGTTACAAAGATTATATGCCTTTATAATGAAATTTACAGGGGGCTGAAACACCACCAGGAAGTTTTGGAAGTGAGCTAATAACCGATTGAAGTAATACAATCCGTCCACCAAAAGATAGACATTTAGATGCCAAACCATTAATTTTTGTGGACATTTGGTCCAGGAGGGGCTGGAAAAGAGAGCCAGCCACTCTACCTTTCGATAATGGGAGACCCAGGTAAACAATAGGGAGAGAAGTCCTGGAGAGACCCGATAGACGCAGGATCTCAGTTCTTCTATTTAAGGCTGCATGCTTCCCGAAGATGACATTCAACTTACTCATATTGACCTTCATCCCAGAAATAATCAGCATGTGTTCCAATATTGGTAAGAGAATAGAAATGCTTTAATCGTGGCTCTGCAAAAAATGACAGTATCATCAGCAAATGCAAGGTGGGAGACAATAGTTTTACCAGTATTGTGATAATTAACTCCTTTTGTGTAACAACCTAAGTTGTTACCATTGTCAATTAGGACTAATCTTAGTCTTAATCTTGGTCCTAAATGCTAATTAAGTCATTATGAGTCAACCACCAAGATCCAGTCCAAACCAGAGGTCAAACGGATCAAATCCTTATTTTGGGAATTCAGGAACCTCAGAAATTGACATATTTATTTTGATCTCCGATCGAAAAACGGACTTCGCCATTGCGCTCATTGCCCCCAGATTAGCTAGGGGTGAAGTTTTGGTGGCAATCGGAAGTCGTCAAAATTTGACGAATATCTTAATAATATTTAAATATCCGGAAAATGAGGAAATTAAAAACTCGCCGGAATCGAAAATCTGACCTCACCGTTGTGTTTCTCACCCCTCAACTAGCTATGAAAAACATGTTTGAAATTTTGTTTTAAAAAAAATAAAATAATAATAATAATAATTTTTTTTTATTATTATAGTTGACGGCGCCGTCCTGCGCCGTCAACTTAAGTGGACGGCGTTTCCTCTGCCATCTGATCGGACGACCCGTAGCCGCGACCCGCGACCCGCGATCCGGACCGATATGGGCCCTCCATGCATCGCGGGATCCAACAGTCCCGAGCCCCCCCTCGGCTTCTCCGTCCCCGAGCGCCACGCGGCGCTCCGCCGCCCCTCCGGGCCAATCCGGCGCCTCCCTAGCCTCATCGAGGTCACCGGCGCCCCTATAAGGACTCGGCCGCACTCTGGGCTCCGAGTTTGTGAAGCCGGAGCCCGAATCGAGCCCACTCGAGCTGAACCCGTCCTTAGCCCGTGAGCCATCGATCCAGGTACCCCCGTTACTCCTCCGATCTCCATTTGATTTCACTGCATTAGGATTGATTGTCAATTTCATGCCTCAGATTAGACAATCATCGGCTCTGATCGATTAAGATCGAAGCCGATCGATTGAATTAGGGTTAGGTTAAACAGTAGAAACCGTTAAACCCGCATAAACCGTAACCCTAGCACCTAGGGTTGGATTTTGCCTCCGACCTCGACCACCTCCGGCAATGGTCCGCCGGCCGCCGTGTAGGCCCCGCCGTGGGCTACCGTCGGCCGTGCGGGCCGAGGTGGTCCGGCACCGGGAAGGCCGGCAAAAGCCGTGCCCTAGCCAGGTGCCCTTGGGACGCCTCCGCGAGGGAGACGAAGTCCGGGTCCAGCCGGGTCGACCCGAGCCCGACCAGACCGCGTAGGGTCCGCGTAAGCCCAGGTGGGGTCCACTATGCCACGTGGCAGCCTCCGGGCACGCCACATGTCACGTGGGGGCCCACACGCAGAGCCTGTGATCTTTCGGCTTCGGTTGTGGGGCCCACAGTGCCACGTGGCAGCCCCTGGGCACGCCACATGCCAGGTGGGGCCCACTGCTCGAGCCTCCGTGGCTTTTCGCTCCCGTTATGGGGCCCACTACGCCATATGGCAGTCTCTGGACATACCACGTGTCAGGTGGGCCCACTGTTAGATCTCCCGAAATCTTTCGGCTTCCCCGTGGGGCTCACAGAGCCACGTGGTAGTCACCGTGCATGCCACGTATATCGTGGGGCCCACACTCAGTGCAGCGCCCAATCAGGCACTGCCATGTGTCATAAGTGGGGTCCACTGCCAGCTTAAATAGATAATTAAACTAATTAATTATGTTAGTCAGTAATTAATTACAGGTTAGTGGTCAATTAATTATAATTAGTACTAATTAACTTTCAATAGTAACCCTATAATTAATTAGCTATAATTAATAATTAAAAGATTAATTATGATTATTTTAATAAATCTTAACAATAATTAGAGTAATTAATTATTATTAAATAGTAAAGTGTAATTAATTATTCTTAATTAGACAATTAGCAGATAATTAAGATTAATGAAATAGAGATTAGACTTAATTACTTTTTAACAGTAAAATAATAATATTATATAGATTAATTAAATAATGGATTAATTAATACTTAATAATTATACCTTAATTAATTATAGATTAATTAATGGATTAATTATATAACTTTAGAAATGAACAGTAAATTAATTCAATTTGAATAAATGAATAGTAAAATTATAGAAATTGAATTTTTGAATAGTAAAACTTAAAAGTTTAATAACTTTTTTTAGGATGATCCAAACATAGCCAATATAGGTCTCAAAATACTCAGAAAAATAAATAAAATCAAATGACATAATATAAAAATTAATTTTGGGGTACGCATAACGATATAACATTTTAGGACCTCTTTAAGACCCCGTAACTTTTGACCTAGTTGACCAAACATAGTCAATATGGGTCTTAAAATGCTCAGGAGAGAGGCCCATTACCATGGTAGTATTAGTTTTCCCATTTGGACATCAGGACAAAAAGTCAACCCTAGAATTTCTAGTTGACTTTAAGGAAAATTGACCAAAATGCCCATAGAATTCAAATGATCATAACTTGGTCAAATCAACTCCAAATTCAAAATTTCAAGATGCTAACTAGTTCAGAATTTTGATGTCATCAATAAACTGAAATAATATTTAGGCTCGGAACCCTAGAAATTTAGAAAATGACAAAATTACCCCTGGCCTTATTCTAGTCATAACTTGACTGTTTGGAGTCCAAATTGGGCGTACTTACTATCTGTCTTCAAGTTAGACAGTAAGGAATCATTTGGAATCAAGCAACTTCAATTTGGACCCTTAAAATAAAAGTTGACTTTTAGACCCTTAAGTAGGGGCAAAATAGTCATTTTGCCCTAAGATTGGAATAAATACTCTTAACCTTTAATTAACATTTCAAAACTCTAAAACTAATGATATAATTATATTAGTGACATTTAAGTGAGTAAAATTAACCATTAGGTCAGATTCTAGAATTTCCTTAAGTCTTTAACACTACAACTCACATTAGGACTACTCCTGAGATTAGGACTAGATCATAGGTTAGAATTCATTCGTTGGGTAAATGGGTTACTCAATGAGTGAAACCTTGGTTTTATTAATTTCTAGACTTTTCTTTTATTTTATGACTCATTTTGATTATTTTATCTTTTAACTCTAGTTTTAAGATAAGAGATTCATCCTATTAAGCTTGATTACTTAATAGAATTTACCTTAATTATTAGATCACTATTAGAATAAAACTTAGAACTTAGGTCTTATCCTTTTGGATTATGTGATTAAACCTAAATTTCATTGTATTTAATCCATAATCTATAGGTTTAGAAGATCTTGATCAGATCTTAGATAGAACATCAAAATCCACAAAATTAGGGCATATGATTTATTGGTTCAACTCATAGTCATCTATCTGATTGAACTAGATTAGAACCTGATCAGTTCTAATCATTTTTTTCCTTCATTATTTAAACTTAAATTGATGTAATAATACAGGTACTCGTGACCGTGTATTTGGATTCTATGCTTATATTCTGAGATGTATTTCATTATATTTATATTGTGATGCTTGGATGTTTCTTATTGTAAATTGCTTCCACACTCTGTATGAATTTTTATTAAGTGATTGAATGTTTGATTCTATGCTTACTCCTTCCCTTATTAGGTGGATTGTGGATTTCATCCTAATCCAATAATAAGTGAAGGGTTAGCTAGAGTGACACGCCACCCCTTAGCTTAATCTTGTGGATTAAGGGGTGGGGCGCCACATTTTACCACCGAGAAACGGAAGGAAAGAAGCCTCAGAAAATAGTCATTAGCTAGAATAAACAATGACGGGGAGAGGGGGTCTCCTTGGCGAAGGCCTCTATAAGAAGTAAAGAAGCCATGGCCAGTTATAAGGGCTGAGAACCACACATTAAAAATTGATTTATAAATGAATTGAATGAACTCAGAAGAGAAGCCAAATTTTCTAAGAATAACAAATAAGAATTGCCATTCAATTCTTTAAAAAGCCTTCATAACATTAAGTTTTATAATTGCATTGCCTCCGAAGCAAGGCCTGTCCAGATCATGAATGAGCTCCTTAGCAAGAAGGAAGTTTTCAGAAAGTAGCCTTCCTTTGACAAACGCATTTTGGTTGGGAGAAAGAAGCTTCAGAAGGATAGCGCTAAGTCTGTTAGCCAAAACTTTAGTGCAAATTTTGTTAAACACATTGCAAAGGCTAATAGGCCTAAAATCAGACCAAGCCTTGGGAGATTGAACTTTGGGGATCAAGGCTATAGCAGAAAAGGTGATAAATTTAGGGATGTACTGAGAGGAAAAGAAATCTATGACAGCTTCCACCACCTCCAATTTAATAATCACCCAGCATTTGATAAAAAATAGTGGAGAGAACCCATCTGGCCTAGCCACTGAATCCTCTTTCAAGGACTTGATAACTTCCTCGATTTCCAGAGCCGAGGGAGGAGAGACCAGCTTTGTATTATCTTCCTCGGATACCGAGGGAAAGGGAATGACATTGTTTAGAGGGGTAAGATCACAGCCTTCGCTTGACCACAACTTGGCAAAGAAATCGCAGTAGACTCTCCCAAACGCTCCTGAGGAATGGATCCTCCAGACTCATCTTTCAAACCGATAAAGGCATTAGTTGCCTGCTTCACTTTCACCCACGAATGAAAATACTTAGTGTTTCTTTCCCCTTCCTTGAATTTTTTCAAGGTGGATTTTTGGATCCAATTGTTCCATCTCCAGTACCGAATCAAGGTGGTCTTGGGCTTGAGGAAGTTTAGAGAATAGACTCTTTGATCTTGACATATCGAATGCCACTTCAAGAGCAGCAACCTCAGCCTCTGCTTTACTAACCTCCTCAAAAATGTTTCCAAAAATGGATTTGTTCCAATTGATCAGGGAGAACTTGAGCCTTTTAAGGTTAAGATGAAGAAGAATCATAGGGGAAGCCACAAGATCAAGAGGTGTCTCCCAACAAGATTTGACAATCTCCAAGAAACCTGGATACCTCACCCACATATTTTGAAACCTGAACCTGCCTTTGGAGAAGAAAGAACAAGCGAGAGGAAGAAGGAGTGGAGCGTGATCTGAGCCCAATCTGCTGAGGTGAGAAACACGAAGACCATTGAACAAACCCAAGTAGCTTGGATTTGCCATAAATCTGTCAATTCTGTAGACTGAAGAGTTATTCGACCAAGTGAAGTTTGAACCTTGGAAATTAATCTCCACCAGCCCCCCTTTACAAATCATTTCATTAAACTCACGAGAAGCAATAGGCACAAATTTGCTTATCCCAATTCTTTCCGAGGCTTTCGTCACCACATTAAAATCTCCCCCCACCAAGCAGGGAGAGTCACTAGAGTTGCACCAGTGAATAATAGAGGTCCAAAGTTGCCTCATGAGAATGTAAGAGCAGCTAGCATAAATAGCTGAAATCCTCATAGCATGGACCCCCCAAAAGAAAGACCCATGGATACACTGATCCTCATTCACCTCTACAGCAAAACGAAGAGAATTGTTCCAGAAAAACCATATTATGTTGCAAGAGTTAAAAACATAAGAAGACAAACTGAGAAAGGAAGCAAGCCTCCCAATAGCCTCACATTTTAGTAGAGGCTCAAAAATTTTGAGGAAAATAACATTGTTCCTTCTACAAATAGATTTAAGCCTTCTTCTAGTAATAGTAGCTGCAATACCCCACACATTCTAGAATAAAATAGATTTATCTAGCATGAATTTAACCTGGCAGACCTTCTGGGATGAGACCAGAAAAGTAACATAACCGCTTGAGACCTCCTGGCAGCCCTAGACCTCCTCTTAGGGGATTCCCACTCCTCCATGGAGAAGTCTAGGTCCAGTGATCTCGGATTATCAAAAACCATATCTTTTTCATTTCTTTCCAAAGCTTGGAGAATAATAGAATTGACATCACAAAAAGGAGATGGGTCACAAACAACATTAGGCTCTTGATTAAAACAAGGCTTCGGAGAAGGGTCTTTGTTGACAAAGGGGAGAATAGATTGTGTATTGGATGATAATGGCGCATCGACAGCTTCCGCTGGATGCCCCAACCTCGGTTGTTTGACCCTCCAGACCTTCTTAAGAATCTTATGGCACTCTGTAGAGTCATGCCCATAAAAACAGCAGCAAGAGCATTTCACGTATTCTTGTTCCACCACAACCTTTTGAGAGTGTTTAAAAATATTTCCTAAAATGATCACAGATTTGGGGCAGCGTTTAGAGATATCGATGTCTACTAGAACATGAGCCTAGGGGCATGCCAATAGCCTGAGGCCTTGTCGATCGCTATTGGAGCACCCACAAGATTAGCTAGCGCCCAGCGGTGATGGGGATTGTTTAGTTTCAGCTTGAGATTAGGGAAATTGATCCAATGCGATTCAAAGAAAGAACCAGCAGGAACCCTAGCCCCTTTCTCTACCAACATCTTCAACGTTCCCCTACCAAGTGTCAAAAACTGAGAAGAAAGCAGACTCACAAAATCATCAAAAAGAACCAGAGTAATCAAAAAACTATTTTGAGGAGCTGCAGCTATCCAAAAACCACCCGAACAAAAAGAATCCAGCCAACTATTTAACAAGGAGATGGAAATCCAGCCCTTAATGCAAACTGCTGAGATAGAAAAGCCACCTCCCAAACAAGGGAGTGAAAGGGTCGGAGCCAAAATAGTGGAACTCGAAGGTGGCGGGACAAAGTTTACCTTATTTTCCTGCCGAGGAAGAGGAGGGAACTCTCGGTCGGAGAGGAGGGGCATGCTAATGCCATGGCGCCCCTCACAATCCCTAACCTTAGAGCCCTCCGAGCTTTCAGCCATATGTAAATATATATATATATCAGTTAATATTAGGATTACTTAAATCTGTTAATCAATTAATTAAATAGTAATTAATTAGTAGTATTAATTATAATCAATAGTTAGTTAGTTAAGTTAAACAAAAGTTAACTAGGATAAATCGATCAACAGTTAATTAATCAAATTAATATAGTAAACATATGTGTATATATATATACATATATGCTTATATTTATATTTATATTTATAGTGAATGGTGTTGTAGCCCAGTAGTTGAGGCTCAGGATTTGTTATCCCAGGTCATGAGTTTAAATCCCACCGACCACACATAAGCAAGAAGAAAAAAAATGCTTATATTTATAAATAGTTAATTATAGATAGTTAAGTAAATATATTAGTCAAATTAATTAAATTTAGTTAGTTAAGTTAGTCTTTAGTTAATTCAACTTAATTAACCTAATCATCTAATTATATATGCTTCAAAATAGCAAACTTAATAAATAATATAATTAAAAATAATGAAGCATTCATTTAAATTAAATCTATATTATTCAGTTATTAATTTAAATTAAATAAGATTAATACAAAACTTAAAAGTCTCATAACTATTAACTTAATTATCCAAACATAGGTAATAGGGTCTTAAAATACTTAGGAGAACAGTCCCAATGCTAGAGAAGTATTAGTTTTCCCATTTGGAGCTTAGTTTGAAAAGTAACATTTATGACCTTACCCTGAAAATGACCAAAATGCCCTAGACTTCAATTGACCATAACTTGGTCAATTCAACTCTAAATTTAGAAATTCAAAGTGCTAATTAGCTTAGAATTTTAGTGGCATTAATAAACTGAAATAATTATTAGGATTTGAAACCTAAAAAATTAGAAATGACCAAAATATCCTAAACTTTAGTTAGGTCATAACTTGACCATTTGAAGTCCAAATTGGGTTTACTCCCTGTCAGCACACTCAGTATATTATCAAGAAGCTATAGAAACTAAGTTTACTAAGTTTGGATCTCAAACAGAAAAGTTAGGTTTTATCTCCTGTTGACCAACAAAATTACCTAATTGCCCTTAGAAATTGAAATAGCCATAACTTAGCCATTTGCCCCAGAATACAGTGTTCTTGAACTCAATGGAATCCTTGGATAGTAACCAATAGTAAACTGCATAAAAATTTAGATTCTATTAAGTGTAAATTACTAAAATGACCCTTAGGTCAAAAACTTTAGTTTGGACCTGTATGACCCATTTCTTATTCAAATTGAGCATACTTGCTATCTATCTTCAGGTTAGATAGTAAGAAAATATTTGATAGTAAGAAATTTCAATTTGGAACCCTAATTCAAAAAGTAGCTTTTTGGACTCTAAAGTAGGGGCAAAATGGTCATTTTGCCCAAAATTTAGGTTAAGCATTCTTAACCTCTAAATTATCTTCTAAGTCACTAAAACTAATATTAGAGCTGTAAAAGAATCATTCTAAGTGTTTAAATCAACTGTTAGGTCAAAATGTTAAATTTCCTAAAAATTTATCTAAGTCTTTCCTTAGGATATCATACCTCACATTAGGACTATTCCTAAGACTAGGGCTAGATCATATGTTAGATTTCATTTATTAAATAAGTGGGTTATTTGATGAATGAATCCTTAGTTTTATTAGTTTCTAAATTCTACAACTTATTCTGATTATTTTATCTTTCAAACTTAAATTCAAGATAAGAGAATCATTTTATTAAGTTTGATTTGGTGAATAGAGCTTGCCTAAATCAATAGATCATTTTTTAGAATAAAATTTAGATCTTATGTCTTATCCTCTTGGATTATGTGATTAAGCCCAATCTTGTGATGTTTAATCCACAATCTATAGTTTAGTAGATCTTGATTAGATCTTAGATAAAATGTCTAAATTCATCAAATTAGGACTTATGATTTATTGATTTAAGCCTGTAGTTGTGCTTGATTAAATTCGATTAGAACCCGATCAGTTCTAATCCTTTTAACTTATAAGGCCATGCTTCTAAGTTACACTTGATAGTAGGAATTATAGATCCTAAACATGTATAACTCAGAATAGTTAGAATAGTTTAATTAGACAACAATAGTGTCACAATATATAGAAGAGTCCCTTACTTACTTGATTTATTTTTGCTACGCATTCCTTGTATATTGTGCTTAATTCCTTGGACATGTTATATAAGAAAAATATGTGCATGAGATGAAAAGTTAGAATAATTAGGATAATAGTTGCCTTTGAGTTCATTATATTCTAGTAGATTCAGGTGCATATTTACCCTAATGGATAGGGGTAAGGAGTAATAAGAATGCTTAACATTACTCATTGAGGAGTGTGTGTTAAGCTTGGAATCCGTATAGTCATACAGACGTGCTTGACTCCTCAACTGTTTTTGGATGTGTCCACAGAAACAAAAGTAAAATAACTAATAGATTCTGCATTTGTATTTACTGTCTCCTCAGTTTTGTTGCTATTCTGTCTGCCCTAGCCTAGAAAGGCTATAGGAATTTTTGTCTGCCCAAGCCCAGAAAGGCTTTGGGGATTTTACTGGGCCCGATTGGCCAATTTTTTGATATGGTAGTCCGTCCTTACATATCTTTTTCAGTTTTAGCTTACTGTGTACTGTATTATTGATGTATATTTCAGTTAGCTGTATTTCTTTACTTACCTGCTCCCTTATATTTATTTATAGGATGCTAGACTTTATTGCTTACTATATGTACCATTTTTAGACTTTTGTCTTTAATTAGCATATGTCATATGATCATCATCATGCTTAGGATTAGACTTTACTCTCAGTACTTTTACTTACTGCACTATATATATGTATATGCCCATTCCTTGCTTAGTTTGTTAAGATGTGCTTTTACTGCACTTTTTGTTTAATTATAAATACTATATTTATTACTTATCATGTTCTTTATATGCTTACTACAGCTATGCTTTTAGTTCACTTTTGTTGTGTTTAAGTATAAAATAGTGACATTAATAATTCATTTAAAATTTTTAGCCTAAAATATACTTAGACATTGTCTAATAAGATTTTCTTTTATTGGCTAGAGCCCTAGATTTATGAAACTGATAATGTCAGATTCAAATAGATTTGAGGAGCTAGGTGCTGAGGAAGAGGAGCCATTCATAGAGGAGTAGCACTAGCCAGGAGAGCCAGATACTACTTAGTCTTCTTCTAGTCTTTTGTGAAAATGAGAAATTTTATTTCAGTCTTTTAAACTATTCATTAAATGTTGTAATAATACAGGTACTGTGACTGTGATTACTTTTCTGCACTTTATTATTTGTTGAGCTGTATGTTGTATCTCACGTGATGTATGGTGGATGGATGTAATATTTATTTCATTTTGCATCCGCACTTTGTATGTATGTTAGATGTAGTGACTGATCTTCTTAGTTATTCTATGCACGTCCTTCCCTTATTAGTGGATTGTGGATCTGACCTAATCGAATGATAAGTGAGGGATTTGCCAGAGTGACACTCCACTCCTTCTTAGTCTAATGATTGTGGGTTTACGGAGCGAGGTGCCACATCCTATAATATTTTAGATTTTTCTTGTGTTAATTGAGGTTTATTCTTTTGGTTGTCATAATTTATCATAATCAATATTTTTTCACTATGCAAGGTGATTGATTGCCCATGTTCTATCCCATGTTCATTATCACTCCAACCAAGACTTGTTTTGCTAACTAAAGTTAAATATCCCTGAGTTGGGCTTCTATTTTTTATTGTATTTTCTTAGTCCCTTGATATTACTTCATATGTATTCAATGATGCATAAGTTCTATTCATGAATTTTGTAGTGTAAATTTTGAATACCTCAATTTATTTCTCCTAAGTAACTCTTTCACTCCCCCAATTCAGTTGATGGTTATTTATCCTAGGTTGGTTTAGAGAGCATTAGCAATTAAAGTTAATTCTTATAAAATGCACCTATTATAAACTAGTTTGTACAAAAGGATTGCTTAGCTTACAATTCTCACTTGGGTGTGATCCCCCTTTGCAAGAAATTTCTTGCATCGCATTTACACTCATAATTTCTACTTTTTAATTTAGTCAGGATATTTCCCTTTATAGAGTGGCTATCTAGTTGGTTTCTACATAATTTACGAGTTCTCTCCTATTGTAATTTTGTAGCTCCGCCAGCCACTGATATGAATTATTAACCATTTCTTCAAGGAGTCTGAATGCTTCTTCTCATGTTTTGTTGTTAATGAACCTCATGAAGCGCATCAATCAGGGTTCTCATGGGTGAATTTAATCAATTATTGAATGCTTAAACTTGCATCTAGAGAGAAAACTTATGATCAGGAGGCACTTGAGACATTTCTTAAATGGCTCCCAATTATTAAATAATCATCCCCTCACATCCAACGGCAGATCACCAATTGGTTTAAGTAATTAACCTAGGGCGCATCTGGATCGTTCGGAACCAACGATCGATCCATCAAACAGCCCAGAGCACCCCAAATTCTATTCGCCTTCATCCCAAGATTGTCTGCCCATGTGCTTGGTCCCCCCAACAGCCCAACCAATAGCAAACCTCGTGGCAGTACGGGATAGCCTAGTCTTCCTCTTTTGCCCTCGAGCCCATTGGTATGTCGGCTGCCTTCTCCCTGAATTGTGCTTGACCGTTGCATCCTTACTCTCCTTTGGGCTGAACCTAAGCCATGGATCCCAACCATGGAAGCTAGCTTAGAACCTCCCCACACTTATAAATATCTCTCTTAGAATCACAGTGAGTTCCTTTACTCACTGTGATCCCTCATTTTTCTAATTCATCGCTCTCAAGCTCTCAGTAATTCCCAGTGTTCTAGCTGCTGTGTATCATGCTTATTGAGGACTAAGTAAAATATTCAGACTCCTTGCACTATTTTTGAGTCGTTTGAAAGTTCCAACTTCCCTAAAGGATTCACTGTCTATATGGAACTCAATCCAACGAGAGTGCCGAGACTTCTCTGGTGTCCCGAGCTTCAATTCCTATCATCATGCAAGTTAACTAGACCTAATGTGATTTCCTATGACTTATGGGCTAGCTCCGATCGATCATTCTGAATGATTAGGTTCTGTCAAAGCTCACAGTCAAGCTTGAGTAGGGTCCTAGTGATCTGGAACCTCTCAGTTGTCGTGGCTATAGGGCTTCGATCCTCCTCACCACTAAGATAGTCAAGGGTTCTATTTCTGGCTAAGTGGTGGCCTTTGTAAAGAGAGTTAACTCCTCATAGTAAACCCTGAATGCTATGATAGGGCTTAATCCATGGACTAGCCATCTAGCGATCCAGTGCCTCTCAGTGAGGGCTTCTAGGTCCAATCGACGCGCCTTGACTCCCTGAAGGTGTGATAATTGAATACCGGCTATGGCATGGCGTATTGGTGGTAAATTTGGAGATCTAAGGTACCCTATAGCATCTGTCTATGAAAGGGGTATCAGGGACAAAGACGCCATCGCATTGGGCCGAGCTAGCTTAGGCCCACGCAGTGCGATAGTGCCAACCCAGTCAGGCCTCGGTGCGACCCACATCATTTGGATAATGGGCCAGGTTAATTTAAATAATGGAATTAAGAATTAAATTCCTTATGAAAAATAAAATGGAAAATATAATTAATATTTAGCCTAGGGTTTAATTAGTCCAAATCATTCCATTTAAATTAATTGAATAACTTTAACTATACTCATCCAAATTATATGATCCAATATATCATTTTGATTAGAAAAATATAAGGTTTCTAATATAGCCTAATCCTTCTCTAAACTTAATTAGTGAATAATTAATTTATTTAATGAACAAATTGCATGATTAAAGTCTTTGATTGCGCATGAGACAAAGGAGAATCCATCCATACTTTTAACAAAATTTTAAGAGTTCTAAATTCACTAATCATCTCTTAATTATTTTAGATCTTGATTAGTGCTTAAAGATTTAAATTAATCTCTAATTTTTGCAAACCTAGTGTTAATTTCTTTCTTATATGTATTAAAACTTATCTATGAGTTTATAACCTATTATAAGTCCTATTATCCTTAATCACTTTTCTTAACATTTAAAAGTGATTAGTACAAATTAATATAATCTTAAGTCTAACTTGACTTTTAAAGTCTTATTTCTTCCCATTAGACAATATTAAGCATAATAGAACTGATTAGAATAAATTTGAATGTCTAAAGCTTAAAATTCCAATTTCAACCTTAGGAAGGGCATTTTGGTCATTTTGGCCAAAAGTTGGTTTAAGAGTCCTTAAACCTTAGAAATATCACAAAGTTTGTTTTAAATTAGTATCTAAATAATTTGGAATCAATTCCTAAGATCTTGCAATATATTATGGATCCTAATCATTTAACCAAAATTTCCTCTTAAAATGAACTTAAGTAATTATTAAGATCTTAAAGTAATTTTAATCCCTCTTATGAATTCACTTAAATGAATCAAGTAGAATATCATGAATTCAGTCTTAAATGATCTAACTATCATTTAATCAAATTCTTATAATTATTTCTAAGTAAATATCTTAATGAAAATCTTAAGTTAATCTTAATAAAGATCTTATATTTTTAGATCTAAGTCTTAGACCTTAGATCTTTACTAGCTATTCATTAGATAAATCCTCTTAGAATGTGAAATCTCTTACTCATGAAATTCTTATTTATTAAATCCTTTGGATTCTTTTAGTGGGTTTAGGTTTATTCAACCAATAGAATAATGAAATTATTCTATAGATTTAACTTAAATCTTAGATTCATACGTTTTTACTTGATTATTTTATCTTAAAACTTTAGATTATGCCTTTCTTATAAGGTCATATTTCCCTTAAATCTTTTAATTTTTTTTAGATTCTCTATCTTTAGAGTAAGTTTGGGGTGTGAACCTTAGACCCTTAGAAATTAGCATATTTGATTTAGAGCTTAAACCCCAATTTAGTGTTTAAACCTTTAATCCTTAAATCTTGACTTGCATAAATTAAGATTTGGGCATGAGTTATCAAAATACATTAATTGAGTCATTGATTAAATTCTTAATTTTTATAGTCATGATTTTCTAATTTTGAATTAGAACTTGTTAAGTTCATATGTGTTAATCTTTAAGGTCGTGGATCTTGGATTTTACATGATAATTGGATATTGGAGATCCTAAGCTTGTATTATCTTAGAATAGATAGAACGTATTAAATTAGATTACAATAGATATCACATATGTTTAGTAGAGTCTCTTGCTTACTTTGAATATTATTGCTTTACTTATCTTATTTGTGAGTTTTATACCTTGAATATATTAGTTGAGCATTGGATATTTGATGAGAATCCCATGTAAATTTGATGCATAAACATCATTAAATTATAAATCAGTTTATTCAGCTCCTTCAGTTCATTCATTTCTTTAGGGCTCAATTCAGTAGAGTGTGTTCTAATTAATCTGCCTATTCAATTTAGTTCTTTGCAATAGAATAGACTAGACCTAGCTCTGTGGTTGGCTAGGATAATATATATCTTATTTTATAGTATAACTAAAACTAGCTCTATGGTTGGCTAGGATGATATATATTATTTATTTCTTTCTATTCAGAGGCTTTATTTTGCTAATTTTTTTTTAGCTGCACTAGTTCAGGCACATCTCACTTTTCTGATTCTATAGTTTAACTAACCCTAGCTTTGTGGTTGGCTAGGGTGATGTATGTTAGACTCCTTCAGTTCAGTGGCTTTATTTAGCCAAGTTATATATTATCAAATATGCATATGACTTACTATTATCTTCTCGCTTTCAATTCATTTCAACATAATTATTTATGTTCAGTGCTTTTCAGTTCAGTTACTTGCATATACTAGGATGTTAGTTTTATTTCAGTTTGCTTTTACTTTTCAGTACAATTTAATTGCTTTGTAAATCAACACATTCAAATGATCATAAGCATGATAAGATTAGCTTTCTTTTTGTATTTTCAATTATTATATGTTTATTGTCGAACATTGTTGCAACTTCTAGTTGAGGTATGTAATTCTACATACTTCATTTTTCTAAGCTATAAATGCTCTATTTATATCTATCATGTTCCTTATTGCTTGATGCTCCTCTTTAAATGCTTGCATATTAGTGAAATGTGATATTTTAAAATATGCAGTTCATTAAATCAACTTAAGATGTGCTTAGACAATTATATATTTGTAAGTTATTCTTTTTTTGGCTAGGGCTTTGGTATTGTGATACCGATAATGTCAAATTCAGAGCAGTTCATCGAGGTTGCTTCAGGAGAGGAGCTTAGTCAGGAAAAGGATCATCCTGCTGCCAAAGTTTAGCTAGTTTTCTTTCTAGCTTGTGAAGATGAGTGTACCTTTCATTTAAACTAAGTTTGTAATAATTAAATATTTGATGTATTTATTTTCTGCATTTTCATATTGAGCTGAGTTACTGTCCTTACTTTTTTTTCTTACTGTGTTGTGGGTGTGGTTGTTACACTTTTATATGCTTCCGCTACTTTGATATTTTGATACATGACTTTTAGTTTCGGGTGGCAAGATTTTTAATTAAGGTGGGTTGGGCTTATACCTGACTCGGCCATAGTTGGGAGGGTTGCCACACGGTGAACATATTCATTGTAATCATGTTAACCTCAGTGTTAGCATCACCACAGAGGGTGTGGGGCTTCATATTTGGTATCAAAGAACACCACAAGGTCTTAGATTGGAATTCACGTTCCTATCTGCTTAATGTATAGTTCTTTTGAAACATAGTCATCAAAACATAACATCCATAGCGCAATACTCCCAAGTAACTCTATATGAAAGTGTGAATTGAAAATATCCACATAAGATGACTAAATCACTCTCAAGTATCTAAAGAAACTTAAAAATTCTCTTGCTAGAACTAAATGGAGTGTGGAGAATCTGAATTGGACTACTACTTAATCACATTCGATACCATCTGGGGGTACGACTACCATTAGGGTCAGGAAAGTAAGAGATATATAGCTGGAGTTTCTGCCTAAGGAGTCCTAGTTATGGACATGCTTCTTCAGCAACCCATCTTCAGGGGTCTTGTGTGGAGCACCGTACCCTTTGTGGTCATGCTAGCACTAAGGTTAACATGATTACGGTGAATACGGTCACTGTGTGGCAACCCTCCCAATTATAGTTGAGTCAGGTGTAAGTCCAACCTGCCTTAGTTGGAAAACATGTCACCTGAAACTAAAAATCATGCATCAAAATATCAAAGTAGCAGAAGCAAGTAAGAGTAATATCCACATCTACAACACAGCAAGGAAAAATAAAGACAGTAACTC
Source organism: Gastrodia elata (assembly GCA_016760335.1). NCBI lineage: Eukaryota > Viridiplantae > Streptophyta > Magnoliopsida > Asparagales > Orchidaceae > Gastrodia > Gastrodia elata. The sequence continues at coordinate 43,484,379 of CM028672.1, read as the reverse complement.
AGCTTAATATGAAAATGCAAAAAGTAAATACATCTATAATATTTAATTATTGCAAACTGAGTTTAAATGAAAGAAACAATCATCCTCACAAGCTGAAAAGAAAACTAGCTAAACTTTGGCAGTAGGAAGCTTCTCCTCCGTACTAAGCTCCTCTTGTGAAGCAACCACAATGAACAACTCTGAATCTGATATTGTTGGTATCACAATGACAGGACCCCAGCTAAGTAAGGAAAACTTACAGTTGAACAATTGTCTAAGCACATTTTAAGCTAGTTTGGTGAATTGCATATTTTAAAATACCACATTTTACTAACATGCAAGAATTTCAAAGGAGTACAACAAGCAATAAAGAACATAATAGTTATAAATAAATCATTTATAATTAAGCAAAACAAAGTATGTAAGTCCACATACCTCAACCAGAAGTTGCAACAAAGTTTAGCAGTAAATGTATAATAATAACTGAAAATAGTGAAAGAAAACTCATCATAACATGCTTATGATCAAATAAATATATGCTGATTTACATGAAAGAAATTTGAATTGAAACATAACAAGAACTGAAGTAAAAACTAGCATCCTAATATATGCAAGAAATTGAACTGAAAAATACTGAACTAAAATAACTGTACTGAAAATAAACTAAAAGTGAGCAGAAAATTATAGATCATATGTATATATATAACTTGGTTAAATGAAACCACTAAACTGAAAGAGTCTAACATATATCACCCTAGACAACCATAGAGCTAAGTCTAATTAGACAAAAGAATCAGAAAAAGGAGATGTGTCTAAATTAATACTGTGCAATATAAACTGGCTAAACGAAGCAACTGAACAGAAAAGTATACATATATCACCCTAGCTGACCATAGAGCTAGGTTTAGTTAGACTATAAAATGAAACATATATCATCATAGCCAATCATAGAGCTAGGTCTAGTCTATTCTATTGCAAAGAACTGAAATGAATAGATAGATTAATTAGAACACACTCTACTGAACTGAGCACTGAAGAATTGAATGAACTGAATGAATTTTATTATACTTTAAGGATGTTTATGCATTCAAATTCACATGGGATACTCATCAAATATCCAATATTCAACTGATATGTTTAAGGTATAAGACTCAAAATATAAGATATGCAAAGCAATAATATTCAAAGTAAGCAAGAGACTCTACTAAACGTATGTGATATCAATTATTATCTAGTTTAATATGCTCTATTTATTATGAGATAATATAAGCTTAGGATCTCCATTATCCAACTATCATGAAAAATCCCAAATCCATGGCCTTAAAGTTAAACATTAGAACTTAACAAGTTCTAACTCATAATTAGAAATGATGACTACAAAGCTTAAGCAATTAATCAATGACATATTTAATGTTTTTTGATAACTCGGGCCCAAAAGAGGGTTGAGAGCTAATACTTAAGGTAAGAGTAGTATACTTACCCTAAGTATTAAGCTAATCACGTGCATTTGATTATGAGTATAGCATGAGGAGTCCAATCTATGGCTAATAATATTAGCATTTCCAATATACTGATCACATCACAATACTAAGTATAAGTAATATAAAGACAAAGTGCAAAAGCTTAAAGCATACATCCAGAAAATATTCATCACAAAAGCTGAAATAAACATTCATCTCAAAAAAGAAAATAAAATACATCCAAAAATTATTACAAATGATTTATTGAAAAGTATTGAAATAAAGTATAATTACTGAAATGAAATAAAAATAGAGAGAAACAGTAAGCCTGAAAGAGGGTCCACTAAGGCTTTATAAACTCCTCCTATATCTTCTGAGAGTCCTTCTGGCCTGGCTCAATATGCTACTCAGGATCTAGCAAATTGCCAGATACCAAAAGTACCACATGTTAGACAATAAGTCTAACACCTCGGAACTATTCTAAAGAGTTCCAATTGTTTATATATAATAGTAAAGTAAATAAAGCTGCAGAAAGACTATAAATGTAACTGAATAACTGAAATTATATAAAACTTAAGTAAGGTAAAGCTAGCAGTATATTGAATATTGAAAACAAATACAAGCATTATATGATTTGAAATTGAGTAAATATCATGTAAACTATGTTGTATGCCACTGAAATCATGCATCTAAATATGCCATAATACTATATACCACCGATATGCAATTGAAATATCATTGAACTACTATGATTCATATAGTCCAATGTTGTAACAACTCAAGTTGCTACCCAATTTGATTAGGGCTAATCTAAGTCCTAATCTCAGTCTTAGTACTCTTATTAGGTTATTAGGAGTCTTCCACTAAGATCTAGTCTAAATCAGAAGTCAAATAGATCAAATTCTAATTCTTGGAAAATCCAAAAACCCTAGAATTTGACCTATCTAAATTGGCCTCAAATCAAAAATCGAACTACGCCATTGCTCTCATTGCCCCAAAATTAGCTAGGGGTGATGTTTTTGTGTCAATCGGAAGTCGTTGAAATTTTATCGAATATTTTAATAATATTTAAATACCCTCGGAAATTAGGAAAATACAATACTCGTCGAATCGAAAATTCGACATTGCCGTTGTGTTCCTCACCCTTCAATTAGCTAGGGGTGAATATTTAAAAATTTACGGGAGCTAAATAATTAATTAGAATTAATTATTCAAATTAGAATTTAAATTAATAAATTATTTAAATTAATATTTAATTATCCGCAGCCGTTAAGTAGTTAATGTCGTCCACCGTAATTGCTTGCGTTGTTAAGCCCATCTGTCAGATTGGGTGGACGAATCGATCAGACGATATCGGCTCATCTTCTCCCTCGACCTCGTAGCTGCGTGTGATTAATTAATAATTAGTTAGTTATTTAGTGATTAATTAGCATTAAATTAATTAAACAACAGATTATTTAATGATTAAAGTAACTTAATTAACTAGTTAACAGTAATTATAATTAATTAAGATTAAATAGTAGTTTGTTTAAGTTAATTAATATTATTTAATTAATTTAATTAAAGTAGTGAAATTAATTATATGTTTTTGAATAGTAGAATTATTTAATTTAAATATAATTAATTAAAACTTAAAAGCCTCATAATTTTAAAAATATTGATCCAAACATATCAAATATATATCTCATTTTACTTAGAAAAATAAAAGGAATCAAATAGCACTATTCAAAAATTTGATCAGGAGATTATCTTACCTAGTGACATTTTAGTACCTAAATAAACCCCATAACTCTTAACCTAGTTATCCAAACATAGGTAATTTGGGTCTTAAAATACTCAAGAAAACAGCTCCATCATTGTAGCAGTATTAGTTTTTTCATTTGGAGCTCAATTTGAAAGGTGGCATTTAAATTGACCATAAGTTGGTCAATTTAACTCCAAATCAAGAAATTCAAAGTGCTAACTAGCTTATAATTTTAGTGCCAACAATAGTCTGAAATAATATTTAGGTTTTGAATCCTAGAAAATTATATATGACCAAAATACCCCTAACCTTAGTTAGGCCATAACTTGACCAATTAAAGTCTAAATTGGATATACTCCTAGTTAAAGCACCTAGTGTATTATAGGAAAGTTATAGAAACTAAGTTTACTGAATTGTGTGCAAACACAGATGTGTATTTATAGTCTGTCATTCAACTCTGACCTAGCTCTGAGGGTGCCTAAGGGGTTATATGTTGAACTTTCTGTACAGTGGCTCTATTTTGGCCCATTTCTATTATGGTAATACTACCTTAGGCATACTTCTACTTTTCAGCTCAGTTCCAGTTCAGTGGCTCATTTAGCTATATATTTTACTTGCATATTTACTATTTTCTCTACACTTTTGTAGTTTATTACAATTCAGTACTTTTAGTTCAGCATTTTATTCAGTACTTGAATATTTAGGATGCTAGTCTTATTTCAGATTTCTTATGCTTTAGTTCAAATTCCTTTTATATAAATCAGCATGTATTCATATGATCATAAGTATATTATGATGAGTTTATTTTCAATACTTTTCAGTCATATATATATATATTTACTACCTAACCTTATTATACATTCTAGTTGAGGTATATTAAGTTACATACTTTACTTTGTTTAGTTATATATATTAATTTATAGCTATCCTATTTCTTATGGCTTGTTGCACCTTAATTTCTTACATGCTTAGTAAAAGTTGTGATATCTTAAATACTCAGTTTCATTTAAATTAACAATGTACTTAGATAATTTATCTAACTGTAAGTTTTTTTCTTGGATGGGGCCCTGGTATTGTGATACCGACAATGTCAGACTCAGAGCTATTCATCGAGGTTTCTGTTGAAGAAGAGCTTGGCCAGGAGGAGGACCTTCCTGCTTCTTAGCTTAGTTATATTTATTTTTAGCTATGAGGATGAGTGTTCCTTTTCTTTTAAATTCAGTATGTAATAATTTTATATTTTGGATGTATTTACTTTCTGCATTATCATGTTGAGCTGAGTTATTATTCTACTTTTCTTACAGTGATGTGATGTGGATGATGTATTCTTTTTTTTGTTTTTGCATCCGCTACTTTGATATTTTGATGTATAACTTTCAATTTTATGTGACAAGTCTTTTAATTATGGCGGGTTGGGTTTATACCTGACTCGACTATAGTTGGGATATTTGCCACAGTTGGAGATCGTATTCACCGTAATCATGTTAATCTCAGTATTAGCTTGACCATGGAGGGTACGGTGCCCCACAGGTTTTCTTCTCTTCTTCCCCATTTAGAGGAGGATCTTCTATCGTCGGTGATTGGTAAAGGAGGTCAGCGGCGATTGTTGGAGGCTGGTTCAGAAGAGGGAGTAGGAGGCCTTTGTGAAAAGGAAAAGGTTTAGGATTCCTTTAATAGATGAGGGAATGAGGAGGTTGGTATTTGCTGGTGAGGTGGAGAGGATGAGAGGCGGTGGTCAGCCATAGGAAGAAAAGAAGAGGGGTTATGGAGAAGAGGAGATTTATGGCTCCTTTTATAAAGGAGGGGAGGTGGAAGATGTAAGGAAGAGGAGAAACTAACCTGTTGTCAAAGAGGGGATGCAGAGGTCAAGGGCGATAGTTGGAGACTGGAGAGGTGGCTGTTGGAGGTGGGAGGAGAAGAAGAGAGGTAACTTGAGGTGAGGAGAAGAAAGATATTTTATGTATAAAGAAAAGAAGGGTTCAAGGTTATATTTATAGTGGTAAAAGAGTTACTTTGCTTAAGGAGTACTGTAAAGACCCACTTATGTAATAATTAACAAAAACCCTTAAACATCAAAGTGCTTTTTCAAATAATGGTGGAGTTTTTGATAAGAACTCCAAATTAATAACCTTGGTTCTGTAACAACCCTAGGTTGTTACCATGTTAATTACAGATTGTTTGATTCAATTTTTAGTGTCATTGCCTTTAGAACATCAAGTTAAGCCTATCTGGAAAATTTGAAGTCCATTGGACTTCTCTACGTCAAAAATTGCAATTTGATCAGTCTAGATGCCCTAGTCTAGACCCAAAATAATTTGATCTCAGAATTAAAATCTGATTGCATTTTTGAATTTCTCACCCCTAAATTAGCTAAGGGTTAAATTTTAGTGCAATTTGGAATTTATTTGGACCATAATTCAATTTAAATTAAAATGGTTCAATTGCATAAAAGGGTTCCAAACAATTTAGTTTTACAAAAATACCCAGTTAACTGAATTAACAGCCGGGTCCGCAGGCGATCCGCTGCGGAGCCCGGGGCACGCGACAGCGGGATCCCTCTCATCTGACCATTCTGCCTTTTATCTAACGGTCGGGATTTAATCGTGCAGAAGTGCTGATCCGCCGTTAGATCCACCCGAGCGATCCTACGGTGTGGATTTAATCTGAATCGGCCGTTAGGATCCAGCTGATCAGGGTCGTTGCATCTTTCCGATCGATACATCAGACAGTCCACAGTGCACCAACACTGTGGATCTTCGTCTTCGCCACGCCCGCAGCCGACCGAAGGAATCCCGCGAATCCTCGCCAGCCTGACCTGTCCCCCACTACCCAATCCACCTCAGCAAGCCGTTGGGAGCCTTTCCCCAACGGCATATCAGCCCCGGTTGGGCCTCGTGACCCGGCTGAGCCAAATGAATAAACGGAGAAGCCCGGCCATGGCCCGACCACTCCGGCCCTCCTCAGCCCAATTAAAGCCTTTGGAAGCTTCACGGCACTTCCCTGAGGCTATAAATAGCCTCAACTCACCTCCAATTGATCCTTGCTGATCAATTGGAGTTGAGCTTGTTTTCGCCATTCCCGAGCTCCCCAGGCATCCAGGCGTGCATACCGCTAATAGGAGAGTCTCCTGGAGTTTAGGAACTCTCGGAGGAAGCTCAAGGAAGCTCATCCAGCCCAGCATTTGCTCCCGCGACGCCTGCTCACCCTTCGGCCAAAACCAGGTATCCCAGTTGCAGGAATCGAGCCAATAAGGCTCGAATCCTATTCCATTTGATGCGTTTCTGTGCTTATTTTCAATACGAACTCAACCGTATCGTATATAGGGCCTAAGCTAGCCCTGATCAATCGAATCGATCGATCGGGCTAGTTTTCTTATGGATCGCCTCGGCCGAGTAAGGACCCGACGATCCAGGCCACCCCAGACCCAGTCCAGAGGGCTTCGATCTGCCTCACCTCCCTGATGGTGTTAGGATCGAGCCCGAGGTCTGGCATGGCCTATGTGGGGAGAATTATCTCCCCACAGTAACACAAATGGCGAACGCCTCAGGTGAGTAAGGTCCGGCTGATCCAGACCATCTCACAAGGGGTTTCAGGTCCCAATCGATGCGTCTGGACATGGTGATGGTGTAGCAATTGAACGCTGACCGATCCGTGGACCAGATGCGCCGGAATTTGGCAATTAGGTTTTTCCTAATCGGCCAATTCCGTGGGACGAAGCATCGGGGACGACGACACTGTGCGGGCCGGGTCAACCCATGACCCGCGCGGTGCGACAGTGCCGGGTCACCCGGGCCCCGGTCGACCCGCGTGTTTTCAATTTTGGGCTGAGCCGTTTAATTAAACCGAATTAATGGAATTATTTTCCTTTTAAGGAAAATAATTCAATTAATTGAATCATAGGATTTTGATTAAATAAAAATACAGAATGTATTATTCAAATAACTAAAATCCACTAGTCAAAATTTTATGACATCATATATGAAAATGTTTAGAAAAATCTCAGGAACTTAAATATAAAATAAAATCATACATTTAATGGTTAGATCTTTAATTATTGCCTAATTATAGTGAATCTTAATTAGGGTAGATTAGTAAATTTACTTATCCAAATTGCATGTTTAGGGTGTCATTAGTTCACTGATATTAAGTAGATTGCATGTGCCAAGTATAACATTTTTCTGAGTTCTGTAATTGTAGTTATCCCTAATCTTGTCAAATCATAATTAGTGAACTTTAGGGCTAATACACCTTGGATCATAGGAAACTCAGTCTCTGATTACTTGTATGATTAATTAGGACTTGCATGCCAAATATCATGTAATCTGAATGGTTGGATTTTTATTTATGTACTTATCCTTTTTGCTTGGAATTAGGGTTGGTTAATGTTAAGTAAACACGGTTTGTTAAACTCTAATCATTATTTTGGCTTATAACAGTAAACTAAATGAAATAAAGTCACCTTTTATAAACTTATTAAGTATACTTGAATCAATTTAAAACTATAGAATCTTAAACATCCTAATCAACTTAAGAAATCCTAAGATTTGGATCAAGCTTTTAAGACTTGATCTAGATCTAAGATTGCCACCAATAATACAACATGAATCTACTGATTTGGCATTGATCTTTAAATATACACTTGATTTGACTTAAGATTTGAGAAGGAGTCAAGCCCTAATCTACTTAAGGCAAATCTAAAACCATAACAACCCTAACTCAACTATATTGATTACAAGACTGTGAATTGAACATTTTCGAATAATACATCTGATTTACTATTGATCCTAAACATTTGAATTAGATATGTTAAGGTTAATAATAAATCTATGTGATTGCTTGATCTAAATCTAAACTTTAGATCCCTGATTTTCTCTTAAGAAAGAAGACTAGCATAAGAAGACAATTAAAATCATATTGATTAAACAAGTGATCTAATCCTTAGCAATATGCTTGATTTAGTTCCCATAATCTTAGTCTAAGTGTGATCAGATGACTTAATTGTCTAATCTAATCATCCTAAATCTAATTATGAACCAAAACCTAATAGATTAATATCAACATCTAAAGAAGAGATCTTGATGCTCTCTTCATAAGTTCATCTTAAATTATCTAAAAGACCTAAATTTATATATCATCAGGTAGGAGGCCTTGTATGAATCCTTGAGGTAGAAGTATAGAAGATCCCTTCACCTTAGAGATTGAACTATTCTCCTTGTGGTAGTAATCACTTAAGACATTAGAAGAGATACATCTCCTTGTGGTAGAATCCATATTAAGTGATCCCTGATCACAGTAGATTTGTGAAACCTTGTATAGGACTTACCTACTAGTCTAAGACTTGTAGTCTTGATAAATTCTTGCTCTATTAAATAGATTTGATTGAACCATGATTGCTGGGTAAGTGTAGTATAGTATACCCATATTACTGGTCCCCAGTAATAATCTGGATTGGTTGAGTCACTCTAAGTAAGATTTGTCTTTGTTGCTATCTAGTGGGCTTAGGCGGACATAACCTCGCTTAGAATAAATCAATCAATCCTAAGAGTGTCTTAAACAGGTGCCCATTCCTTAGTTTTATTGAAGGACAGTGCCATCAGGCAATGCCTCCTAGCGAAGATCGCTTCAATAGGTATGGCTTAAAAAAAACTAAGTAAAGGAGAATTACCTCCCTTAAGACGCTAAGTATGATTATGAGTTTAGTGACTAAATGCTTAGTTTGAGATACCAAAATCATCATCGGATGGTGCCTCCTAATAAAGGTTGCTTTATTAGGGTGGCGTAATCAAACTAAATGTTGAGGGTCCTATCTTTGCAGCATATTTAATATGTGTATACAATCACCCTACCTAGTGATCTTTAAGTAAATAAATAACTTTGACTAAATATTAATCTAGAGATTTGGAGTCAGAATCCTTTTAGCAGGATTCTGCACAGTGGAGACTTAGAATTTATTTTTGTTTCTTACTATATTCTTCATGGATTTCCGGATTTTCCATGCATATCATATAATGACATAAACATAAAAGCATAAACATTAGTTGACCTCATTCCTTCTGTTGTGATATATGGTTATCAGTGATACAGTATGAGATAAGGAATGTTATATACACAGACTAGGGAATTTCATGGTGCATCTATGTCACCATACTGACTTCCTAACTGTTGTGCTTACGTTGGACCGTACGACTCATAAACCTTCAGTGATAGTTCTGTGATATACCGTGATATAGCATATCTGTGAGCATTGCTTCAGTAGCATATAGTGCAGCTTATAGCATCCATCTCAACATCTGACATTTTCATGTACTTTCAGTATTTGGTTTTGATGCAGCTTTTCTTTGCTTAGTTCCTACAGTTCAGTTATTTGATGCTTTACAGTTTTTCCTGCACTTTTACTTTATGTTCTTGTATAATTGTTATGTTTAGATTAGCTTGTACAGCTAGTTTCGATGTGTTAGACTTCTTGTCTAACACGGGGTACTTTTGGGATCCGGCAATTTGCTAGATCCCGAGCAGTTATTGGAGACAGGTCAGGGAGACATCCCAGAGACTCAGGAGGAGCACTTGGTGCTGTAGGGGATTGAGCACCTACTTTTACTTTCTAGTTCTTTCCAGTATTCTAGCTAGACTCTTTATATTCCTGCATTTAAATGGTTTGTAATAAACTCTGGATGTACTTTTACTTTTCTTTTCTGAGATGGATATTTACTATTGCTTGAGACGAATGTATTCTGGATGTTTTGCTTTTAGCTTCCGCACTCTGTTATATTACTATACATAGTGTTGTGATGTGATCGGTGTACTGGACACGCTGATATATTTTGTAACGTACATGGGTCCTTCTCTCCTCCCTTACACCTTATGTACGTACTAAGTCTAATACCTAAGATAAGTGTTCCATTCTTATCTTAGATATTGACTCTCGAGCCTACTCTTAGGGCTCGAGTCAGCGGCCTCCAGTTTGGGTCTGTCTCTTTAGCCTATTCGGGACGAAGGGTTTTACTTGTATGGCCCACCGCTCCCGAGTAGCGCACCGTTCCACCGCCAAACTATGAATTATATTCGTACTTTGCGCTCAGCGACGGGACGGGGGCGCTACAGTTAAACATGCTCATATGGGAGCACTCCCAGGATGGGTGACCTGCTGTGATATTATCTTCAGGGGACAAAATTGTGAGGTCTAATGCTAAAGCGAACAATACTAGGTGCTTAAGAGTTTGGGCTATTATAAATGGTATCGGAGTAGGCCATAGTGTGTCAAATGGTAAATAAGTGTCATATAAGGAAAAGTATCACCTCATGTGAGTAGCCTCTTAAACCCATGATGGTTAAAGTTCTACATGGTTGTGGTACCTCTTGAGCCTGTAGGGGCCCCCTCTAGTCCTATTTACCCAATTGATAGTTCTTGGATATATGTCTAAATACTTATGAGGACGTTAATTACTTAAGTTTGGGAGATTGTAAATACTCGCTTAAGTAGTAATAAATAAAAACTCTTAAGCATCAAGGCATTTTTTTAGATAATGGTGGACTTTCTGATAAGAACTCTAAAGTTAAGCTTGCTCAGGTGAGAGCACTCCTAGGATGGATGACCTACTGGCATGTTATCTTTTGTGGAGATGTAATGTCTCTAATATTAAATCTAGAACCCAATCCAATACTAGAGTGTTACTATAGTACTTAACACTGAATTAGCAGAAATATAAATCATTATTAAATACTATACAGCCAAGAATCTTTTTTAGGCAAAGAAATTTGAGTAAATATGAATAAGTATGCAATATAAATGTAGGAGAATTTATATCCATCATCCAAACCAAGCATGTATATAAGAATGAAAAGGCATCCATCACAGAAAAAAAATGTAAAAATATCACAGAATTAAGTTATTACAAACAGATTTAAATGTTATTGAAAATGAACTCATCCTCACTAAAAGCAGCAAAAGTAAGCAAGTCTTCAAGCTAATGGCAGTCGGTGCTAGTCCCAACTTCAAGGTCCACAAGATGCTCCCGATCTACCGTATTTAGTTTTTAATACGATATAGCATAACCAACAAAGTAAAAATAAGTGATTAAACTTAATAAGTTTAAGTACATTTTAGGGCAACAATAAGATTTATTTATATTATTAAGCAAATATCACATTAGTTATTTATAATTATTGAGTAAGAAAAGTACTAAGCATTAAAGGTAGTATATAAAAGTATACAAAAATAGTAAAGTAAAGTAAGAAAAGTAAGTACTCACTATCAATTTGCTTCAATCTGCATCAAATAAGGGGAATATACATCCTATAAGGCTAAGAACTACTAAAGTGTAAATATAAACATGAAGGGATACATGAATATGTCCATTAAAATTAACTAACATATAAAAGAGGGCAGTGTAAGCATAAATATAAGTGAAAGAAATATACACAGCAAGTAATGTAAATGATGTGACATAAAGAAAACAACATTAAGAAGTAGAATTGTATATTAAAGTAAAGACCAATCCCAAGAACTGAGTAAACATAGTCAAAAACTACGATAAGTAAGTATAGTCAAAATTCTATGATAAGTAGCTCACAATCAACAATATTATGATAAAAGTAATGTTAAGTTATTTATCTTATGAAAGTTTTTGTTTTGCAGGCAAATTTACAGAAAAAATGAGGAGTCAAACACGTCTATCTAACCAAGTAAAGTAGGGTTTCCCATAAAATACACAGTTCCCTTCTAGTATATGTGCGGTCTCCTTATTACTCTGTAGCTTACCCTGACTTATAGTGCATCATATGAAACCCCTAAGTTTAATATTTTAAGGTTTTATTCATGCATAATGTCTTTATGTATGTTCAATATAGTCTCAATGCATAGCAGCATACAAGGAGATCAAATTAATCGTAAACCATGTGATATCTATTTTAGTCTAATTTAGCTATCTACCTTGATGATTGGTGATAATCAAGCTCTCAATTGACTTAGACATTAGCAAATTCTAAGTCAATTAAAAAATAATACTATAAGTAGTTGAGATTTGAAAAATAGTATTTTGATTAGGATTTACTTAAAATAAAATACTTTTTATAAGTATATAAATGTAAGGTGATTCTAATCCTATCTCATTTCTAAACATATCATTCCTTCTTAATTACTAGACTTAGACTAAAGCTAAGGTTCTATAATTAGGAGAATATGGTGTATGATTACTACCTTAAAACTTACTAAGGCAATAAAAATTGAAATGATTCTAGCTTATAGGTTCACTAAGTTAACTAACTACTCACTTGAGAGGTCTTAGATATATAGTTAAAATAGGGTTACTATCTAATAGCTTCTATATTTGCTTAAGGGTATTAGGGATTCCAAGGTTTACTAAAGGGCTAGACCTTTTTTAGGGAGCTAATTAGTACTAAGTTGGAATCTAGAACAGCTAAGGTGGGGTTTACACTAAAAGAAGGTGAGTCTTTAAACCTAATTCAAAATCAATGCTTAATAGTTATAATAATATTATTTCCTTCTAGCATGGGTAATTACTTAGCCAACATCATCTTAGGTTTAGGTTCACTACACAAAGTTATATGTTCAAACAATTCCTAGGGTTTCAATAATCACTACCTTTCCTATGTATAAAGCTTAATTTTAAGTTCATTAAACCACTCCTCAAGTATCCACATATTATTTCTAACGCTAAGGATCACTTCCTAAGGTGTCCTAAGAGTCTAAATTAATATTTATATTCGTTTTCCTTGGGTAAATTACCTAAAATTGCAAGCTACAAATCATGAAAAATGCATTTAATAAAAATCAGAGGTGCCAAAAATCCAAATTCTCCAAATGATGTCCATTTAAAATAAAATCAGTAAATGCGGAATCATCACATTACAAGGAGTAAAATGACACTATGTAGGTTCAATTTGGACATCATTGGTCAAATTATGGTTCTTAAGTCTCCTAATTACAATTAAAAGGTGATTTGTGAAATTATTCATTCAATCCTAAATTAGATTTCATAATATTGTTCTTTTTATTTTTTTGATTAAAATGGTATATAATTTCATTATATTTGGAGTTGTATAATTAAAGTTATTAAGCAAATAAAATTTGAAGAATTAATTAATAATTAAATTAATTTTCATTTAAGGTTTACTATGCCCTTAACCAATGGCAGAAGGTGCACGTCACGCTTGTGCACTACAAGTAGATCGACTCGCGCTCGCAGCCCACACTGTGCAAATAAGCAAGTGCAGCCTGGAGTGATGCCACTCAGGTCACGCCTGACTCGTCCCGACCCAACATCCGTGACTCAACCCTATCGAAGAAGATGAAGGTTGTGACTTTGAATCCACTTCCTAGGCGAAATAGGGCTCCTGCTGACGTGGCTCGTGCATCAGCCTGAAGCCCTTGTCATGGCCGATGTGTCAGACCCAAGGGCTTCGCCCGCTAGCGACCAGGGCCGCCGCAAATTGAAACCCTATAACCCAATCCATCGGTGTTAGGGTTTACTGTATATCCTTGTAGCACCCGATGGAATGAGCTATGATTGAGCTAAATTGGGAGCTCAACACAGAGTTCTATAGGTTAGGGAATGATTACTTAGACAATTAATTGAAGAATTGACTAGTGGAGAAGGAGATTCGTATACGTCGTTCCTTCATTTTGCCTGCGACTTAGAGTATGCTAAGGTTCAAAAGAGGTGCAATGTGGCACCCCATCCCCCACCGTGGTCCTACTAACACGCATGTTAGTATGATTATGGTGGGGTGGTCGCCACGGCATATTCTTCACTTATCATTAGATTAGGTATTCACCATAATCCAGTAATAAAATAATTAGAACTAATCAAGTTCTAATTATATTCAATCAATGATGCTTACAAAGATTAAAAAATAAATCAAATGTCTTAATTAATGAATTTAATTAATCCAAACCAATCTTGATTAAGATAAATCAAGATTAAGGAATTAAGAGTTATACTTGAAATATTAGGGTTTAAACCTCTTAATCCAAATGTACTAAAGACTAAGGATCTGAGGTTAATTCCAAACTCTCACAAACTACATATTACGACTATCTTATTAAGTATAATCATACTTAATAAGATGGATCTCAACTCTTACACTAAAGTTAAACTATAAAATAATCACAATAAAAGATGAAATTTAGAAATTAATAAAACCAATGTTTCATTCCATTGAGTAACCCATTTATCCAAAGAATGAATTCTAACCTAAGTCTACTACTAAATCTTAAGGAAGAATGATTCCTAAATGCTTAAGAAGGAAACTACTTAAAGAAAATCCTAATGTATGGACTTAAGAAAAGATTCAATAATTAGGCATTTGTAATAATTTAATCTTAACTATAATTAATTAATAATATGGTGAACTTAGGGATGACATAATGTGGACTTAATTCCACATTTAAATACTTATTAATTTACTTCTTTTATTGGGTAAATAGTTATTTTATTTTTTAAACAAAAAGATACATAAAGGAATAATCGATTTACAAAAATACCTAAAGTCATCCAAAAATTAAAAGATCCCAGGGAATAATCCTAAAATAAATCTTTAGAAGAAAAAGAAAACAAAACAAGGTTCCAAGGATATATCCTAAAAAGAACCAATAACAAAAAAAGGTTAAAATATATAAAACTTAATTGCAAATAAAGGATAAGATGTTAAGCAAAAATAACAAAAATCCTGAACGTTCTTGCAAAAGCGAACTTAAACAAAAACTGCAAGGGAAAGTTAAGCAAAAAGGGAAGGGATATCCATCCAAGGGCCAGCCTCCCCATAAACTTTAATATTATATTCCCTAAGTAACAATTGAGAGTGATAGCAGTAACTGATAGCAATATTCAACTTTCTTTTAGCTCTTCGCAGCCTCCGAAAGAACCTTCTTCTTGCATAAAGCATCAACCTACCATGATGCAAGAACCGAAGAAACCTTTATATTTTTTGAAGGCTCAAAACCTTGAGGCCACTATCATTCTAAATCCAAACCACATAATTGAAATTTTGAGATAGATCAAAAAATCTAGAAACAAACTTAAAGAGAGATGTTAGTATAAATCCAGAAATTCCATCAAGATACTCTATTTCAACAACATAAAAGCAATTCGTCCATAAAAGGGTACCACAATAGGAAAAGTAAACCATCAAATGCCATTAGCCATATGAAATGCAGAAAGAATAATCCAAAATCTAAAAGAAAAAGAGTTCAGATTTTGGGTAGTCTGGAAACCCAAAGTACCAAACTCAAAAATCCTTTAGAAGAAAATGAAACGAATCCAGAGGCCATCCAAATGCCCACCATCATCAAACTCCACAAAAGCCAAAATAATAACAAAGGGGTTTAGGATTTTAGATTCAAGAATGCACTGTAGTAAAAAACAACAACAGAAACCAAGGGGATTAAAATCTTCTCCCTAATTGCCAAAATAAACCTACAACCAAATATAGGAAACAAGGCAAATTACACAACAATAAAGCCATCAAAAATAAAGGGTTTAGGATTTAGAATTTAGGAAAGCATCTCAGATGAAAAAAACAACAATAATAAACCAGAAGATATAAATCCAGATCAAATTATCTAAAGTAAGGAAGATTAAGATTATCATCATAACAAAGAGCCTTTAATTCTTTCAAATTACCAAAACCATTATAAACATGGAATCCTTCAGTGATTCTACCTTTGTTTGCCAACCAATTTGTCGATTTATTACCTTCTCTCCAAATATGAGAAAGATAACAAAAATTTAACAAACTTAAGTAAGTGCATGATTTTCTTTAGCATATAAAATAAACTCCAATCACATTTTGCTTTTGTTTTGATAATAATAATAAGAGCAAGACAGTCTAATTCAATCCATTTGTTAGAAATGCCTAAATTAATACAATGATGTAACCCAAAAATTAAAGATTTTGTTTTAGACATAAGAGAGTTAGCAAAATAAAGTTAAAGTAAAAAAGCAGATTTCATAGAACCATTATGATCTCTTAAAATACCACCTCCACCAGCAATACAGTTAATCCCATCTTCCACCCACATTGAGCTTTAAAATATTTTTACGTAGTTTTCTCCAAGAAATAAATTTATTAAAAGGGTCTTTGACAGGTTTATGGAAAAACAAAAAGTATATTCCATATCTATCACCTTTGAAGTCCTTTTCAGAAATCAGTTTAGTTTTTGCATCTATAAAAATATAATTAGAAAGCATCCAAATAATCTTATTAGCATTAAAAGTAATATTTCTATACTTAACATTATTCCTTTTTATCCAAATAAACCATAAGCATAAAATGGGAATAAAAAATCTGCTATGACCTTTTTTCACATTAGGTCCAAAAAGTCATCATTGAAGGAGAAAATCCCTTATAATTAAAGAATTTGCGTTAGTAGGATAGTCATTAAAAATTTTATAAACATGATTCCATATAATTTGAATTTTTGAGTAAGAGAAAAATAAAATATTAAGATCTTCTTCATGTTGTTTACACAGGCTACAAATAGAAGCAAATTGAAAACCTTTTCTTTTTAAATTTCTATCATTAGATAAAATACTCTTACAAAGCCTTCCAATCAAAGAAAGAAATGGTAGGTTTTAAGCATTTATGCCAAAGAGCATTCCCAAATAAAAAATTATTTTTTTTGTTTCTAATTAAATGTCAAACTTCCTTAAAAACAAAACTTTACTTAGAAGAGCCTTTCCACAACATAGTATCAAGAAGTCTAAATGATCTAAAGTTGATTTATGATCGCTTATTTTGCTGATTTTAATGAATATTTCAGGTTTCTAGGGCTTAAGAACACTTAAACCTAATTTTGGAAAAAATAACCAAAATGCCCCTACTTAAGGGTCAAAAATGCAACTTTTAGAATTAAAGCTTCAAATTATATTTTACTGATTCCAATTAGTTTATTAATGTCTAATATGAAGGTAGACACTAAGAACACCCAATTTGGCCATAGATTAAAGTGAAAGAGCTCAATTTAGGGTTTAAGATCAATAAGGGTTGATTATAAATTTTACTTAAGGAAATCTAAAATTTTTGCTAGACTTATGTTATTCATTGTCAAAAAATTCTATAGAATCTAAAATTACTAAATTCTGAGATCAGTTAACCAAGTTTTGGTTCTAAAGATGTAATTTGGAAGTTTGGGAATAGGTTAAAATATATAACTTCTCTAATTGGTGTCTAAATTGAGTAAAGTTAGTGGCTATAGTTTTCTATAGCACACTGATGACAATAAATTTGAGTTTGCTTAAATTGGACTCCAAATAACTAATTTATGGACTAATTAGGGTTTAGGGTGCTTAATGGGTGATTAGTGAAATTAATTGCCAAATTGTAAAATTAACTCTACCACTGTGTTCTACCCTACATTAGGAGCTATCAGCAACTTAAATTTCCAAATTTGGATGATTAATGAAGCTAATCTTCACTAATCCATTTTTAAAAAAGATTAGAGCTAATTAGGCAACCTAAATACTAAAACTAAAATATTATTATAGTTTACTATTTTTTCACATTCTCCTAATCAAAATGATATATTAGATTGCATAGTTAGGAGCTTAATTAGCTAAGTTATGAACTAATGAAGTTTAATGATTTAATGGAGTAATTAAGAGAGGTCCTAAATGTCATTAGGGAAAATACTAGTCCAACAGTAAATTGAACGCTACCATAATAATCATACTGACAGACGTAAAATACACATCTGTGCTTGCACGCAAGTGTACGTGGTCTGAAGTAATAAGTGGAAGTTTAATTCTGAGATTTATCGTCCTCTGGGAATGGTGGTTTTGATACTAAGTTATATCTTCTTACAATAATATTTAGAAGATTAATTTTTGGTTTGGTTTAGTTCCTAAATTATCAATACAAATTTTCTTAAGATGAGATACGATGTGTTCAAAGAGAGAGAGTTGGGGTTTCATTGTAGTATGTGTAAGGACTTGGTGTTGTTACTTCATTATTTAAATGTTTAAATTGATGTCCATGCCTTCTTAAATCAAGTGAACTTTGTTGAAATTGGAGTATTCCTCCAATTACAACAGGTTTAGATTTAGTGCAATAAGGAGAACTCCCCCTTTGGGTTCTACCTCGGTACTTAAACCTTTCTGAGATCATGGTTTAAGTTGATCTTTGACTTCCTACGTCTAGGTTACCAAATATATTCTTTTAGTTGTTAGATCTCACAAACATAATTTCTATCAATCTGTGTTATGCGCTGACACACGTGATTTAGCTCGATGAGAGGATGTATTGGGTCCAATGGACTATGTCACATCATCCATTGGGATTCCAATGTCCTCTCATCCCTTCTACTTTGCTGAGCCATAAAGCATAAATTGATGGGAAATTGGTTTACAAGCATCAAATCTCTTAGTAAAGATTTTTAAAGAAGGGTGCAAGTGAGCTTGTTAACTTATCACATAGTTCTCATCTCTACTTGTACTTCCTTCCTTGCTCTTGTCCAATTGATGAGCTTGGAAATCAAGTTCTTTTCTTATTTGATAATTCATTGAAGTTCATTTTATCAAAATAATATGATTATTTTTTATTCAGGCATTAATTCATAATAATAAAAAACATTAAAATAGAAATCAATTTTTATTCATTCAAATATCTCCATTACAACACCAATACAACCTTACATTCTCCCACAACTACATCCCAACCCTCTCCATGGGGGTTTTGTTTTCCATTACAGAATAAATAAAAGCATCCATGCAAAAGGAAGTAAACCTTGACATCAATTTACAGCAGAAAATAGTAAGTAAGGTTTAGGAAGACTACTAAGAATCACCCAGGGTTTTTTAGGATTCTATTGATCTTCCTCCTGTGCGTCTACTTGACTTATTCTCCTTTCCCTTGCTATCTCCTTCTCTTTACCCTTCACGATCTGCTGCTTGCCCCTTGGAGAGTTCTCCTCTTTTCCTTCCTGCAGCTTCTCCTTTTGGTCCTTAGATTACTAAAAATTGGAACCCTTGTTTGACCTGAAATTGGCCTTTAAATAGGGGAATTTTTTAGCCACATGCATTAATCACATATGACCCTTCATCTTCTTCCATTTCAATGCAAGGCCTTAATTTAACCTACCTAGTCTTCTTAGTTTCCTCAGATTTAATGTTTATTCTGGTTTCAAGAGGCAGGGGGGAACCAAAGGTCTTATTTTATGGCCTTCGCCATGCTGCATTTAATGAAGATTCTGAAATTTTCTGTAGCGGGCGTTGCTGCGCGCTGTAGCGGTTTTGATCCAAATACTGTTCCGCTGTGGCGTGCTACAACAGCTGAAGTTCAAATACCATTGCGCTATATATTTTGATAGTTATCTTGAGACCACTGCATGTCCACTATGGCGCGCTGCGGCGGTCGAACTATTGAAAAAGCAGAATAGTAATTGTTCCATTAAATCACATATGGTTTTCATAAATAATCAAAAATTTTGATGCGGCGCGCTGCAGCTGTTAAACTTTCGTGAACGCGAAATAGTAACTATTTAATTAGTTAACATATGATTTTTCACGATAAATAAAATATTTGTTAAAAACGTATGATCTCCAAATCACACCAAAATTCAAGAGTATGCTTCTAATGCTATTACAAGTGCACTAGTAGTGATATTAAGCTAATTAGTCTACCCAATAATGGGTAACAATAATAGGGTTATTACATGACAAAATTGTGAGATCTTTCAGACTAAAGTGGACAATACATTGGTGATTAAGAGTTCAGGCTATTACAAATAAGTAGCTTATTGAGGAAACAACTGTATAAATGATAACTTAGTGAGAAAATAACTTTCTAAAAGTAACGTAACTTAATGAAATTTGATAATGAGATGTATCTTGATGAGGCAAACACATATACTAAATTTTCTTAATTTTAAGTTATATTTTATTTTATATTAATTTTGGAAGATTAAAACTTCAAAAATTAATTACTACGAATCTGGAGCTCTAAATTTGAATAAACTTTTTATAGTCTTTTCATAATACTCTTAATCCAAAAACAATAAAATTATTGAATTTGGACTTGTATTTTAATTGTCATAATTTTCTAAATTTTAAATATTCAGAAATTAATTTAGGAGTATACGTTATCCAGATTATTCCTAAATTTGGGAATTATGATCACAAAAATAAACTCTATCCAACAGCATGGTTTTAGGAAGTTACACTGGATCCTAATTTTGGCGTAATTAAGATGGGTTTAATACTAAAGAACTTTTAGTAATGACTTGAGTCGTTGCAAAACATAACTCTCATAATAATGCAAAAATTAATAAAATTGATTAATCTTTAATACTTTCAAAAATAAAATGAAAATTATCACTTCCTAAGGATAATACTCTAAATACTCTTCTTATATGTACTAATTGATTGTATCAACTTATACATTAACATTTTAAATTAAGTAACAAAGCATTGTAGTAGTTTATTTGTGTACTTATTGACACTAATTCTCAGCACTACATACACTTATCACTAGCTTTTGAGCTTGGAAGTACTATACAAACCAATCTATAAGCTTAAAAGTACTGTATGACCCTTTTTGTGCTTGAAAATTAATTATAACCAATATGTATTTATAAATTCAAAACTAACATTAAATCGGATCAAACTCAAGACATTATCAAAAGTTCTAACTCTTATACTTATCCATCTCTTAACATTAACAATATGATATTATTATTCTCAAAAAAGATTTATTATCATTCATTTTACTTTATGAAATTACTAATATAATGAGCATTGACTATTATTCTTTTTAGAGTGAGATCCCTTAGGATTTGAGTCTAATTTAATCTTAATTCAAACTTTTATGTTAAATTTTTAGTCTAAATTTGTTATTCCTTTCTTTTAACTCTTGTGCTAGATCATCATTATTAGTCCCTTTAAATATTCAATTTACCTCTTTATAAAAAAAAACTATAATTCTTTTTTTTTTTATTTATTATTCTAAAGTTTGCTCATGCAAACTTTAAGATAAACTTAGATGTATTATTATTTTTGGTACTATACATTATAATAAATTCTTAGACATCTAAGATTTTTAGTGTTAATGTAATAACTCGAGTTATTATCTGAGTCAATTAGGACTAATTTAAGTCTTAAAACTAATCATAAGAGCTAATTAGGTCAATTGGAGTAAACATTTACGACCTAGTCCAAATCAGGAGTCAAATGGATCGAATCCTGATTTTTGGAAAATCCAGAAACTCTAAAATTTGACCTATTTAAAATGATCTCAAATCAAAAAACGGACTTCGTCATTACGCTCAATGCCACCAAATTAGTTATGGGTGATGTTTTCTTGTCAATCGGAAGTCGTCAAAGTTTCAACGAATATTTTAATAATATTTAAATACTCTGAAAATTGGGAAATTAAAATACTCATCGGATCAAAAATCTGACCTCATCATTACGTTCCTCACCCCTCAATTAGCTAGGAGTGAGAAGTTGGGAATTTTCAAGAATTAACTATTTATATAGAATTAATTATGAATATTAGGTTTAATTAAATAGAATATTTAATTTAATTAAAGTAATTATAATATAAATTTTATTAAATTCGCGCCGTTAAGCAATCAGACGCCGTCCCGCTCTTAACGTCTGCTCCTAACGGTCGACCCCCTTCATTCCGTCTCTCCCGACGCGTGGCTCGCGAGGAGCGGGCGCCGCCGCGATGCACCAGCCAGAGACCACAATGCTACCTTGCTGAGTCCGCCTCCCATGGTTAAACATCGAGGAGTTCCTTGGTGCGGGCATCGCTGACTCGGAGCCCTCGGACGAAGCCAGCTCGGCCTGTGAACCCTAGCTCATTCGACGCTCGTATAGGTACCTCCCTACCTTTCCATTACTCACTCAATGCATGTTGATAGCAATCATACGTATCGTGGTGGACCGTCGATCGATCGAACCCGATCGAGCACGATCAGGTCCGATCGACTCAAGCCTCAACTTTTCGCGGATCCCCGTCACGTGCGCGAACCCATAGTGCACATCTAGGGTTAGGTCTAGACACGGAGTCCGGCCACCTCGTCGCGCAAGCCGCCCCTCGTCAGGTAGAGCTCGATGAGCTCTACACGAAACTTGGTGGGTTGGAGTCCCCCGCTGCCGGGAGGGGCACAGGCCGGCGAATCCTAGCCCGTCTGCCTCGAGCGCTCGAGGAGAAAGCCGAAGAGGCACGGGCCAGAGCGGGTCGACCCGACCCGCTCGCGCCGCCATGCGTCAGCGACGTGTCCCGCGGGTGGAGCCCATGCCTGCGTCAGCTCTGACGCCATGTGGGGCCCGCAGCCTTCCGCGCCGCCACTGCGGTGCCGCCGCGTGGCATGTGGGCCCGGCCCGCAGCGCAACGGCCAGCCAGAATGCGTCGCGTGGCCATGTGGGTCCCGCGTCATGATTACCTGCAAAAAATCAGAGTTATAAAATAAATATATATATATATATATATATGTATATATATATATATATATATATATATATATATATATATATATATGATTATATATCTAACTAATACTAATTCTGTGTCCTAAATAAACATACTATAGTTAATATGTATATATAACAGTTAGTATAGTTTGCTAATTAGACTTGATATTATTTAATTTTAATCAAATTAGTGAGTGAGATAGTAATATTAACTAATTAGTTAATTAGTAATTAAGTTAATTAATTAGTACTAATGATGCATATAGTTAATTTAATTTAAATATAGTTAATCAAAAGTAGGAATTATGGATTAATTAGTTAACTAATTAATAGATTAATTAAAATGATTAGTTAATTGAATTATATTTGATTTAATTAATACTATACAAATAGTAAATATATTTAAGCAAATTTACTAAATTTAAGTAATGTAGTAATAATATTATTAATTATAATTAATCAAATTCATTAAAACACTTTAAGTATTATTAAAACAGAACAGTATTGAATTAGTTAAATTAATAATCAACTAAGAATTGATTAATTATAATTCAAATTAAACAGTAATAATAATAATAAAATATGTAATAGTTATCATAATAGATTAATTAATTAATTAATATTAATTAATTATAGATTAATAATAATTAATTAATTAATTAATACAAAAAAAATTTAATTTTAGGAATAAATAGTAAATTAATACAAATTGAATAAAGGAATAGTAAATAATACAAATTGTATTTTGAATAAAATTAAATTAAACTTAAAAGTTTAATAACTATTTGTAGAATGATCCAAACATAGTCAATATAGGTCTCATTTTTCTTAGAAAAATAAAAGGGGTCAAATGGCATAATGTAAAAATTAATTTCGGGGTACACATAACGAAGTAGCATTCTATGACCTATTTAAGACCACATAACTTTTGACATAGTTGATCAAACATAGTCAATATGTGTCTTAAAATGCTTAGAAGAGTGGCCCCATCACTGTGGTAGTATTAGTTTTCCTATTTGGACATCAAGCTAAAAAGTCAACCCTGGACCCCATAGTTGATTTTAGGGAAAATTGACCAAAATGCGCCTAGGATTCAAATGGCCATAACTTGATCAAATCAACTCCAAATTCAAAAATTCAAGATGCTAACTAGTTTAGAATTTCAATGTCATCAGTAAACTGAAATAATATTTAGGATCTGAACCCTAAAAATTTAGAAAATAACCAAAATACCATAACCTTAGTTAGGTCATAACTTGACCATTTGAAGTCCAAATTGGATGTACTTACTGTCTATCTTCAAGTTAGACAGTAAGGAATCATTTGAAACTAATAAACTTCAGTTTGGACCTTTAAATCAAAGGTTGACTTTTCAGACCCTTAAGTAGAGGCAAAATTTAGGTTAAGCACCCTTAACCTTTAATTAGTCTTTTAAAATATTAAAACCAACATTTGAACCATATTATAGTCAATTAAGTGAGTAAAAATCAACAATTAAGTCAATCTACAAAATACCTGAAAATCATCCTAAGTCCTTTTCCTTAGGATTGTACACATCATATAAGGACCATTCTTGATATTAGGATTATATCATAGATTAGAGTTTGTTCATTGGGTAAATGGGTTATTCAATGGATGAAATCTTGCTTTTATTAGTTTTTAGAATTTTACAACTTATTCTGATTATTTTATCTTTTAACCTTAGAATTAAGATAGGAGATTCATCTAATTAAGTTTGATTACTTAATAGGATTTGCCTTAATTAGTAGATCACTATTAGAATAAAACCTAGATCTTAGGTCTTATCCCTTTTGGATTATGTGATTAAGCCCAATTCTCGTGGTGCTTAATCCATAATCTATAGTTTAAGAGATTCTGATCAGATCTTAGATAGAACGTCTAAATTCATAAAAATAGGGCATATGATTTATTGATACAACTCATAGTCGTCAATTTGATTGAACTAGATTAGAACCTGATCAGTTCTAATCCTTTTTAACTTATAAGGATGAATTTCTAAGTTACACTCGATAGTAAGAAAATAGTGATCCTGAACCTGTGTAACTTGGAATAGTTAGAATGGTTTAATTAGAATACAAATAATATCACCATATTAGTAGAGTCCCTTGCTTACTTTTGATATTTTGTTGCTACACATTCCTTGATGTTTGAGCTATTTTTCCTTTGACATGTCACATAAGAAATATTGTTGCATAAAAATGAAAACTTAGAAAATTAGGAAAACATTTGCATTTGGGTCCAATTTATGGTGGATTATGGTGCACATTTACTTTATTTGACAAGGGTAATGAGAGATCAAGATGCTTAACACTACTCATTGAGGAGAGTGTGTTAAGCTTACTACCCATTTAGTATTATAGACGTGCTTGACTCCTCAGTTGTTTCTGAAATTGTCCATAGAAACAAAAGTAAAATAACTAAAAGATGTTGCATAGTATTATCTGTCTCTTCAGTTACACAGTGTTATTGAGATATGTTGCCATAGCCCAGAAAGGCTATGGGGATGGATGGATATGTATATATTTACCCTAGCCCAGAAAGGCTATAGGAATGGATATATATATATATATATATATGGGCCAAATTGGCCAATTTTTCTGATATGATAGTTAGTACACAGATATTTATATACAGTGTTGATATTTGGCTTACTTTTCAGTATTTTTATTCAGTCAGCTATTCATTTGTTCTGCTTATATATATTAGGATGTTAGAATTTTGCTGCTATTATATATATCATTGTTGAGTTAAGATATTTAATTTTCATATTTCTTTTGATCACCAGCATGTTAGGATGTAGTATTTTCTTTCAGCACTTGTGTAGTTATTGATATATGCCCTGCTTTATTTAGCTTATACTGAGGCATGTCTTAGCCTCCCTTTTTGCTTAAGTTATAAATATTATTTATAGCTTTTCCCTTTTTTATTGTATTGTTAGTCGCTCATATTTTTGGATGTAATTGATGCTTAAAAAATGTAAAATGACGATATTATAAAACACATAAAATTCATCAGCTTAAAATGTACTTAGGCAATTGTCTAACACAAATTTTTTTTCTCTTTTTGGCTGGGGCGCTACATTGTAAAACTGACAATGGCAGATCCTCTTCAGTTAGACGATCAGGAGCTAAGTGTGGAGCCTTATCTAGAGGAGGTACCTTAGTAAGAAGAAGCTGCTTAGTTCTTATAGGTGAGGATGAGAGAGTTTATTTATTTGCTTTACTTAAACTTTAAAATGATGTAATAATATAGGTACCCATGACTGTGTGTTTGGATCATTATATGCTTTTATTCTGAGTCATATTTAATTGTATTTATACTGTGATGCTTGGATGTTTCTCATTCGTAAATCGCTCGGCACTCTGTATGATTTTGTTAGATAGTGACTGATTATTTGATTCTGTGATACTCCTTCCTTTATTAGGTGGATTGTAGATTTCATCCTAATCCAATGATAAGTGAAGGGTTGGCCAGAGTGACACACCACCCCTTAGCTTAATCATGTGGATTAAGAGGTGGGGAGTCACAGTTGGTATTAGAGAATTCCATAAGGTGTCAGATTAGAATTTGCGTTATTGTCTACCTAATGGAAGATTCTTCTGCCAATTCAGTCACTATGTCAGAAAACATTGGAGTCACATCTAGGACATCACAATATCAACTCAGAATAAGAAGTATAATAATCAAAATATATAAGCAATTATATAGAATAGAACCCTAAAATTTAATTGCACAACCTAACTATTTTAGTAGACATACTTAGATATACCAGTATGATGGTTGAGTTGCATCACCGACGATTTGAGGAAGGTTGGGAGAGCATTGCCCAATTCCATCGATGACACGAGGTGTACATAAAAGGAGTATGAGACCCTAAAACCTGGATGCTGAGTCAACTACTCCAACAAAGCATGTTCAAAGGATATGACCTCCCCGCTTAAGCCAAGAGATGGCTAAGAATGACAGATACCGTGCTTGAAACTATGAACATTCCGGATAATGTTAAGATTTCTCTCATGACACGTCTCCTACAGGACAGAACCAAGGACTGGTGGAGTGTCACACTTCGAGCACTTACTCGTCAACGTGAAGGAATGCGAATCAACATCACCTATGAATACTTTCACCGCGCATTTATCGCCCGATACATCAAATAGATATTTTAGCTTTTATTCATATGTTATCTGTGCTACCTCATGCATCCTTGTAACCTAATTTTTGAATTAAATAATTATTTCTATGTTACTTAATATGGATATATAGGAATACTACTGTGCGAGCATGATAGGATACGACCTCTTCACCCACTTTAAAGACAGGTGGAAGTTTGATGTGTACTTGGCAAAGAAATATGGGAGAGAAGTCCTAGGGATCTCCCCAACAGGAGCCAGTGTACTGAAAAGGATGCTGGAAGATGCGGTATA
This sequence comes from Gastrodia elata, assembly GCA_016760335.1. Classification (NCBI taxonomy): domain Eukaryota; kingdom Viridiplantae; phylum Streptophyta; class Magnoliopsida; order Asparagales; family Orchidaceae; genus Gastrodia; species Gastrodia elata. The sequence goes on along the minus strand of CM028672.1, from coordinate 43,457,318 downwards.
CCGGGGGCTAGACTTCCCCGTCCTAGCTAAGGAATGGTTATGAAGGGTGACCAAAGTCTTCGACGAGCTGGAATGCCCAGATTGTGTCCGACTCGACATCATCGAAATCCTCCTCCAAGACTACGCGGAGGAGTGGTGGGCTCACGAAGTATGGGTGTTTGAACATAGATTTGCTCGACCCCGTTCATCCCATCTCGCCCGACGCGTGGCTCACAAGGAGCAAGTGCCATCGCGGTGCACCAGCCAGAGACCGCAGCGCTGCCTCACCGAGTCCGCCTCCCGTGGTTAAACATCGAGGAGTTCCTTGGTGCGGGCATCGATGACCCGGAGCCCTCGGACGAAGCCAGCTCAACCTGCGAACCCTAGCTCATTCGGCGCTCGTACAGGTACCTCCCTACCTTTCCATTACTCACTCAATGCATGTTGATAGCAATCATACGTATCATGGTGGATCGTCGATCGATCGGGCTCAATCGAGCACGATCAGGTCCGATCGACTCAAGGCTCGATTTTTCGTGGATCCCCATCACGCGCGCGAACCCGTAGTGCACATCTAGGGTTAGGTCAAGACACGTAGTCCGACCACCTCGTCATGTAAGCCGCCCCTCGTCAGGTAAAGCTCGATGAGCTCTACCCGAAACTTGGTGGGTTGGAGTTCCCCACCGCCGGGAGGGGCGCAGGCCGGCGAATCCTAGCCCGTTTGCCTTGAGCGCTGGAGGAGGAAGCCGAAGAGGCGCGGGCCAGAGCTGGTCGGCCCGACCCGCTCGCGCCGCACTCGGGCCGCCACGCGTCCGCGATGTGTCCCGCGGGCGGAGCCCACGCCTGCGTCAGCTCTGACGCCATGGGGGGCCCGTAGACTTCCGCACAGCCACTGCGGTGCCGCTGCGTGGCATGGGGGCCCGACCCGCAGCGCAACGGCCAGCCAGAATGCGCCGCGTGGCCAGGTGGGTCCCACGTCATGATTACGTGCAGAAAATCAGAGTTATAAAATAATATATATATATATATATATATATATATATATATATAATATGTATATATATGATTATATATCTAACTAATACTAATTCTGTGTCCTAAATAAATATATTATAGTTAATATGTATATATAACAGTTAGTATAGTTTGCTAATTAGACTTGATATTAATTAACTTTAATCAAATTAGTGAGTCAGACAGTAATATTAACTAATTAGTTAATTAGTAATTAAGTTAATTAATTAGCACTAATGATGCATATAGTTAATTTAATTTAAATATAGTTAATCAAAAGTAGGAATTATGGATTAATTAATTAACTAATTAATAGATTAATTAAAATGATTAGTTAATTGAATTATATTTGATTTAATTAATATTATACAAATAGTAAATATATTTAAGCAAATTTACTAAATTTAAGTAATGCAATAATAATATTATTAATGATAATTAATCAAATTCATTAAAACACTTTAAGTATTATTAAAACAGAACAGTAATGAATTAGTTAAATTAATAATCAACTTAGAATTGATTAATTATAATTCTAATTAAGCAGTAATAATAATAATAAAATATTTAATAATTATCATAATAGATTAATTAATTAATTAATATTAATTAATTACATATTAATAATAATTAATTAATTATTTAATACAGAAAAATATTTAATGTTAAGAATAAATAGTAAATTAATATAAATTAAATAAATGAATAGTAAATAATACAAATTATATTTTGAATAAAATTAAATAAAACTTAAAAGTTTAATAACTCTTTGTAGGATGATCCAAACATAATCAATATAGGTCTCATTTTTCTCAGTAAAATAAAAGGGGTCAAATGGCGTAATGTAAAAATTTATTTCGGGGTACGTATAACGAAGTAGTATTTTAAGACCTATTTAAGACCCCATAACTTTTGACCTAGTTGACCAAACATAGTCAATATGGGTCTTAAAATGCTGAGGAGAGCGGCCCCATCACTGTGGTAATATTAGTTTTTATATTTGGACATCAGGATAAAAGGTCAACCCTGAACCCCACAGTTGATTTTAGGGAAATTGACCAAAATGCTCCTATGATTCAAATAGCCATAACTTAGTCAAATCAACTCCAAATTCAAAAATTCAAAATGCTAACTAGTTTAGAATTTCAATGTCATCAATAAACTGAAATAATATTTAGGATTGTAATTTAGAAATTTAAAAAATGACCAAAATACCCCTAATCTTAGTTAGGTCATAACTTGACCGTTTGAAGTCCAAATTAGACGTACTTACTATCTATCTTCAAGTCAGATAATAAGAAATCATTTGAAACCAAAAAACTTTAGTTTGGACCTTTAAATCAAAAGTTTACTTTTTGGACCTTTAAGTAGGGGCTAAATAGTCATGTTGCCCAAAATTTAGGTTAAACACCCTTAACCTTTAATTAGTCTTTTAAAATACTAAAACCAGCATTTGAACCAGATTAGAGTCAATTAAGTGAGTAAAAATCAACAATTAAGTCAATTTGTAAAATACCTGAGAATCCTCCTAAGTCCTTTTCCTTAGGATTGTACACATCATATAAGGACCATTCTTGAGATTAGGATTAGATTATAGGTTAGAGTTCATTCATTGATTAAATGGGTTACTTAATGGATGAAACCTTGGTTTTATTAGTTCTTAGAATTTATAACTTATTCTGATTATTTTGTCTTTTAACCTTAGAATTAAGATAAGAGATTCATCCAATTAAGTTTGATTACTTATAGGATTTGCCTTAATTAGAAGATCACTGTTAGAATAAAACCTAAATCTTAGATCTTATCCCTTTTGGATTATGTGATTAAGCCCTATTCTCATGGTGTTTAATACATAATCTATAGTTTAGAAGATCCTGATTAGAGCTTAGATAGAACGTCTAAATTCATAAAACTAGGGCATATGATTTATTGATACAACTCATAGTTGTCAATCTGATTGAACTAGATTAAAACTTGATTAGTTCTAATCCTTTTTAACTTATAAGTACAAATTTCTAAGTTACACTCGATAATAAGAAAATGGTGATCCTGAACCTGTGTAACTTAGAATAGTTAGAATAGTTTAATTAGAAAATAAATGATATCACCATATTAGTAGAGTCCCTTTCTTACTTTTGATATTTTGTTGCTACACATTCCTTAATGTTTCAGCCATTTTTCCTTGGACATGTCACATAAGAATTATTGTTACATGAAAATGAAAACTTAGAAAATTAGAAAAACATTTGCATTTGGGTCTAGTTTATGGTGGATTATGGTGCACATTTACTCCAATTGACAGGGGTAAGGAGAGATCAGGATGCTTAACACTACTCATTGAGGATAGTGTGTTAAGCTTGGGACCCATTTAGTCTTGCAGACGTGCTTGACTCCTCAGTTGTTTCTGAAATTGTCCACAAAAATAAAAGTAAAATAACTAAGAAGATGTTGCATATTATTATCTGCCTCTTCAGTTATACAGTGTTATTGAGATATGTTGTCTAGCCTAGAAAGGCTATGGGGATGGATGGATATGTATATGTTTTCCCTAACCCAGAAAGGCTTTGGGAATGGATAGATATATATATAGGCCAGATTGACCAATTCTTCTGATATGGCAGTTAGTACACATAGATTTATATACAGTGTTGATATTTGGCTTACTTTTTAGTATTTTTATTCAGTCAGCTATTCATTTGTTCTGCTTATATACATTAGGATGTTAGAATTTTGCTACTATTATATGTATCATTATTGAGTTAAGATATTTAATTTACATATTTTTTTTGATTATCAGCATGTTAGGATGTAGTATTTTTTTTCAGCACTTGTGTAGTTATTGATATATGCCCTACCTTGTTTAGCTTATATTGATGTATGTCTTAGCCTCCTTTTTTTGCTTAAGTTATAAGTGTTATTTATAGCTTTTCCTTTTCTTATTGTATTGTTAGTCGCTCCTATTTTTGGATGTAGTTGATATTTAGAAAATGTAAAATGATGATATTATAAAACACATAAAATTCAACAGCTTAAAATATACTTAGACAATTGTTTAACACAAGATTTTTTTCTCTGATTGGCTGGGGCCCTACATTGTGAAATCGATAATGATAAATCCTCTTTAGTTAGACGATCAAGAGTTAGGAGTGGAGCCTTATCCAGAGGAGGAACCTTTGGAAGAAGAAGCTGCTTAGTTCTTATAGGTGAGGATGAGAGAGTTTATTTATTTGCTTTACTTAAACTTTAAAATGATGTAATAATACAGGTACCCATGACTGTGTGTTTGAATCGTTATATGCTTTTATTCTGAGTCATATTTCATTGTATTTATACTGTAATGCTTGGATGTTTCTCATTTGTAAATCGCTTCCGCACTCTGTATGATTTACTTAGATAGTGACTGATTATTTGATTCTATGTTACTTCTTTCCTTATTAGGTGGATTGTGGATTTCATCCTAATCCAATGATAAGTGAAGGGTTAGCCAGAGTGACACACCACCCCTTAGCTTAATCCTATGGATTAAGGGGTAGGGCGCCACAGTTAATCATGGCTAATCAACCCTAATCATCATTAGAAAGTGATTAGTAAAATTATTGGTTAAATTAGAATTTATTTGATATTTAGATTTTTCTTATTTTTATAATCATTTTAATGTATAATTTGAGTACATTTTGATTTATGTTCTTCAAATTAATTCAAATATATATTATGTATTAATTTTTCTATGATTCTTAAAAAAAAATTGATTAATTTAAATTAGAATATTCTGCGGAATACTCCCGAATACGTGGGTTAACGGGTCAAGAATATTCCCTGAATACTCCCTTTTCATAATCGTGCGAGCCATACGCTTATCAGGTTACACAATAAATTGCTACTGTGACTTTTCGTTTCGAGGCTCAACACGCGACATTTGAACTTTCATGGTGAATTACGGTGAACTCCGGCCTCCTGCGGCAACACGGTGTAATGTTCATTTCATGGTGCATTCAACGATACCAAAGCCCTATGAATGACTGCCAAGATTGGAAACTCAAATTTCCTTCGACAATCTATTGTTCATCTTCTTCATATCGATGGTTAATTATGCTAGTTTAGGTCCTAATTTATATTCAAAATTACAATTAAGCTAAGGTAATATGTGTATGAAACAAAAATTAAGCAAAATAACTAAGGAATGGATGACGATTTTGCCATAAAATTTACGTATCGTTGTACTTTCTTCTTCCAAATTTTAGTGTTCAATCTTATGTTCACTTGGATATACCCCTCATTCATATCCCCTTTTCAGGACGTGTCGAATGAATTGGTTGCTTGAATCAAGAATCCTAACCCAGATTATCTACTACTAGTTACTGTTGAGGCGGTGGTGTATCCATGGTGAAATTGATGAGTTTTGGAACTAATTTTATTTCAAAAATGGAATTAAGCATGTGGAATTGACTTTTGAAAGTTAAATTATATGAAAATAGATCAAGATTAGGCGGTACCTTTGCCGGAATACGTGTCAGATTGGGGTTTTTGCCAAGAATTCGAGTGGAATTTTGTTTTGCTCGTGAGCTCAAATTGCCTTAATTGGCTAAGGAATGAACACCGGATCTTTTCCTTATTGAATCTACGGGATTAGCCATGCGGCGATGATGTAGCATTAACAGAGCAAAAATGATTCGCACATGAACACCAAGGATAGAGCATAGTTACCGTGTCTGATCTTGGCCATCGGATATGATCTTAGATCCGACAGATCATATAAGATCCACGATCGAGCAATTTCTCGCCATATGATTTAAGGAAAAAAAGACGGAATGACTGCAATCCCTTTGAACCCTTGTCCGTTATTCGGTCAGTGCAATAATTTATGCCATTTTAATTTTTGTTTTTATTTAAGCATCTGATTAATTTTATTTAATTAATTCATATGATTTGATTTAAATGTAAATTACAAATATATTTTGTTATTACTTTGACTATTCGAGCTTCAAATATTATGAAATTTTCACTTCTAACATAATTTAATATGAGAAATATAAATATACAATTTATTTTAAGGTTTATGATTAAAATATTTTTCTTGATTATTTTGGTCTTTAAATGATATTACATAATCCAAATATTCATTTTTTTTTATTTTACTCATAAATTTTTAGGGTACGGTCCAAATGATGATTAGTGTTTAATGATGATTAGTGTCTAATGATGATTAGTTATGCCCAATTATGCTTAATTAAGCTTAAGAAAATATTGAATTGTTACATAATACCCCACTTAAAAATAATGTCATCATCGATATCAACTTTTATATCTCAAAAGTATGCAAATCGGTTTGAATGTATTGATTGAAATGTTTGTTAAAACTAGACTTATGAACAACAAAATACTAAATAGATGAAAAGAGTTACGTAACTCCATATACTTACCAAAAATTTGGGGATTCATAAACTAACTATCTCAATTAGTCCTTAGAGCGAGTATTATAATGAAAACTAATAATCGGATGAATAAGATCATTACAAGAATGTAAAATATAAACACCAAATAAAGGAGCTCATTCAGATTATTCTCAATCTTCTTGAAGTAGGTGTCATCCTTCTTCTCATTCTTGGCATATGGTTTGAAATAAGCCATTGTGAAGTTAAGTCTATAATATTAACAATAATGGAATGGTTAATGAAGCTAGATAGTTTCCAAATAGAATCATTAGGAGAAAATGTTTGTTGATAGAAGGTTACATTTAGGAGGGATTTTATAAAGAAACTTAAGGAGTGCAAGTTTCCAAATATATTCAAGCAATTACTATCAAATTTGAATTTAAGACAATCCAGTTAATAGTAAGAATTTGATAATATATCTTTCTCATAATTACATAACTATCACACTCTTAGATTAATTGTAGAAAGATATAAGTTGACTTAGATGTAGTATTGAAATGTTTGTTTTGTAAATTAGTTTAATAGTATGATTTAATGCTAATGTTTTATATAACCCATTTATCATTGAGTTATCAAATTCCACTAAATTTTATGTCCAATTAAGATTTGTATTTTAATAGACTAAGTTGTTGTTACTCATTGATCTGCACACAACTATGCCATGGATGTGGAGGTGACTCTTTCAATACATATATTTATATCTAAATATATTGAAGTTGAAATCATTAACTCTCTGACACTATTAATGAATTATTAATAATATCATTACTAGAATTTATGATTAGATATAAAAGATTTATGATACAACAAAATTTTGTTGAAGTGAATAGAACTTAATAATAATTTTGACAGTCTACGAATTTAGCTAAAATTGCTTAAGTGATAATTCACCACAGAGTTCTATTCTTAATTAGAAAACTAACCTAGTTATGACTTTACATAATTATATATAACAATGCTGCCAAGGCATTTAACTAAATTGAAATTAGAATTTAATTTAAATTAGATACAACATCTCATGAATAGTATGAGAACTGAATTCCAATAAATTCTTTTTAAACTTATTTAAAAGATAGGCTAGTACATAATTTAATATGCTATAAGGAATTTAAGGAGGTACCTTTTTTATTCAAGATTATTGATTCTAATTACTTATATTATTCTTATTGTTACATCTTGTACATAAGAATAACAGTTACTAAACACTTATAAGTTGGCAATTTATCAACAACCTTATTGATTTGCAACTACTTACAACCCTTTGTATCCAAATTACTTTACAATAAGGTGATAATTTCTCACAAATTGGGTCTCTTGCAATGAATATATGAATGATTCATTTTGGTGCAGAAAGGTAGTACAAATTCTTATGTTAGCTTGCGAGGTTTTGGGATTATCTTACTGATCAACTACATATTGTATTTTTATTCAATAATTTCCATTTAACATATAATTTTTAGGGTTAATAGTACTAGACATGAATAAATATGTTACTTTTGATTAATAACATAATGGTATGATCACATTGACCTTTACATAACTTCAATGGGATTTAAATGTTAAATTAGACTATAGGTCAAATGTAACAGCCCGTCATTGTTACTTAGTTTTAGTGTAACGCCATGTCCTGTCGCCGCATGCAAAAGAGTTAATCATTTCAAACAATAGGCGGCGGAACGGTGCGTTACTTCGAAAGGGCAGCTGAACCTCCCTGAATATATGTTGAATCACAAGCTACTACTGATACTTAACCCCAAAGGAAAGAGATTTGAGTATTAATCCTTAAGATAAGTGCAAAATACTCATCTTAAGTATTAGGTAGGGAACTTATGTACATTGGATTATGAGTAGAATTAAGACCCAATATACATGAGTATTAGCATATCACTTATGCTGATCACATCACAATACTAAGTATAAGTAGTAGTAAACACAAAGTGCATAAGCTAAAGCATATATCCAGATCATTCATCACAAAAGTTAAGTAAATCATTCATCTTAGAAAGGATAAGAAAATATATCTAGAATTATTACAAGTAATTTACTTAAAATGAAATAATAGAAAATAATCTATCGGTTGAATTGAAATAAACTAATGCAGGAAAAGTAAATGCTAATTCATAATCTACTAATGCTCCACCAACAACTTTTGAATCTTGTGTGAAGCCTCCTGAACATGCTCCACAAACTGCTCTGGATCTAGCAAATTGCCAGATTCTAAAAGTATCACATGTTAGATAACGAGTCTAACACATCAAAATATATTCTAAATAGTTATAGTTATCTAATATTTAATATTTAAATAATCAAATAAAATTGTAGAAAGTATTGAAATAGTTGAAAATTTTAAAACAGTACAAATTTGAAAATAAAGTAAGACTAAGACTGAAAACTGAGTACTGAAAATAGAGAAAATATTAAGGAAACTTAAACTGAGTAAATAATAACTTAAAAATTATGTTGTATGCCACTGAATTTATACATATACATCTAAATATGCCACAGAACAATATACCATAAATATGCTGACTCAGTGTCAAATGACACCCCACAGATCCTAAGTTAGCGAACGCTCCACTAATAGAGTCCTTAAGTGAGCACATAGCTCTGCTAATATCCTAGGTGAGCACATCTCTTTGCTAATGCTGATATGCATTGCATTTATGATATGCTAAGGCTTTAATAACTATATGTTTTAAAATCATCAAAATCCAGAAATTGATTAAAACCAAATAATAAATCCATTTATCTCCATTGTGCAGAATCCATCTAAATGAATTCTGACTCCAGATTTAATTCTACTAAATATTAAGATTATTTAATTCTCTATATTTTCTAGATCACCATATAAAGAGAGTGCATATACATAACTAGTATATTTCTAATAAGGGTGGCTTTAAAATTTAGTTTATTTAACTGCACTTATTGATAAACATAAAGATAAAAGGCAGAATCCTTTTACAATTTATTCTCTCAAATTAAGTTGTTAAATACCCCAATTATAAAAATAACTTATGGTATCCTAAGAAAGGTAACTTGAAACACTTAGTTTGTTTAATGCAATTATCGATACGCATAAAGATACAAGACATAATCCTGTTACAATTTATTCTCTTAAACTAAATTGCTTAATCCCCTACTTATAACACACTTAAACTTAGGATATTTATCTTGAACTGAGCTGTACTTATCTAATTATCTATGATAAGACCGAGACTCTACACTTTTATTGAGTGTAAATCTAGTAATTCTATCTTCTACTGAAATAAATCTATTCAATGGATATACCCTATCATCTACATCTGATAATTCTATTAATTCTCATTATAATAATTCTATTTATAAATCAAGGAATACAAACTAATGAATCCACACTCTATTATGGTGAGTCATACACAAATGTTCCATGGGTGTGACATGAAAATCACTCAACTTAGGATACTACCACAATGAATGATCTCATTCTATAATCTTTAAGTTATTCTATCATAAGGATCTAAGAACAGAATCTAAAGATAGTAAGGGTTTATCTAAGCTTATACCTCAAAATCAAACAATAAGCTCTTCCTACATCAATAATTTATCTATTAAAAAGGTTTTGACAATTTAATTAATCAAAACATTATCAATATGTTCTAAGAATCTAAGTATCGAAAGGTATAATTACTCAAGCTATAATCTAAGTTATAAATATTTACTTAAACTTATAATCCTTAAAGTATTCACTTGGATTATGTAAATCAAATGAGTAAATGCATATGATTATAGCCTAAACTACAGTTATGGGATTTAATCATATTAATTATTGTGATTTGATTGTTTTATAAATCATTCTTATGTTATAAATCAATTTATGCTAATGATCTTTTTTATAAGAAAATCAAAAAATTTAAAGGTTAAATTTAGATGATTAATCATATGAGTTTGTTATAAATCTTAATACTTTTAATTTACTAGTTTAATATCAATGGAAACTCAATTAGGGTCCAAATCAAGTATTTTGTTCAAATTAATTATGTGTGAGACTTAATCTAGTCAAGTTAAGGTTCAATCCTAAACTTAACCAAATTTTGTTTGCATGGATATTGATCAATATAATAATCAATAAGCTTATTATCCATTATTGATGTCCAAATCAATGTTAAATCAATTATTAATTTAATTAAGCATTCCTTTAAGATCTTTAAGGTTTAAATGTTGATTAATGATAATTGAAGTATTTAAGTGCCCAAAATCAAAAATAAAGTTTTCTAACATGCATACTATTATTAATGAAGCATATAAAAATTGCATTAATCAAAACAAAAAATAATTAAGGCTAATCAAACCCTAATTAAATCCCAAAATAGATTAGCACTTAATAACAGTTTTATTAATCAAATTTTCATGCAACTTGGTCATTATGTTTTACTTATTCATAAAAGTAGTCAAAGACATTAATTTTGCCATTTAGAAGAATACAAACCTTAATATTCACTAATCAAGCTTTTCAAAGATTGGTGCATAATTTACAAAATATAAATCAAAAAATTAATCTGTCTAGCACATACATTTTACAAGGTATAAGGAGCCTAATGAAACCTAAATCATACAATTTTGCTAAGTATACATGCTAATCTTCCCTAATTAAGTTTAGAAGTAATTATACATGATTAGAAAATCCAATCACAGAAACCTAAATATTTTTATATATTCTTATTTCTCATGATTTTTTGAACAAAATGGTATATAATTTTATAGGGTTTGGATAAGTAAATAAAAAGTTATACAATTAATTTAATCTATATTTTTCTAACTATATTTCTAACATTCAATTTAATTTTCTTAAGAAAAATAATTCCTAAATGTATGTATGTATGTATATATATATATATATATATATATATATATATATATATATATATATATATATATATATATTTATATATATATATATATATAAACAGGTTTCAGTCCGTTAAAAAAACATGTGAGTCGGCTCGGCCCGTGACCCTCTACTGTCAAACTGTGTGGGTCACAGGTTGGCCCGACCTGCACAGTTCATCTTCTTCCCTATCTCCTCCCCGATGCCTGGCAGTTAAAGTTTAGCCCTAATTGTAAAATTAGGGAGCTCTAGAGCATGTCAGGGCCTTAAATCAATCTCAACACCATCCTTGAGTTGAGGTGAAGCAATTATTCATGAAAGCCCTAAGTCATACAGGCTAGATGATTGGAGGGTTACTCCCCCTAATCAGTAGCCGGGAAGGATCCTAGGGTTTACTGTGGGGAGTCAATACACCCCACAGGAGCCATATCATGTTGAGAGCTTAGTGGTTACACCAACAGAGTGACTAGGCGCATTTATTCCTTCTACTAGTAATGCTTGAGAGTGGCTGAATCCCTAAGTCCTTACTTTGACTAGATCATAGAGAAAGTGTCAGTCTGATCGGTCGAATCGATTGATCTGGGTTGACCATTCTCAAATAATTATTATAATGCATTCATGTGCATTAAAAAATGGATTGTGAATCAAATGTAGTAGAGTGTTGAGTCTACCTGACTCAACACAGTAGATGGGTACCTGATTTAAGAGCTTGGATCGACTGGCGGTAGATGATATGGACTGAACCAAAAGATAGGATGATTGCTGCTAGCATCCTTACGATCCAAGGACTTGATATGGAGCTTGAACCCCAAGATTAACCCACTGTGACACTGGGAGGATGCCTAAATGTTTTTTTGGGTGCTCCAATTGGATGCAGAAGGGATAATAGAGAGACTAGGAAGGGAATTGGGCTACACAGTGAGCAAAGGGTTCACTTGTAGTAACCCTAGTTGTTATCCTAGCTAAATCTAAATTAATTAAGCCAAACCAAGCTTTGATTTTGATTCTATTAGACTCAATGAGTCATTTAAACCTAACCCTAGAAGTTTGGAATCAATTGGAGCTAAATTGGGAATTTTGGTATTTTTGCCTAATTTTGAGCCTTAGAAAATGCCTAAATTAAATTGATCTTCAAATCAAAATCTAATTTCATTTTTGAATTCCTCATACCCTAATTAGCTAAGTGTGAATTTTTGGGAATTTTTGGAGCTCATATAAGCCTAAATTGGATTTAGAATTAATTATAGTTAATTATAAATTAATCAATTGATTTTATTATATTTAAATTAAATTATTAATTAAAATAAGCTGCGAGATTTGCTGTTGGGACCACGGCAAAACCGCTGCGGGGTCCCGACAGCTGGGCACCATACCCACCGTATGGATGTTCGAGCACGCATCCTAATGCTCGTAATCTAACGGCTCACATAACACGCGCCGTGATCTAATCTTATCCGTCCGATCGGCATCTAACATCCAATGCACGAGATCTTCTTCACGGTTCTGTTAATCGGGAGCCGCATCCGTTTGTCGATCCTCAACGGTCTCGCGATCAGACGATGGAGACGAACCCCGCCACTATGGATCATTGTCTCCGCTCGATCACAGACCCGACAAAGGAAATCCACTCGTACAAGCCATGTCAACCTTGTCTGCCACTCCCTCTACCAAGTCTTCCCGGCCATTGAGATCTTCCCAGTTCTGGTAGGACAAAGCTCATCGGGTCTCAAGGCCCTGTTAGCCCCAATTATGGAGGCTCATGGCTATGTTCCTGCCCGAGCCTGAACCATGGCTTCTAGCCATGGTGTTCACCCTAGACCTCCTCCTTGCCTATAAAAACCCTCAGCACATCTCGGTGATCCCCTTTGCTCACTGAGATCTACTGATTCTCCCAGCTAAATGCATTTGGAGCTCTCGGCAAATCCTAGCTAATCCAGGGTTGCGAAGTGCTCATACAGGGCCCGTCTGGTGTTCAGACCCCCTGTAAACCTGTGATGCTGACTTAGTGAGCTCAGAAGCGCTCCAATCCCTCTCTATCACAGCCATTCTCCATCCTCAGGTATAGCCTTCGACCCTATCTCCTCTGTCAAGCTGGTTTCAGCTCAGCTTGCTTCCTATCTAACCCTAGATGCTGTGTTAGGTCCTCACCTTGGTTCCTTAGTAAGCGCCTAGCCCTCTGGCAAGGCCTGGCAGTGGACTAGATGGCGAAATTTCCATCTGAGTGTGCACTGCTAGTCAGCCCGATTTCACCAAATGTTGTGTTCCCTACAAGCGATTAGCCATCCAATGAATGCTGAAATCTCTCAGCAATAATTTTAAACTAGTATCGAGGGTTGGCTTCAATCAGGTTGATCGATTCAACTGGAATCGATCGACCCAGACACAGCTCCCACCAGCAAAATACCATGAGTAACACTTCAATGATCCACCCATCCCTAAGACTCGCTGAGTGGATCAATCGAATCCCCTTCGGTCCTTAATCATGTAGGAATAGAGCCGGACTCATATGGTTAGCTCTGTGAGGATAATTTGATCCTCACGGATGCGCCATAATCGACGCCTAGGTTAAGTAGCACCACAACGATCAGGAGCATCCCTGATGGGGGTTCTTAGTCCAATCGATGCGTCTCAACTCCAGAAATGTGTAGGGATCAAGTTGAGCCGCCGTCATCATCGGGATGCCGAGAATTTCAGTGCAGAAGTTCCATTAGGGCGGAGCCCGTCGAGAGGTAGGAGACGAAGTCACGGGTTGGGCCGACCCGTGACCCGCGCCTTTTGTAATTGGGCCGACAGAAATAATAAAAGAATTTCTGAATTAATTTCCTTAAGGATTAAGGAAATTAATTCAGAAAATCAATCCTATGATTCTAATTTAAATAAAAATACAGATTAAATTATTTAAATAACTTTAGTTATACTGATCTAAATGGTATGATCCAATATACCATTTGAATCAGAAAAATGCAAAGAATCTAAATATATAATAAAATCACAGATCCAATGGTTGGATTTTAAATAATTATCTAATCCTTTTCTATTCTTAATTAAATCATATTAAATTTAATAAATACCCAAATATGTTGATTAAGGGAAAGAACCTATGTAGACCAATAAAAGTAATTTAGGAACCCTAATTTTGTTAACCACCTCTTAATTACCCTAATTAGGGATTAGTAAATTAAACCCTACATAAGCCTCTGATTTTGGTAAATATAGTTCCTAATGTTATCTTAAGTGTAGTAGAACTTATGGATAAGGTTGGATCACCCTAGAATGCCCTAAAATTCCTAATCACCTTGATTGGCTAAAATAGGTGATTAGTGTTAATTATGCTAATTAAGCCACCAAAACTTAAGATAAGTGTTTATTCCACTTCATTAATCATTATGGAACTCATCAAAATAGATTTAAATTAATTTGGATAAATAAATCTTAACATCCCAATTTTAGCCTTAAGAGGGGTATTTTGGTCATTTTGACCAAAATGTGTTTAAGCACCCCTTACACCTAGAGAGTTCAGTAAAATACTTCTAATTAATCCATTTAACATCCATCTGAAATCTTAAGTTAATAATGAGGATATTAAGTGAAGAAACCTTAAGTAGCTCTTATTAAGATCTTAAGATCTTAAGAGTACTCAAAACCACATTGTCTTAAGAACTAAACCTAAATATCTTAAAGTACTAGATCCTTAGCTAGTAACTTAATTAAGTTGATTATTGTACTAAAATCTTAAGAGAATTATTCTTGTTAAATCCTAAGTTTAAAACTAGCTTAAGTCTAAAAGTGATCAAACTTAAAATCTTAGATCTAAGATCTTAAACTTTAGATCTTCTAATTGAATGGAACTATCTCCATTTGAAATTTCTTAAGTGATTTATTGTTTAAACCATTTGAAGTCTTCCATGTGGGTATAGGAATGATTCTATCTATAAGATAATGTGATTATTGAAAGATTGAATATAGATCTTAGATTCTTATTCTTACTGATTATTTTATCTTATAACTAGTATAGTAGCCTTTCATTAAGATCGTAGTTTTTGAATCCTTCAGCTTATAGGAGTTCTTATCTTTAATTTGGGTTTTGAAGTGTGAACCTTAGATCCTTACTAAGGATACTACCTTGGATTCAGGATCTGAACTCCAAAGTGGAGTTTGAATCCAAAATCATTAATCTTGATTTACTTAATCAAGATTTGGGTTAAGAGAGAAAAATAATAATAATTAAGTCGTTGATTCATTTACTTTAAATCTTTATAGTCATCATATGATTATGAATTAGAAGTTATTTAGTTCTAATATTAAACTTAAGGTCGTAAATCTGAGATTTTACTCGATAGCTGGATATTGGAGATCCTAAACTTGTATATTCTCAGAATAGTTCGATTGGATAAAGTGACAACAATGGATATCACATGAGTCTAGATTGAGTCTCTTACTTACTTGACTTGATTGCTCTGCACACCTTGAATATTGAGCCTTGTTCCTTGAGTATAGTAGGTAAATTTAGGATATGGAAGATGCATCCTAAGTTAGTATTTGAAAAGCATAGCATTCATTCAATTCTTTAGTGCTTTTAGTTAGTAGAATACATCCTAGCATAATCTGCCTCTTCAGTTCTAGTTTTGTTATAGAATAGATTCAAACCTAGCTCGATGGATGTCTAGGATGGATACATGTCTTATTTTATAAGTTCAACTCAGACCTAGCTCTGCGGATGCCTATGATGGATACATGTTGAACTTTCAGAGGTCCTGTATGACCTATTTCTGTTATGGCAGCACTATGTCTTAGGCTTACTGCTACTTAGTTCAATTGTCAGTGTTTATTTTACTTTGCCACATGCTTCAGTGACCTTTTTTTTAGTGCTTGGCTTGCCTTTTCACATGTCTCAGTGGATTTACATTTGCTCATGCATGTTTTTAGTTTACTTTTGCCACATATCTCAGCGGCCTTTTTCATGTCAATCTACATGCTTGTATATACACTCTCATTAATTAATACTAAGATATTGGCACGTTTAAAATGCTAGAATTATATGTTTATTTTTAGTACTTGTGTTCTTATTGTACTCAGCATATCTCCATGTGATCATAAGCATATTAGGATCAGATTTACTTCAGTAGTTGCAGTTACTTTTGCTTTTAGCCTCACCATGTTTAGTTGATGTTTTTATATATTATTTTATATACCTGTTGATTAGCTATAAATGATTAGTTTATAGTTACCTCGTTCTTGTAAGCTTGTTACACCTTTTTAATGCTTGCATGTTTAAAACTTTTAAATGTGATATCTTAAATATTCAATTCACTTAAATAGCCTAAAATGTACTTAGACAATTATCTAACTGTAATATTTTTCTTTTGTTGGCTGGGGCCCTGGTATTTGTGATACCGACAAATGTCAGATTCACAGTTGTTCGTCGGTAGTGCTGCAGGATCGGAGCTGGTGTAGGAGGAGGATCTCCCTACTGCTGCTTAGATAGATTTTTCATTTCTTATAGTGAGATTGACAGACTTTACTTTCTATTAAATTCAATTTATAATAATTAAATTCTGGATGTATTTACTTTTTTGCATTTGATCTGGGTTACTATATCTTCTACTCATTTATACTATATCATGCATGTGGATGTTATACTATTCTGTTTATTGCCTCCGCTACTTTGATTTGTATTAATGTATATTTTTAGTTCTCCCATAGTAGGGTGACAAGTCCTTGGCTTAAGGCGAGTTGGGTCCTACCTGACTCTATTTGAGTTGGGAATTTGCCATGCCCTAAAGTGGAGCACCGTACTCCCTACGATTATGCTAATATTAGTATTAGCATAGTTGCGAAAAGTATGGGGGCCCATAGTTGGTATTAGAGAACACCATAAGGTGTCAGAATGGGATCTATGATTCCTTTCTACCTAATGGACTGTTCTTCTGAGATGCAAACATCAATATATAACATCCATAATTATTATTATCAGTAACTCTTTGAACAATTGTAGAATAAAATACTCATATCTTGAAAATCTTATTATCTATAGTTTAACAAAACTTAGTAACTTCTCCTTTTAGAGTCAAATGAATTCCGGAGAGTTTGGCGTGGACTATTATCTGCACACCTTCAAGTTGGATTGGAGCTATAGTTTCAAATGGAGATAAGAGAGTAACTGGCAGATTGAAGGAGTCTCAACAAGAGGAACCTTAGTCTTGGACAAACTTCTACATCAAGCAGTGTACCGAGGGCTTGACTTTCCTATATACACAAAGGAATGGTTGAGCTGAGTGGAGTCAATCTTGATATATATAGAGTGTCCTGAGTCACTCTACATGGACATTGTGATGGATCTGATGCTGGATTATGTAGGAGTCTAGTGGTACGACACTATTGCAAAGCTCGAAAGAAAGCGTAAGAGGAAGCATTATGATGTGACTTTTGTGTAGCCTTTAGGGCTGAGTATATTAAGGATGTCTGAGTATTAGTTAGAGCAATTATCATCTTTTGACTTACATGATCTTAGTAGAGTTATGCTTTTTGGCATTTTCTAAATTTTATGTGATCCCTTATTTCAGTAAGTAATGAAAATTTTTGATATCTATCAACTATCTTCATTTAAGAAAATTCTAAAAATACGATTTGCATTGTTTAATTAGAATGAATCCTAGATCACCACCTGCTATCACTCCTACCAAGAATACTGTTGCATCTAGTAGTTCAACCGATGAAGTGGCTCATTTGCGGGCAATGGTAGCAACCTTGCTGGAAAACCAAGCCCAACAAGCGATCGTTATGCAGAAGATGCTGAGTGATCATTCCATTCCAGCCGCTGTTGTTGTTCCTGTTGTCCCTATTCAGTAACATGCATTCCCTTCTCATCACTTGATGGATAATCTTCTCCATAATTTCTTAAGATTGAGGCCTTCCACCTTCGGTGGAAACCTATCGCCAATGGACACAGCCGATTGGCTTTAAGCAGTAGAAAAGGATCTTATTAGTCTAAAGATCCCAAATTCTATGGCCATCTATCTCACTACACATATGTTTCATGTGGAAGTAGAGTATTGGTGGGAGGAGGTTAGGAATACCAAGTTCATCGAATATGAATTGGAGGACATCCCTTGGGATGAGTTCGTTGAAGCATTCAAGACTGAATTCATTCCTCCGTCTGCTCAAAACATCATCGTGGACACAATTATAAGATTGACTCAAGGGAGTTGTTCTGTTGTTGACTATGAAAGGGAATTTCATAGGTTGATTCGCTTTGCTCTAGAAGTTACTCATTTTGAACTGGCTAAGTGCCACCGCTTTCTCTGTGGACTCCGAGATTCGCTGAAGGATTAGATCGTTCCACTCTGCCTATCTAGTTTCTTTGAGCTAGCAGAGACAGCAAAGGTGATTGAGCATCACCAATCAAAAAAGTATCTCAAACAGAAGGCACAACCAACTTCCAGCCAGCATGAAACCTTCAAGAGGCACATGCTTAATTCTATGAAAGTCTATCAACTGGAAGCTGCACCAACTACTAAACCTATTCAAGGCTGTAATAGGCCTCATCCATATGGCAAGTGTTATCACTTTGGCGATAAATACTACAATTGTGGATGTACAGGCCACAGGTTCTACTACTGTGCTCATACAAAAATAGTGGATGGAATTCCAATGAAACCATATCAGAATAACTAGGTGTTCAGAGTTACTCCACTAAACCAGAGAGAGCCAGATTTGGCCATTATGCCAGCTCCCGCACCTGAAGCTACTCCAACGCAGCCATCTGCTTCTAATTCCCAAAATAACTCCAAAAGTCATACAAACAACCGCCCTGCCGGTCCTGCGCGAGTCTATGCTTTAACACCTCTCAAAGCTGCGGAGGACAACAATGTGGTTGCAGGTGCACATGTAACAACCCAAGGTTGTTACCCAGCTTAATATTAGCCTAATCGTATCGTAATTATCATTCCATTAAGCTCATCTAGCCATTAGAGCCAAACCCTGAAGGTTTGGAGCAATTCGGAGCTCAATCGATTATTTTGGAATATTTTAATATTTAATTAATTAGAAAATTGAGGTATTTATTTTGACATCGAAATCGAAATCCAACTTCATCGTTGCGATCGTCACCCCCAAATTAGCTATGGGTGATATTTTGGATGCGTTTGGAAGTTGTCGAATTTTCGTCAATATTTTAATATATTTAAACACCCCGATAATTGGCATAATTAAATAATCATCGAAATCAAAATCTGACTTTGCTATTGAATTCCTCACCCCCAAATTAGCTAGGGGTGAATTTTTGGGTTTTTTTAGAGCACGTTTCTAAAATCTGAATTTTTAAATAATCAAAGAAAATAAATAAGTGATCATCTAGTCCTAATCTTGCAATTTCTCTTATTTCGCTATTGCTTCCTGTCAGCCCCCTCCTTATTTCCGGCGCCCCCATGCCCCCTTGGGCTGAGGTATGATGACCCCCTCCTTAGGGTCATGATGGCCTAGTCCCTCCTCACATCTACTCTCCTCCCTTAAAAGAAAAGCATAGCCCTTCCTCCTCCCTTTGCTATCAAGTAAGCTCTATAGCTCTCTCCCTTCCCCTCCATCACTGCACCTTGAAGGAGAAGGCTCATCCCCAAGGTCTTGAAGGAAACAAAGGCCCTCCTCTTCTTACAAGGACTAAGGTACCCCTTTTACCCATCTCTTTTGTCTTCTTCATATAGCTATAATGCTTGAATGTATTCTTAGAAGCCCATAAGCATGTATGGAAGCCATTAAGGCTCTTAAAAATATCATAGAAAAACTGCTCTATTTTTCTTATATTCTGCATACCCAAGTAATCGTCAGCATATTTCGTATAACTAGGATATTTCGTTTGTGCTGATTTTGGTGTCGATGGAAATATATTGAAAAGACCTTTCCATTGATATATAGCACCGCTCATGGAACGCTCTAGATTGAGAGTAATTGAGCTCGAATGTAGGCCTTGCAAGTTTCATCCTAGCGAAATCAACATCTGGCGCTGCAGTGCCCAAAGTTGCAAAATAGGTCGTGGCGTGCTGCAGCGGTATTCGGCTGAAACCATATAAAATCAATTATTAAATAGTAAAAATCGCAAGCTGGACCACTACAGCGCGCTGCAGCGGGCTGCAGCGGAATTTTGAGCAAAACTTTAGGAAATGTAAAAAAATAAATTAATTAAACAATAATTTTGCAAATTGAACCACTACAGCGCGCTATGGCGCGCTGCAGCAGGCCATAGCGCTGCTGCACACTATCGCACGAAAAGCGCTGCCGTGCGAAAAATGCTACCGCGCGCTGCCGCGCGAAAAGCGCTACAGCGCGCTACAACATCTAAACTTGCAAAATGCCCAAAATTCTTCTAATACTGCCCAATTTTGGCTGAAAAGGCCGAAACTTCACTGTTTTTGCATTTTAAGGTCCTTAGGACCCTAGTGGGGCTGAATTATATCAAATGTGAACCTATTTTAGTTAAAATTGAACATTGCATAAAATTATATATGAGAATATTAAGTTTGAAACATTGTCATTTTTAATAAGTGCTCAAAACCCACTTGGTACCTTAAATGTATAATGTAAATTACTAGATAACTTAGAATCTCAGTGCCAATAATAACCCAAAATAATATTTAGGTTTTGAACCCTATAAAATTAGAAGAAATGACCAAAATATCCTTAACCTTAGTTAGGTCATAACTTAACCATTTGAAGTCTAATTTGGGTCTACTCTCACTTAAAGTACTTTGTGTGCTATAGGGAAGCTATAGCCACTGAGTTTGCTGAATTTGGACACCAAATAGAAGAGTTAGCTTTTTGGCCCCTCTTAACTTAGAAAATTACTTATTTACCCTTAGAAATTCAAATGACTATAACTAACTCATTGGACCTCAGAATTTAGTGTTCTTAGACTCTATGAAATCTTGAACAGCAACCAACAGTAAATTACATAAAAAATTATATTTCATTAAGTGCAATTTACTAAAATACCCCTTAGGTCAAAAACCTTACTTTGTACCTATAGGACCCGTTTCTCATCCAAATTAAGCATACTAACTGTCTATCTTCAAGTTAGATAGTAATGAACCATTTGATACTAAAAAACTTCAATTTGGACCCTTAATTAAAAAGTTGACTTTTGGGGCCCTTAAGTAGGGGCAAAATAGTCATTTTGCTCAAAATTTAGGTTAAGTGCCCTAAACTTCTAATATGTATTTTAAATCACTGAAACCAATATTAAAATTGTATTAGAATTATTTAATTAAGAAAAAAATCAGCCATTAGGTCAACTTAGTAAAATTCCCCAAAATTCTCTAAGTCTTTTTCTTATGTTCTTTCACCTCATATTAGGACTACTCCTAAGACTAGGACTAGCTCATATGTTAGATTTTATTCATTAGATAAGTGGGTTATTCAATGAATTAATCCTTGGTTTTATTAGTTTCTAGAAATTTTACAACTTATTTTGTTTACTTTGTCTTTTAACCTTAGATTTAGGATAAGGAGATTCATCCTATTATATTTAATTTGCTTAATAGGGTCTATCTTAATTAATAGATTACATTTAGATTGAAACCTAGATCTTATGTCTTAACCTTTTTGGATTATGTGATTAAGCCTAATATCGTGGTGTTTAATCCATAATCTATAGTTTAGTAAATCTTGATAAGATCTTAGATAGAATGTCTAAATTCATCAAATTAGGATGTTGTGATTTATTAATTAAACTTATAGCAGTACTTGATTAAATTAGATTAGAACCTAATCAGTTCTAATCCCTTAAACATATACGATCATGCTTCTAAGTTACACTCGATAGTAGGAATTGGAGATCCTGAACTTGTGTAACTTAGAATAGTTAGAATGGTTAAATTAGATAACAATAGTGTCACCATATATAGAAGAGTCCCTTGCTTACTTGATTAATTTTTGTTGCTACGCATTCCTTGTATTTTGTGCTTAAATTCCTTATTCATATCATATAAGAGAACTTTGTGCATAAAATGAAAACTTAGAATAATTAGGATAACAGTTGCCTTTGGGTTCAGTATATTTAGTAGATTCGGGTGCATATTTATCCTAATGGATAGGGGTAAGGAGTAATAAGGATGCTTAACATTACTCATTGAGCAGTATGTGTTAAGCTTGGAACCCATATAGTCTTGCAGACATGCTTGACTCCTCAGCTATTTCTGGATGTGTCCATAGAAACAAAGTAAAATAACTAAAAGATTCAGCATTTATATTTACTGCCTCCTCAGTTTTGTTGCTGGATTCTGTCTGCCCTAACCTAGAAAAGCTATGGGAGTTTCTGTTTACCCAAGCCCAGAAAGGCTTTGGGGATTTCACTAGCCCGATGGCTAACTTTCTGATATGACAGTCTTTACATACCTATTTCAGTTTTTAGCTTACTGTGTACTATATTTTGATGCATATTTGAGTCAGCTATGTTTCTTTACTTACCTGCACACTTGTACATACTTATAGGATGCTAGACTTTGCTGCTTACTATATGTACCATGTTTAAATTTTTGTCATTTAATTTGCATATGTCATATGATCAACAGTATGTTTAGGGTTAGACTTTACTTTCAGTACTTTTATTTACTATAGTATACATGTATATGCCCACTCCTTGCTTAGTTGTTGAGGTGTGCTTTTACCTCATTTATTATTTAGTTATAAATATTATATTTATAACTATCCTTATTTCTTATTACACTTACTGCTCCTACTGATTAGTTACTTTTTGTTGTGTTTAAGTATAAAAATGGTGACATTAATAACACATGTAAAATATTCAGCCTAAAATATACTTTGACAATTGTCTAATAAGATTTTTATTTTACTGGCTAGAGCCCTGGCATTATGAAGCCAATAATATCATATTCAGATAGGTTTGAGGAGCTAGGTGCTAAAGCAGAGGTGCCTTGCTTAGAGGAGGAGCTTCAGCCAAGAGAGCTGGATATTGCTTAGTTCTTTTTAGCCACTTGTGAGGATGAGTGATTTATCTTTCAGTCTTTTAAATTATTTAAATGTTGTAATAATACAGGTACTGTGATTGTGATTTAATTTATGCACTTTATTATTTTCTGAGCTATCTTATTACTATTTTTTATGTGATGCATGGTGAATGGATGTACTATTTACTTCATTTAGCTTCCGCACTCTGCTTGTATGTCAAATTTAGTGACTGATCCTCTTAAAAGTTTTGTGCACGTCCTCCCCTTATTAGTGAATTATGGATCTTACCTAATCCAATGATAAGAGAAGGATTTGCATAAGTGACCTCCACTCCTTAGCCTAATGATTGTGGGCTTAGGGAGCGGGGCGCAATAGCACATTTCTGAACTTCCCCTTTGTTAATAGCATTCATGAACTTTAATTATGGCAAATTGTTAATGTAATTCGTATGAATAATTAAGGCACGCTTTACTTTAATGCCCAGCTCTGCAATGTGTTGTTTGACACCGGTGCTAGTCATTCATTTATTTTTGAATGATTTGCTAACATCCTTAAACCACAACTGTGCAACTTAGCAAAATCCTTAAGCATTGGACTTCCATCTAGAGCCCAACTAAGTGCTAATAAGTTTTGTAACATCAAAATTCCATTAAATAGTCAGGAGTTTAACTCTGAATTGATCATCCTGCCATTAGCAAACTTTGATATCATCCTTGGAATGAATTGGCTCGGTGACCATAATACCGTGATAAATTGTTTGAAAAAGAAAGTCAATCTTCATTCCCAGGACAAGTTTGAGACTTTTACAGGAAAATCTAGCACATAGTTATCGTTAATAAATACTATCGAAGCTGAGAAATTGATCAGTAAGGGTTGTGATGCTTAACTAGTTACTATGCTAGTGAAGCGAAGGAAAGTATCTCTCTCTCTGATTGTAAAGTAGTTAAGGAATTTGCTGACGTATTCCTATAAGACCTGCCTAGTGTACCTCCTTCTAGAGAAGTCAAGTTATCTATTGAATTAGTTTTGGGTACCCATCCTATATCTAAAGCACCATACAGAATGGCACCTAAGGAATTGCAAGAACTTAATGAACAGCTGCAGGTGCTCTTAAATAAAGGATTCATTAGGCCAAGTATGTCTCCTTGGGGAGCACTTGCTCTGTTTGTAAAGAAGATGGATGGATCTATGCGAATGTGCATAGATTATCGTGAACTAAATAAAGTCACCATAAGGAATAAATGCCCATTACCTAGAATTTATGATTTATTTGACCAGTTATCTGGAGCTGTTATTTTCTCTAAGATTGACTTAAGGTCAGGATATCATCAATTGCGAGTAAGATAAGCTGATGTAGGGAAGACCGCTTTCAGTACTCGTTATGGTCATTTTGAATTCCTAGTGATGTCTTTTGGACTCACTAATGCGCCATCAATCTTCATAGATTTGATGCAACAAGTTCTCAAACCATACTTAGACAAATTCATAATTGTCTTTATCGACGATATCCTCATTTACTCTTGTACCTTAACAGATCATGAAGAGCACTTGAGATTAGTATTGGAAACTCTGCGTGAACATCAGTTGTATGCCAAGTTCTCCAAGTGTGAATTCTGGCTTAAATCCATTGAATTTTTGGGACATGTAGTCGATGCCCACGGTATTCGTGTAGATCAGAGTAAAGTGAACGCTATTCATGTGGCGCCCCTCCCCTTAATCCTTAGGATTAAGCTAAGGGGTCGTGTGTCACTCTAGCTAACCCTTCACTTATCATTGGATTAGGATGAAATCCATAATCCACCTAATAAGAGAAGGAGTAAGTATAGAATCAAACATTCAGTCACTTAATAAGAATTCATACAGAGTGTGGAAGTAATTTATAATAAGAAACATCCAAGCATCACAGTATAAATATATAAAATATGACTCAGAATAAAAAGGCGTAGTAATCCAAACACATAGGCAAGGGTACCTGAGTTATTACAATATTTAAAGTTTAAACAAATAGAAGAGAAAACACGCTCATCCTCACAGGTAAAATAAACGGCTAAATATCCTCAAGTCCAAGCTGCTGATCCTCCTCCAAGAAAGGCTCCTCCTCAGGTACTGCAACCTCAACCTGCACTAAACCTGATATTGTCAGTTTCAAAATGTAGGACCCCAGCCAAAAAAAAGAAAAATTTTGTGTTAGATAATTGTATAAGTATATTTTAAGCTGATAAGTTGTATATGTGTTTTGTAATATCACCATTTACATTCTCTAAGTAATAACTATGTAAGGGAGCAACTAGCAATACAATAAGGAAGGAAAAAGCTATAAATAATCATTTATAACTTAAACAAAAGAGAGGCTAATACATGCCTCAAATGTAAGCTAAACAAGGTAAGGCATATAAATATAAATAACTAAACAAGTACTAGAAGAAATACTACATTCTAAACATGCTGCTGATCAAGAGATACATGCAAATTAAAATAACATAACTCAACAGTGATACATATAATAGCAGTAAAATTCTAACATCCTAAAATATGTATATAAGTAGAACAAAGAAATAGATGACTGAATAAAAATGCTAAAAAGTAAATAAAACATCACGATTGCATATATATAAATGTCCGTATATTAACTGCTATACAAAAAATAGCTAATCTAGCCCACCGAATATTGAACGATCTTAGCACCAGCACGGCTAAGGCACCAATGGTGTACCCCTAGTGTCATATGAGATTAGGCAATAAGCACACAACAAAGTAACAAGAGATATAAATAAGGTCTTCCCCTAGTGTCAACAAGGAGACTAGGCAATCAGAAGACATAACTAAGAGGCAGCTCTAACACATACAATTATTATCTTTAATCAATCACTTTAATATTTTTACATGGAATCTAAGGAGTCTCCATATTTTCCTAACATTTTATTTATACATCAAATGTCTTATATGGCATGCTCAAGGAAATATGACATAAAAATATAAGGAATACGTAGCAACAATCATCAAATAGAAGCAAGGGACTCTACTAAACATTGTGATATCATTTATTTTATACTTAACCATTCTAACCATTCCAAGTTATACAAGTTCAGGATCACCATTTTCCTACTATCAAGTGTAACTTAAAAATTTATTCTTATAAGTTAAAAAGGATTAGAATTGATCAGGTTCTAATCTAGTTCAATTAGATGATGACTATGAGTTAAATCAATATATTATATGTCCTAGTTTTGTGAATTTAGACATTCTATCTAATATCTGATCAAGATCTCCTAAACCTATAGATTATAAATTAAATACCACAAGAATTAAGCTTAATCATATAATCCTAAAAAGGATAAGACCTAAGTTCTTGGTTTCATTCTAAAAGTGATCTAATAATTAAGGCAAATCCTATTAAGTAATCAAACTTAATAGGATGATTCTCCTATCCTAAAACTAAAGTTAAGAGATAAAATAATCAAAATGAGTTGTAAAATAAAAAAAATGTCTAGAAACTAATAAAACCAAGGTTTTACCCATTGGGTAACCCATTTACCCAATGAATGAACTCTAACCTATGATCTAGTCCTAATCTCAGGAAGAGTCCTTAAGGTGTAGTGTTAAAAGCTTAGGGAAATTCTAGGATATGACCTAATAGTTAATTTTACTCACTTAAATGTCACTAGTATAATTATAACTTTGGTTTAGAGTTTTGAAGAGTTAATTAAAGATTAAGGGTGCTTAATCTAATCTTAGGGCAAAATGACTATTTTGCCCCTACTTTAAGGGTCAAAAAGTCAAATTTTGACTTAAGGGTCCAAACTGAAGTTCATCTTTTCTTTATGATTCCTTACTATCCAACTTGAAGATGGACAGTAAGAACGTCCAATTTGGATGAGAGACGGGTCATACAAGTTCAAACTAAGGTTTTTGACTTAAGGGCATTTCAAAAATTTTCACTATAATGAAACCTAAATTTTTATGTAGTTTATTGTTGGTGGTTATTCAAGGATTCTATAGAGTCCAAGAACACTAATTTCTGAATTCAAATAGCTAAGTTATGGGGGTTTTAATTTCGAGGGTAATTAAGTCCTCTATATTATTAATTTAACTTAATTATTGCCTTGGGCTATACTTAATCAATTATTTATTATGTATATTTATATGTTCCTTTAATCTTTTCAAGTTGTACATTAATTATTATTATTTATCTAATCTTTATTTATGTCTCTAATAAATTATTTTAGTGCTATTCAATACCTAATTAATAATCTTTATACCCTAATAGTTAGATTTATTAATATTCTGGATGTACGCAATTAAATTAATCTCAGTTGGTTGCTTAAAAATTTTTGAATAGTAGATATTTATATATATATATATATATATATATATATAGTTGTATTAACGTTTCGGCTGAGTATATATTAACCTAATATTGCTATTAATTTATTTTAATTTCCTTTTGCATTTCCAATCTGGTTCATTAATTAAGCTTACCTTATATATCTATATTTATTACTAAATCTATGCATATATATATATATATATATATTTAAATATATGTATATCAATACATATTCAATTTACTATTGACTAATATTTTAATTATTTAAAGGTTTATTTTAACTAGTTCTGATCCATTAAGCAGCATTTTCTACTTGCACAATGGCTCTTATATATATATATATATATATACATATATATATATTAGTTAACCCCTTATTAAGAATTATTTAATTATACTTATTGTAAATAAATTCTAAAATCAGTCGAGATATATTCAAACACATATATATGTAATTATATTATACATATAGCTATATATAGCTGTTATTCCTCGTTAACCTAATATTAATTATTGGGCTGAATATCGAGCACATGCATGTCTATATAATTCTTTCAAGTTACTGACTCATTGCTTAATTATACTGGTTATACACTAATTATTAATTACTGCTCTTTATTTAACTAATTAATATTTGGTTAAAATAATTCAACTATTTTAATTTACTGGTTACACCATTAATCAAATTAATTGATTCTACTAACTATCACTAATTATTTATTTTTTATTTAGAAATCAATTAAGAGTTCAAGTGCACATAAAAATATAAAATAAAAGAAAAAAATACAAGGAAAAAAAAAAGATTGAAGTATATATGATTCATATATCTTCAAAGTATTCGGACCATACATAGCAATTGAAAGGTGAATTCTAAATGTCATTTGAATGTATAATCATCTTAATGCATTCATCAAAGAGATCGCAAGGAAATCTGAAATGAAAAAATTAACGGGTGAAGTGAAGTACCTTGACGGCGCTTAGGGAGATCGACTATGGAGGGTGTCGCTCGGCACCACATGCGCTGAAGGGGGGAGGAGAAATGGAGGTGAAGAGGCGGCCGGCGCTCGACCGCAAGGAGGAAGAGATGCAGCGGATCCTACTTGCAACCGCACAAGGGAGGGGCTGCACCTCGCGTCTAACGTGCAGAGCTGGAAGAACCGGCGACATAAAGGAGGGAATGAGAGTGACTGCTCTCGGCCTCCCGCCAAGAGCGAAGTTGGAAGGAGCTCGACCGACGCATGGAGGAGCTCTTGGCGATCCTTGGCTGCGCCGAATGGATAAGAGAGGTGGAGAGGTGGATTGGCGAGGCCGCTCAAGAGAGGGGATATCGGCATTCGAGGGTCCTTGCGTGCGGATGGGAGGAGGGGTCGAGTGTAACAGCCCAAACTCTTAAGCACCAATGTATTGTCCGCTTTGGCCAGAAATGCCTCACAGTTTTGCCCTCAGAAGATAACTTCCCAGTAGGTCACCCATCTTAGGAGTGCTCCCACCTGAGCACGCTTAACTTTGGAGTTCTTATCAGGAACTCCATCGTTATCTGAAAAGGTGTCTCGACGTTTAAGAGTTTCACTTATTACTACTTAAGTGGGTCATCGCAATCTCCCCAACTTAAGTAACTGACGTCCTCGTCAATATCCACACACAGATCCAAGAACCATCCATTGGGTAGATAGGACTAGAGGTGACCCCTACAGGCGCAAGAGGTACCCACAACTATATAGCACATTAACCATCATGGGTTCAAGAGGCTGCTCACATGAAGTGGTACCCTGCCTTATATGGCACGTAGCTCCTATTTGACACCCTATGGTTTGCTCTAATACCATTTGTAACAGCCCAAACTCTTAAGCATCAAAGTATTGTCCGCTTTGGCCAGAAAGGCCTCATGGTTTTGCCATCAGAAGATAACTTCCCAGTAGGTCACCCATCTTGGGAGTGCTCCCACCTGAGCATGCTTAACTTTGGAGTTCTTATCAGGATCTCCACCGTTATCTGAAAAGGTGCCTCGATATTTAAGAGTTTCACTTATTACTACTTAAGTGGGTCATCACATCGAGTGATTGGGATTTAGGGCTGGAGTTTGACGGAGAAAATGAGGAGATAGGAATTAATGGAGTTAATAAAGAAGAAGCATATATATATATATATATATATATATATATATATATATATATATATATATATATATGTGTGTGTGTGTGTGTGCTTAGTTTATAAAAGCACATGCAACCATTTGATTTAAATTCAATAGTCCAAATGCTTTTAATTTAATGATAGGCTTGAGAGAGAGTGTGTGACAGCCAAAATAAATGAAAGAAAGAAGTAAAATAAAAAGAATAATATTTATTTGATTAAAATTATGCCATTTTTTCACATTTATCGCTCCGACATTTGGATTCCAAAATTCATGAAACTTGGCCCGAATGAGCGTCTCGATGAGACGAACTCACATCTACAAAAATTATTTAATTTGGACGTGTATTTTATTTTATATTAATTTTTAATTAAAAAAAACTAAAAAATTTGCTAAGATTTCTGGAGCTCAAAAATTTGTGAAACTCAAAGCATAGCATCTTTATATGATGCTTAACTTAAATATACAAAAAAAATTTAAATTCTGATCAATTATTAATTCCGGAAGTTTAAACTTTCCAAATTTATTTAAGACGATTCGGGATTCCGATTGCGCTCAAATTTTGGTAGAAGGATCCCCTCAATATGCTTTACTTGATGATATTTTTATTTAATTTTTTTTTTACTTAAATCAGGATCTAAATTTCAACTTAATTTGATCAAATTCAGGTTAAATTGACACAGTAACTACCCAAGTAACAACCTTGGGTTGTTGCTGTGGCGCCCCACCCCTTAATCCACAAGAATTAAGTTAAGGGATGGTGTGTCACTCTAGCTAACCCTTGATTTATAATTGGATTAGGATGAAATCCACAATCCATCTAATAAGAGAAGGAGTAAGCATAGAATCAAATATGCAGTCACTATCTAAGTAAATATACAGAGTACGGAAGCGATTTTCAATATACATAAGATCCAAGCATCACAACATGAGTATAAGGAAACGTATCTCAGAACATAAGTATAAAATCTAAATACGCAGTCAACAGTACATATATTATTATATCATTTAACATTTAAATAAAAGAAAGTGCAAATACACTCATCCTCAAATATAAAATAAAAGCTATACAGCGGCTTCTTCCACGGGCTTCTCCTCTGTGTATGGCTCCACTCCTAACTCCTGCTCATCTAACTGAAGAGGGTCTGTCATTGTCGGTTTCACAATGTAGGGCCCCAGCCAAAAAAAGAAAATTTGGTTAGACAATTGTCTAAGTACATTTTAAGCTGTTAAGTTTTATGTGTTAAGTAATATCACCATTCTATAACTTCTAAGCAATAATGTGTATAAGGGAATAGCAAGTAATACAACAGAGAAGGAAAGTTATAAATCATCATTTATAACTTAAGCAAAAAGGGAGGCTAAGATATGCCTCACATGCGAGCTAAACAAGGTAAGGCATATAAATATACATAATCAAACAAGTGCAGTTAGAAAAATGCTACATCCTAAACATGCTGGTTGTTACAGTTTCAGACTCCCCATCTCTGATACCAACTGTGGCGCCCCACCCCTTAATCCATAAGAATTAAATTAAGAGATGGTGTGTCACTCTAGCTAACCCTTCACTTATAATTGGATTAGGATGAAATCTACAATCCACCTAATAAGGGAAGGAGTAAGCATAGAATCAAATATGCAGTCACTATCTAAGTAAATATATAGAGTGTGAAAGCGATTTTCAATATACATAACATCCAAGCATCACAACATGAGTAAAAGGAAACGTATCTCAGAACATAAGTATAAAATCTAAATACGCAGTCAACAGTACCTGTATTATTACATCATTTAATAGTTTAAATAAAAAGAAGTGCAAATATACTCATCCTCAAATATAAAATAAAAGCTAAACAGTAGCTTCTTCCACGGGCTCCTCCTCTGGGTATGGCTCCACTCCTAACTCATGCTCATCTAACTGAAGAGGGTCTGCCATTATCGGTTTCACAATGTAGGACCCCAGCCAAAAAAAGAAAATCTGGTTAGACAATTGTCTAAGTACATTTTAAGCTGTTAAGTTTTATACGTGTTAAGTAATATCACTATTTTATAACTTCTAAGCAATAATGTGTATAACGGAGCAGCAAGCAATACAAAAGAGAAAAAAAGCTATAAATCATTATTTATAACTTAAGCAAAAAGGGAGGCTAAGACATGCCTCACATGCGAGCTAAACAAGGTAAGGCATATAAATATACATAATCAAATAAGTGCAGTAAGAAAAATGCTACATCCTAAACATGCTGGTGATTAAAAGAAACATGCCAATTAAAATAAAATAACTCAGCAGTGGTAAGTATAAATAGCGGCAAGATTATAACATCCTAAATATATATAAAAGCAGTACAAGGAAATAGTTGACTGAATAAGAATACTGAAAGGTAACCAAACATCAACTGCATATAAATATACGTGTATAATCTACCATACAGAAAAGAGCTAATCTAGCCCACCAGAAAGGCTGAAGGTTCTTAGCACCAGTACGGCTAGGGCGGATCCTAGCACCAGTACGGCTAAGGCATCAATAGCATAATCGAAGGATCCTAGCACCAGTACGACTAGGGCGGTTCCTAGCACCAGTACGGCTAAGGCACCAACGGTGTACCCCTAGTGTCAACAAGGAGACTAGGCAAACAACACACAATAAAATAGAGGCCTTCCCCTAGTGACATAAGTTGACTAGGCAGTCAGAAGGCAATACTGAGAGGCAGCTCAAACACATCAAATTATTATCTTCTCGTTAATCATTTTAATATTTTTACAAAGAATCTAAGGAGTCTTCATATTATCATAACATTTTATTTATGCATCAAAAATCTTATATGATATGCTCAATAAAATATGGCACGAAAATCAAGGAATGCGTAAGCAACAATCATCAAAGTAAGCAAGTGACTCTACTAAACATAGTGATATCATTTTTTTTCTACTTAACCATTCTAACTATTCCAAGTTACACAAGTTCAGGATCACCATTTTCTTACTATCGAGTGTAACTTAGAAATTTGTCCTTATAAGTTAAAAGGGATTAGAACTGACCAGGTTCTAATCTAATTCAATCAGATAGACGACTACGAGTTAAATTAATAAATCATACGTCCTAATTTTTGTAAATTTAGATGTCTATCTAAGATCTGATCAAGATCTTCTAAACCTATAGACTATGGATTAAACACTACGAGATTTAGGTTTAATCACATAATCTAAAGAGGATAAGACCTAAGTTCTAGGTTTTATTCTATAAGTGATATACTAGTTAAGGCAATCCTATTGAGTAATCAAACTTAATAGGATGAATCTCCTATCTTAAATTTATGATTAAAAGACAAAATAATCAGAACAAGTTATAAAATAAAAGAAAAGTCTAGAAACTAGTAAAACTAAGGTTCCACCCATTGAGTAACCCATTTACCCAATGAATGAATTCTAACTTATGATCTAGTCATAGTCTCAGGAAAGGTCCTTAAGATGTAGTGTTAAGACTTAGAGAGATTTGTGGAATCTGACTTAATAGTTGATTTCATCCACTTAAATGTCACTAATACGATTATAACATTAGTTTTAATGTGTTGGAATGTTAATTAAAGGTTAGGTGTGCCTATTCCAAACTTAGGGCAAAATGACTATTTTACCATTACTTTAATGATCTAAAAGTTAACTTTTGATCTAGGGTTCTAAACTGAGGTTTCTTGGTTCTAAGTGATTCCTTACTGTCTAACTTGAAGATAGATAGTAAGTACACCCGATTTGGACTTCAAATGGTCAAGTTATGACCAAAATGAGGCCAGGGGTAATTTGGTCATTTACCTAAATTTCTAGGGTTCCAATCCTAAATAATATTTTAGTTTATTGATGATATTGAAATTCTAAACTAGTTAGCATCTTGAATTTTTAAATTTGGAGTTGATTTGACTAAGTTATGGCTGTTTGAAGTCTAGGGGCATTTTGGTCATTTTTCACTAAGAATTCTAGGTTTGACTTTTTGTCCTGATGTCCAAATGAGAAAACTAATACTACTACAGTGATGGGGCCGCTCTCCTGAGCATTTTAAGACTCATATTGATTATGTTCTGATAACTGGGTAAAAAGTTATGATGCTCTAAAGATGTTCTAAAATATTACCTCGTTATGCGTACCCTGAAATTAATTTTTACATTACGTTATTTGATTCCTTATATTTTTCTGAGTATTTTGAGACCTATATTGGATATGTTTGGATCATCCTACAAAAAGTTATTAAACTTTTAATATTTACTATTCAAAAAATACATTTTGTATTAATTTACTATTTATTTATTCAAATTAAATTACTGTTCATTTTTAAAGTTATGTATTTTTCTATAATTATTAATCCTTTAATTATTCTGTAATTAATTAATAATTAATCTGTGATTAATTAATATTAATTATTAATTAATTAATAATTAATCCATTTATTTTTAATATTCTAATTATATTCATATTAATTATTAATTAATTAACTGTTTAATATTAATATCAATTGTTTAAGATTTATCTTACTGCTTAATGATTACTTAATTAGTCCTAATTATATTTAATTGAAGGAATCTTAATTAGGTTAAACTATTAATTACAGTTACTAATATACTAATATATTATCATTTAATAATTAAATTATTATTTACTGCTTGTAATTATGATAATCTTAGTTGAATTCTAATTATTTAATTATTAATATAATATTAATTAATCAGTTATCCTAATAATTAATAATTAATTAGTTAACTAATTTAGCTTTACTGTTCATTATCAATTAATTAATACTAATCTAACTGTTAATCTAAAATAATTACTAATTAATCATAATTATCGTTAATTAATTATAATTAAATTAATATTAATATTATTTTATTATTCTCTGCAGCAATTATGGCGACGGGACCCACTGCGACGTGGCAAGCTGTTACTGGCTGCGGCAGAGGGCGCGAGAACCACCACTGCCACGCGGAAGTGCGAGACACACGGCGAGCCGCGGGGTGGGCCCCGCTGCTGCGGTCGAAACGACCGCAGCGGGCCCCACAGCTAATGCGTGGCGGCCCGAATGCGGAAACGAGTAGGTCGGGCTAACCTGCTCTGGCCCGCGAATCCTCGGCTCCCTCTTCGAGCACCCGATGCCAGACGGCTAGGGTGTGGCCTCGCCGACGCCTCCGGCGACGCCGGCCCACATGGCCGCAGAAAGGCCGCGGCTAGGCGTACCTAGCCATACCCGGTCCGGCCCGAAAGGGCATCGGTGGTGCCCGGAAAACCTAGCCCTAAGTGCTTACGTGCGGTGCGTGAGCGAGCCGCCGAACCCGTAGGGATCAAGACTCGATCCGGGTCGATCGGACATGATCGTGCTCGATCAGGTCCGATGGATTAATGATCTGACCTAAAATCTACGGCTAGCAATCATCTGGAGTGACATGCAATGGAAGAAGGAGGAGTTGGAAGGGTACCTGAAATGGACGGCGAATGTGAGGATCGGCTCTCGGACTCGGGCTCGTCGGGCTTCGTGAAGCCAACTCGAGTCCTTGACCTCGAAGTTTAATGGGGGCGACGGCGGAGCTCGCGAGGTGCCGGCTCAATGGTTGGACGGGGCCGGCGGCGTGTTGCCGCGTGGCTCGCGGGGCCGAGGCAGAGTCATCGAGGACGACGCCTCGCAGCCATCGGATCGATCCGATCGGACGGATAGATAGGCGTTGCGGATCAGACGGCGCCGTTTGGGGAAGTGGACGGCGCGGGTACTGTGCGAACGGCGCCGTTAATTTAATTAATTAAATAATAATAATTTTTTTTTTTAAGAAAATTTTTAAATATGTTTTCCTAGCTATTTGAGGGGTGAGGAACGCAATGGCGATGTCAGATTTTCGATCCGATGAGTATTTTGATTCCTCAATTTCCGGGGCATTTTTATTATTAAAATATTCGTCGAAATTTTGACGACTTCCGATCGACACGTAAACTTCACCCCAAGCTAATTTGGGGTCAACGAGCGCAATGACGAAGTCCGTTTTCCAATCCGAGGTCAATTTAAATAGGTCAAATTTTAGGGTTTCTGAAATTTCTAGAAATCAGGATTCGATCCATTTGACTCCTGATTTGGACTAGGTCTTAGAGGTCGACTCCAATTGACCTAATTAGCACTTATAATTAGTCTTAAGACTAAGATTAGTCCTAATTGACTAAGGTAACAACCTGGGTTGTTACAGTTACAGACTCCCCCTCTCAAAAATGATGTCGTCCTCAACATCATCCAAGTAGGGAATATATAATATAGATGTGTTTAGTAAGACAGAAATGAGAACGATGGGAATTGCCAGGGCTCACCATCTAGAATCCAAACTCAAGGTTTAAAGTTTAGAGAAACTTATTAGGTGATAACCACCACTTTGATATGAGGATAGCAAAATGAAGAAAGAAAAGTCATCATTCAACCAGTTTGAATATAATACATGACTCAATACCATAGGGTAGGATTATCACTTATCAGGTGATGTCACATACTAAGCACAGGATGGATTGAGGATCAGGGATTCTAAGAATTCTATACTTAAGTGACATTCATCACTTAAGAGAGCATAGGCAAGATAGCTAAGTTGCTAAAGACTTCGCAAAGATTAAAGAATTCTTATTTAATAAATTAGAATTCAGAGACTTGACAACAAAAATTTAGAGTTCTTTGATTACTTACTATATTAGGATCTAAGCTTATAAGCTAACTAAGGGATCGCTTATCAGGCATAGGTCTAATAATGACACCAATGGATTTACTATCTAATCCCACATAGAGAATAAGATTGGGATGAACTAATTATATGCATTAGCTCATACTGGATTTTGAATTGGCAAGAGACATTCATCTTTTACTAAGGGTTCTCCTAAGGCAAAATGATTCATATCCATGTAGGATACATAGTCTTATGGTTAGAGAGAATTTAGAACATTAAGTCACACACGATGACTTAACACCAAGATTCATGAGTTTACACAAGTCATGAACTATGGTTTGTCTAAGGTAAGAAACTTACTCATCCATAAGGATAAATGCTACGGAGCTTAGAGGGAACCTATACCATAAGTCATACTTATTACTTGCTTAATAATAGATTCAGGGATTCGATATTTTCATCAACTTAAATAGTGAGAAGTTGCTTGCCCAATTGGATAAGTCATTACTCAATAGAGGAACTATTATCATTAGTCACAAAAGCATGACTTAGAATCTAGGGTTTGATTAGCTAAGCTAGGAATAAGAAATTATCCAATTAATAATATGACATCCTAACATAATAGTAGATTCACAGGTAAGAGTAAAGGATGATTAAGAATAAGAATTAATAATGAAGCGATGATATAACTTAAATGATGGAAATAATTAGGTGATTGAATATGTGTACCTGAAACAATAGCATTGCCTTGGCCACACCTAAATGGGTGCAGGTTCCTGCAAGCCTATTGCTGCATCTCTATTTTTGTGGAGGCTTAGCCAAAATAAGTCGAGGTGTGTTGGCCAGTTTCCTCTTTCGCTTTGATAATGCATTTTGAGGGTGCTTGGAACAGTCAATGCAAGCACCGTCAATGGTCTTATCGTGCATGCAATGCTGGAAGTTGTGACCCTGTCGGCCACAAGCATAACAACATCTTGTGCCATGGTAACATCTTCCATCGGGATGGGGCATTCTACAGCCGTTATAGGGATCATCAGGTGGGGCTACTGATGACGGGAGAAGATTCTGATTGGAGTGGCGACCGGGGATCGAAGTTCGAGAGTCTTTAAAGAACAATTCATCTTAATTGAAAATTTATACATTTTAATAATACAAAAAGGGCATAATAATAGAGATCCACAGTCTTTTTATACAAAGAGCCAAAACATATATGAAAAGTTACAACAGTTTGAAAATATGAAATATCTACATTCTTTTGCTTCCTTTATTCTTCTTTATTTTGATTTGGCAGATCTTCTGAGTTCTTTTTAATTATCAAAACCTGAAAAAAAATTTCAGTTTACCAGTCAGGTAGGAGTATGCAAATCTACTTATAAGTTTCATTTCAGTGTTCTTATATTTGAGCCATTTTCCATTTGAATATTATTTACACTGCTTACGTTGAGTTTCTACCTCGAGTTGTGGAATCAGTGAAGTAGGGGTCACACATGCTAGTAGTGAATTGATACAAGGGATGGTCTCCCAATCTAGTGCTTTCACTTCAGCCTATCATCTACTAATACTTTAATATTTTAACCAATTTTAAACTCTTTAGAGAAATATTATTAGTCTTAATGATTCTTGAAGTAGATTTTGCTATTATTATTCCTAAGGAGACAATATTTAGAAAGTAGAAGGTAACTACTTAAAAGTATTTCAAGACCTATTTGTTGATCAAAAGCTTTATAGGGATTCATATGTCTTAGTATTGAAGTTAAGTCCTACCATCTTAAGTTCTTGATCTTATGAAGGTTTTAATTTGAATTAGCTAGTTACATTTTATACTTAGGTTTGATCATAAAAGATTTATTTAGGTTACTTAGTTACTCATTTATCCTAAGTTCCTTCTTATTTAAGTTCTAGTACCGTGATAGCATTTTCAATTTCTGTACTTTTATTGTTCTGAGCTCATGATACTGTTGTGTTCTTAGATGTGACTCCAATGTTTTCTGACATAATGACTGAACTGTCAAAGAAATCTTCCATTAGGTAGATAAGAATGAAAATTCTAATCTGATACCTTTTAGAATTCTCAGATACCAACTGTGGCGCCCCACCCCTTAATCCACAGGATTAAGATAAGGGGTGGTATGTCACTCTAGCTAACCCTTCACTTATTATTAGATTAGGATGAAATCCACAATCCACCTAATAAGGGAAGGAGTAAGCATATAATCAAACATTCAGTCACTTAATAAGAAATCATACAGAGTGCGAAAGCGATTTATAATAAAAAACATCCAAGCATCACAGTATAAATATAATAAAATATGACTCAGAATAAAAAGGAGTAGTAATCCAAACAAATAGTCAAGGGTATCTAGATTATTACAACATTTAAAGTTTAAACAAATAGAAGAGAAAACACGCTCATCCTCAAAATAAGTTATAAAATAAAAGAAATATCTATAAACTAATAAAACCAAGGTTTCACCCATTGGGTAACCTATTTACCCAATGAATGAACTATAGCCTATGATCTAGTCCTAGTCTCAAGAAGGGTCCTTAAGGTGTAGTTTTAAAGGCTTAGGGAAATTCTAGGATCTGACCTAATGGTTGATTTTACTCACTTAAATGTCACTGGTACAATTATAACTTTGGTTTAGAGTTTTGAAAAGTTAATTGAAGGTTAAGGGTGTTTAATCTAATCTTAGGACAAAATGACTATTTTGCTCCTACTTTAAGAGTCTAAAAGTCAACATTTAACTTAAGGATCCAAACTAAAGTTCCTCTTTTTCATATGATTTCTTACTGTCTAACTTGAAGATGAATATTAAGGACGTCCAATTTGGACGAGAAATGGGTCGTACATGTTCAAACTAAGGTTTTTGACTTAAGGGCATTTCAAAAATTTTTACTCTACTGAAACCTAAATTTTTATACAGTTTATTATTGGTGGCTGTTCAAAGATTCCATAGAATCCAAGAACACTGAATTCTGAGTTCAAATAGCTAAGTTATGGGCATTTTAATTTCAAGGGTAATTAAGTCCTCTATATTATTAATTTAACTTAATTATTGCCCCGGGCTATACTTAATCCATTATTTATCATGTATATTTATATATTCCTTTAATCTATTCAAGTTGTACATTAATTATTATTATCCATCTGATATTTATTTTACTGTCTCCAATAAATTATTTTAGTGCTATTCAATAACTAATTAATAACCTTTGTATCCTAATAGTTAGATTTATTAATATTCTGGATGTACCTAATTAAATTAATCTCAGTTGGTTGCTTAAAAATTTTTAAATAGCAGATATATATATATATATATATATATATATATATATATATATATATTTGTATTAACGTTTCGGCTGAGTATATATTAACCTAATATTGTTATTAATTTATTTTAATTTCCTTTTGCATTTCCAATCTCGTTCATTAATTAAGCTTACCTTATATGTCTATATTTATTACTAAATCTATGCATATATATATAAGAGTGATATATATATATATATATATATATATATATATATATATATATATATATATATATATATATATATATATTAACTTAAATCAGGATCTAAATTTCAACTTAATTTGATCAAATTCAGGTTAAATTGACATGGTAACAATCTGGGTTGTTAT
Source organism: Gastrodia elata (assembly GCA_016760335.1). Lineage (NCBI taxonomy): Eukaryota > Viridiplantae > Streptophyta > Magnoliopsida > Asparagales > Orchidaceae > Gastrodia > Gastrodia elata. The sequence goes on along the minus strand of CM028672.1, from coordinate 43,417,296 downwards.
AATTCATGATTGGGTTTAACCTTAAACAGTCACAGATATTAGAAGTTTCTTGGGATTAGTCGGTTTTTACAGAAAGTTTATTAAAGGCTTTTCTCAGATCGCTTCGCCTTTGACTAAGTTAACTCAGAAAGCCATTCCGTTCATTTGGAGTACTGAATGCGAGGAAGCATTTCAAACTCTGAATGATGCACTATCTACCACTCCAATTCTTGTCCTGCCCAAAGAAGGTTTGGACTATCAGGTATACACCGATGCCTTGGGAATCGGTCTAGGTTGTGTATTAATGCAAGAGGATAAGGTAATTGCTTACGCCTCTCGTCAGTTAAAACCACATGAAAGAAATTATCCAGTTCATGATCTCGAACTTGCTGTTATAATTTTTGCCTTGAAAATATGGCGTCACTATTTATATGGAGTGCAGTGTTCGATTTCACTGATCATCAAAGCTTGAAGTATATCTTCACTCAAAGATAACTGAATTATCATCAAAGAAGATGGTTAGAACTTATCAGTGATTATGATTTCAGTATTCAGTACTGTAATAACCATAGGTTATTACTTTGTAAATGCATAGACAACGTAACCTAGTTATTTCTATCACCATTGCTTATAGAACCTCAGACTAAGCCTATCTAGAAAATTTGAAGTCCATTGGACTTCTCTAGCCTAAAAAGACAATTTGATCAGCTTGATGCCTTAGTCTACACCCAAAATATTTTGATCTCAAAATTAAATTATGATTACATTTTTGAATTTCTCACCCCCAAATTAGCTAAGGGTGAAAATTTGATGCAATTTGGAATTCATTTGGGCCATAATTCAATTTAAATTAAAATAGTTCAATTGCACATATGGGTTCCTATTAATTCAAAATTGCATTCCCCTAAAACTAAATAAACGGCTGGGATCCGCTGTGCGGACCGCGGGCGATCCGGTGCGGTGCCCGGGTCACGCGACAGCAGGATCCCGCACATCTGGCCGTTGTGCCTTATTAATCCTATGGCTAGGATCAGTTTTCGCGGAATCGCGGATCCGTCATTGGATCCACCCCGTGGATCCTACGGCCAGGATCATCCCCGCGACCGGCCGTTAAGACCCGGACGATCCCAGTCGTAGCGCCATCTGATCGATAGATCAGACGGCATCCAAGGCACCTGGCACTGTGGATATTCGACCCCACCCATCCGCGTATCCGACAGGGATAATTTCCCGTACTGCCAGCTGCCCCTTGTCCCCCACTCGTGCCTCCAGCTCAGCAGGCCGTTGCTGAGCTTCCCCTAATGGCAGAGGGACCCCAATCAGGCCTGGTGGCTCGACCGAGCTCGAATTGGGAATTTGAAAGCTCGGCCATGGCCTGAACCATCCGACCCTCCCCAGCCCAATTAAAGGCTCTAGAAGCTTCACCGCCCTATCCTGAGTCTATAAATAGCCTCAGCTCTCCTCCATTTGGACCTTGCGGATCAATTGGAGTCGGGCTTCCTTCTCCGCCATTGCCAATTGCTGAAGCTTCTTCCAGGTGCTCCCGAGCTTGCGTACCACTGATAGAAGAGTCTCCTGGAGTTCAGGAACTCTTCGAGAAGCCTAAGGAAGCTCAGCCAGCCAGCAATTCCCTCTGCATCGTCTGCAAGCCACCTCAGCGAATCCAGGTATCCCCCTTACTGGATTCGAGCCAATGAGGCTCGAACCTTGCTCCTTTTGATGCGTCTAAGTCCGTATTGTCGTCTCAAACCCAAGGGTATCGAGATTAAGATCTAGGCTAGCCCCGATTGATCAAATCGATCGATCAGATTAAACCGCTTAAGGATCGCCTCGGTCAAGTAAGGACCCGGCGATCTAGACCATCCCAGATCCTCAGACCAGATGGCTTCGATCCGCCTCACCTCCCTGATGGTTTAGGGTTCGAGCCCGGGGTCTGGTGTGGCCTCTGTGGGGAGAATTATCTCCCCATAGTAGCTCTAATGGAGGAGCCCTCGGGTGAGCAAGGTCTGGCCGATCCAGACCGTCTCACAAGGGGCTTCGAGTCCCAAACGATGTGTCTGACCACGATGATCGAGTAGCGATCGAGTGCTGGTCAAGCCGCGGGCTGGATGCGCCAGAATTTGGCGATTAGGGTTTCCCTAATCGGTCCCAGGCTCGGGACGACGGAGCGGGGACGAAGGCTCTGTGCGGGCCGGGTCGACCCACGACCTGCGCTGTGCGACAGTGCCGGGTTTCCCCAGGCCCCGATCGACCTGCATGGTTTGGTTAACGGGCCGAGCCGTTTAATTTAAATAGAATTATTAGAGGAAAATAATTTCGATAATCAAATCATAGGATTTTGATTAAATAAAAATACATAATGTATTATTTGAATAACTTTTAATCCACTGGTCCAAATCCTATGGTATTATATATGAAAATGATCAGAAAAATCTCAGAAACCTAAAAGTAAAATAAAAATGAACATCTAATGGTTAGATCTTTAATTATTGCCTAATTATAGTGGATCTTAATTAGGGTAAATTAGCAATTTTACTTATATAAATTGCATGTTTAGGGTGCCATTAGTTCACTTATGATAATTAGAATGCATGTGCTAAGTAGATTATTTTTTTTTAGTTCTATAATTCTAGTTATGCCCTAATTTTGTTAAATCATGATTAGTAAATTTTAGGGTTTATACTCATTGGATCTTAGCAAACTTAGGCTCTGATTACTTGTATAATTAATTAGAACTTGCATGCCAAAAATCATATAATTTGAATAGTTGGATTTATACTTATGTGCTAATCCTTCTTGATTTAAATTAGGGTTTGATTAGCACTAAGTATCCTCTGTTTTATATACTTTGATTGTTAATCTGACTATAATAGTAAGTTAAGTGTAGTGAATTCATTTAGATAAGCTTATTAAGTATACTTGAATAAATCCAAAGATTTAGAATCTTAAATATGTTAATTAGCTTAAGAAATCTTAAGATTTGGATCAAGCTTTTAAGACTTAATCTAGGTCTGAGATTAATACATAATTAATCCACTGATTTGACATTGAACTTTAAATACATACTTGATTTTACTTAAGGCATGAGAAGGGATCAAACCCTAATCTACTTAGGTAGAATCTAAATCCTTAAGAACCCTAACTTAATTGATTTGATTTCAAAACTATGAATTGAACATTCTCCAATAATGCATTTCATTTATTATTGATTCTAAACATTAATTAGACAAATTAAGGTTAATAATAATACCTGGGAATTTCACCATCTGAATCAAACCTTAAGATCCATGATTTCCTTTTAAAGAAATAAATTTGCATTAAAAGATTATTAATACTATATTGATTGAATAAGTGATCAAATCATTAACAATATATGTGATTTTAGATCCCATAATCTTAGTTCAAGTGTGATCAGATGACTTAATCATCTGATCTAATCATTCCGAATCTAATTATAAACCGAACCTAAGGACTTAATATCAACATCTAGAAGGGAGATCTTGAGTATCTTTTCATAAGATCATTTTGAATTATTTAAAAGACCTAAATTCATATATCATGAGGTAGGAAGCCATGTATGACCCCTTGAGGTAGGAGTATAGAAGATCCCATCACTTTAGAAATTGATCTATTCTCCTTGTGGTAGTAATCCATTAAGGCATTAGAAAATATACTTCTCCTTGTGGTAAAAACCATATTAAGTGATCTTTAACCACATTTGATTGGTGAAACCTTGTATAGGACTTGCCTATTAGTTCAATTTGTAGTTTTGATAAATTCTTGTTCTATTAATTAGACTTAATTGACCCCTGATCATTAGGTGGTGTAGTATAGTATACCCATATTACTATTCCCCAGTAATATTCAGGATTGGTTGAGTCACTCTAAGTGAGATTTATCTTTGTTGCTATCCTATGGGCTTAGGCGGATATAACCTCGCTTAGAGTAAATCAATCAATTCTAAGAGTGTATTAAATGGGTACCCATTCCTTAGTTTAATTGAAAGACAAGTTGCCATCGGGCAATGCCTCCTAGCGAAGATCGCTTCAATAGGTACGGCTCAAATAAACTAAGTAATAGGATCCACATTTCTTAAGATACTAAGTACGATTATGAGTTTAGTGACTTAATACTTAGCTTGAGATACAAAATCATCATCGGATGGTGCCTCCTATTGAAGATCACTTTGTTAGGGTGGCTTAATCAAACTAAGTGATAAGAACTCTATTCTTGTAACATATTTAATATGTGTATACTGCCACCCCATCCAGTAATCTTTAAGTAAATATGTAACTTTAACCAAATATCGATCTAGAAATTAGGAGTCAGGATCCTTTTTGCAGGATCCTGCACAGTGGGGACTTATGATTCATTATTGTTTCTTACTAAATTCTTCATGGATTTCGGGATTTTTTCATTCATTCAATATAATGGCATAAGTATAAGCATAAATATGAGTTGAACTCATTTCTTCTGTTGTGACACATGGTTATCAGTGATACAGTTTGAGATACGGAATATTATATACATAGACTGGGGAATTTCAGGGTGCATCTACATCACCATACTGACTTCCTAACTGTTGTGCTTACATTGGACCGTACTACTCATAAATCTTCAGTTATGGTTCTGTGATATACCGTGGTGTGGTATATCCGTGTGCATTGTTTCATTGGCATATAGTGCGGCTTATAGCATCCTTTTCAACATAATGTTGTTTTACTTTCAGTTTTATTTAGTGATAGCTTCACATTTCATAGCCCCTTTTTCTATTTTGTTTACTCAGTACTTATAGTTTTCCTCACTTACATATTTTTATTTAGCTCTGTTACAGCTTTACTTTATTTGTATACTTTGTTATGTTTAGTTTAGCTTTGCATAGCTAGTTTCGATGTGTTAGACTTTGTAACAACCCAGGTTGTTATTTTGGTTAATTAAGATCAATTTAAGTCTTAATTAAGGTTCTAATTCACTAATTAAGTAATTTAGAACTCAACTCTAAAACCTAGGTCAAATCTGGAATCAATTGAGTCGAATCTTGATTTCTGGAAAATCCCAAAACCCTAGAAATTGACTTTTTATCTAGACCTTAGATTGAAAATCTGACTTCGCCATTGCATTCAGAATACCCAAATTAGCTAGGGGTGAAGTTTTTGGAGGCATTTAGAAGTCGTTGGAGTTTCATTGAATATCTTAATAATATTTAAGTACCTAAAAATTCAGATAAATAAATACTCGTCAAAATGAAAATTCGAGTGCACCGTTGCGTTCCTCACCCTTCAATTAGCTAGGGGTGATTTATTGAGAATTTTTGGAAATCATTTAATTGGGTAAATTTGATTAATTAAATCTGTAAATTGTGAATTAAATATTTATATTAATTATTAAGCATTAACGGCGCCGTCCATTTGAATAAAATGTCATTGGATTTTGTTCTGTCCGCCGTTTGAAATTGGACGGATCCTTTGATCCGTCCGATCTGAGATCGCACGGATCAGGCCGCTTCGTCCCCGATAGTTCGCAGGAAGCGAGCGACGCGTGTCGAGCGACTGCGCACGCGTCAAATCTTGGTGAAGCCAAGCGTCCCCCGCCGCTCTTCGCTTCCCAAACCTCTTCTTTAAGTATAGTAATCCATTCTGGGTCTCGGGTTTTCACCGATTCAAAAACCTAATTTTGAGTCAAGGAAGCTGAGGAATCTCGATCCAAACATCCAGAAATCAGGTACTTTATTCTACCTTCTCTGTGATTAATCTATCATTTTAGGATCGCTGAGATGCAATATTATTGAAACTTCATCTGTATCTTGATCGTCGATAAGCTTCACACTTGATCGATTGCTTCCTCCTTCGCAATCTAAAAACCCTAATTTCACGTCGTCTGAAGGAAGGCGAAGGGACGCTCGTTGCATCACGAACCGGTCCGAGTCCCGTTTGGCCGATTCAAACCCATCCGGTTCATTCGAATTATTTCGAACCGTCCGATCCTCATATATTTGGATCTATCCACGTGTCCCGTTTATTGAGTGCGGTGGGACCCGCGAGTCTTGTTCTCGCATGACAGAATCAGTTGGTGGGGCCCACATCCCTACCCTCACCCAATCGCACTCCGCCACGTGGCCCTGAGCTTCCGCCGTCTGAACCGTGGGGCCCGCCGCTATCTGCCCCGCCAATGGTTGCACGCCACGTGTACCTGCAGATTTTTATATATATAAACGTTATATATAAATAACGTTTAATTAATAAACGATAATTATATTAATAATAATAACATATTTATTAAAATAATTAACAGAATTAATTAAATAATTAAATACAAATCTTCAAACCTTAATATCTTGTAAAATATAAGTCCAATCATAGCAAATAAATATAACATGTTGATCAGCAAAAATAGAGGAACATTTTGGTACTGTCAATTTTGCAATTGGACCTGTATTTAGCAAAGTGACATTTAGGGGTATTAATTAAGTCCAAATAATGTTACAAAACTTCTTTTGCTCATAACTTTGTGTATGTTCATCCAAACATACCCAATATGTGTCTTAAAATACTCAAAAAATCCTAAGGATCATTTTGGTAGGGTTATCTTAGTTGTTTGGATTAGTATTTGACTAATCACTTTTAGGACCTAACCCTAATTACCCTAATTAGACTTAGAACTTTAATTGACCATAACTTGGTCAATTGAGCTCCAAACTTAATAATACAAATATCAATTTAGATCAAAAAAACCTAATTAATAGTAATCTGTAAAAATATTTTAGATCCAACAGTTAGATTTGCTAATCATCCCTAATTACTCCAAAGCTTGATTAGTGAATATTAGCAAATCTAATGATCCAAATTAAGTGATTTAAGTTTCAGAGGACTCATAAAGTCATTTAGAACTTATATATAAGGTTGGATTAGTGTTTGAATGATTAATTTTACTAATCACTCACTAATTACCCTAAACCCTAATTAGATCATAACTTAGTCAAATTAGATCCAAATTGAGCCTACTACATGTCATTGTGAGCAGTGGACTATTGGTAAACCATAACTACTAATTTCACTTAATTTGGACACTAATTGACAAAGTTAGGATTTTGACCCTTAATTAAGAATCCCTTAATTAACCTTTAAATCCTAGATCTTGTATTGGCCATAACTTGGCCAATACTTATCAGAATTTAGCAAATTTAGATTCTATGGAAAGCTTAGGCTATAAATAATAGTAATCTAAAAGAAAATTTAAGTTTTATTCAGCCAAATTACTAAATTGCCCTTATGGGTCAAATTTGCTAATTTGACCTCATAAGGCTTATTAATCACTCAAATTTAGTTCAATTGCAGTCTAATCTTACATTAGGAATTAAGAAACTTATTCCAATAGAAAATTTCAGATTTAAATTTCTAGATCAAAACTTGATTTTTTGAACTCTTGAGTAGGGGCAAAATGGTAAATTTGCCCAAATTTAGGGTTTAGCTTTCTAAAGTTCTAAAATCATTTTATAATCATTATAATCTGTAAATATAATGATTTATAACAAAAATTTTATAAGTTCAATCATTAAATTGATTTTAATCAAAATTTCAAGTTAGTTCCTTAAGAATTTTCCTAAGTAAAATTGTGAGTGTTTCTCCTTCCTTAAACCTTTCTTAGATCATTCCTTAAGTCTTATAACATTAGCTAGGATGTGTGTCTTGAGAGATACTCTTAGAAATTAAGAACCTTAATTCCTAAGATTAGGAATAGATTTTAAGTTAGAATTCATCTGTTGAGTAAATTAGGTTACTCAATAGATGAAACCTTGAGTTTTCTAGTTTATAGATTTTCTTAGTTTATTAAATGATTATTTGATCTTTGAACTCTAGAATTAAGAATAGAGATCTATCCTAATGAATTGATTTATCATTAGAATTTGCCTTAATTTAATCTGTGAGATTTGGGTTCTTAACCTTAGATCTTTAGTTATACCTTTGGATTATGTGATTAGACCCCATCATCTAGAGTCTAATTCTTAATCTTTTCATCTTGATTTGGCTAATCAAGATGAGGTTGGGGTAATTTAAATTATAAAATTAAGTTGATGATTTATTCAGTTTAACCAAGTAGTCATCTTTTGATTAAGATATAGTTAGGACTTGGCCAGTCTTGATTATCTTCAACTAGTATGATTCGTGATTCTAAGTTACAGAATGTGTAAGAATTGATGATTCTGAAACTTATGTAACTTAGAGTAGATAGAATGAATAAGTAGATAACAATGGATATCACCTGTATTTTAGATAGAGTCTCTTGCTCAATTTGTTTTGATGCTTCGCTTACCTTGATTTTGAGCTTTAAACCATGAGCATATATGAGGTACATAAGATAATTGATAACTATCTTATATCAACTTTGATCATTTATTAATAGCATTTTTGTTTTCTTCTCATATTTTTGTAAGGTGTAGCTTGATTAGTATGCCTCTTCAATCACCCGTTCGGGATCGGCTACATTGTTGGGGGTTCAGTCCGATAGTCTATGCCATGCCTAGTCAGGGGGATAGGATGGATAGACTCTTGCCCTACTGACTGTAGAGTCAGGATCTGATATGGTTATACTAATTCAAGTACACTTACATTTGGTTTCTATCTTAGCTCATCAGGCTAAGAGGTTTTTCAGAGATACTCAGGCCAGAGATTCTTTCTTAGCCCATCAGGCTAAGTTTTACTGAATATGCCTTCAGTTGAGTGACTTGAATAGCCATTTTATTTTTCAGTTTTCAGTTACTATTTTACTTTCAATATTCTGCATTTTTAGTGCTACCATTACTTACAGTTTTCCTGCACTTTCGTAGTCTTGTTTATATATAGGATGCTAGTCTTATTTACTATCCTCATATGCTTATATAGAATGTTAGTTGTGTTTTTAGTTTTATAATGCTTTACATGTTCAATTACTGTTATGTCACTCAGCATAAGCTTATTTTGATCATAAGCATGTTTAGGATGTATTTTCTTTATAGTATTTGTTTAGTTTTTCTTTTTGCTTACCTGACTTTATTACAGTTGCTTGGAGGAGGTATGTGCTTACTTCCTAGTTGATTTAGTTATAAATTGTTTATTTATAACTTTTCACCGTTCTTTTCTTATGCTTTTCTGCACCTTTTTGCTTTAGTACTGGTTTATGGTGATATTCAATTAACTTAATAATACTTGTACCTTAAAATGTGCTTAGACAATAGTCTAACCAATTTTTCTTTTGTTGGCTGGGGCCCTACCATTATGAAACCGATAATGGTAGGTTCTGAGTTTATTGGAGCAGTTGATCCAGTGGAGAGCTTGCCATTGGAGGAGGAGTCTGTGCCTAAAGACCCTTAGATTTAGTTTCCTTTCTGCTTGTGAGATTGAGAGATTTCTTTTTAGTTCTTTAAAATTATTGAAATGTTGTAATAATACAGGTTAAATCTGTTCTTTTCAGCTTCTTTACTTATTCTAGATTATTGTATTGTATGGATGGATGTTGTATTTTATGCTTCCGCACTCTCTGCATTTTCTTGTATGTTCATTTAGTGAGATAATTACCTTAAGAATGGCAAAGTCCTTAGTTAAGTTGAATTAGAGTGTATGTCTAATCCAATTCTAAGTGGGGACTTTGTCATTTGGTGACCACTCCACCGTAATCATGTTAACTTAAGGGTTAATAGGACCACGGCGGGGCAGGGCCGCCACAGACTTCTTGTCTAACACGGGGTACTTTTGGGATCCGACAATTTGCTAGATCCTAAGCAGTTTTTGGAGACAGTTCAGAATGACGTACCGAGACCCAAGATGAGCATTTGGAGTTATAGCGGACCGAGCACCTACTTTTACTTACTAGCTCTTTTCAGCATTTTAGATAGACTCTTTATATTTCTGCATTTAAATGGTTTGTAATAAACTCTGGATGTACTTTTACTTTTCTTTTCTGAGATGGATATTTACTACTGCTTGAGATAAATGAATTATGGATGTTTTACTTTTAGCTTCCGCACTCTGTTATACTGCTATACTTAGTATTGTAATGCGACCAGCATACTGGAAATGCTGATATATTTATAACATACATAGGTTCTTCCCCCACTTCCTTGAACCTTGTGTACGTACTAGTCTAGTACCTAAGATAAGTATTT